>VXBW01006570.1:198474-247297 GCA_013400375.1 Thinocorus orbignyianus
AGAACTTTTTTGGTTTTTTGTTTGGTGTGTTTGTTTTTTTTTTTTTTTTTTTTTTTTTTAAGAAATATTGGGAGGGAGTGAGCGGAGTTTCATAGACATCCCAAACAAAGATTGACTCTAGTGTGCATTTACAGATCTCATCTGTAAAGCAGTTTACCCTTATTAAGCTTGTTGCTCTGGTTTGTGGGCTACAAATTGGCTTTAGAGAACAGGCACAAGCCTCATCACTGTGATGGTAACTGTGGTATGTGACACTGCGTCAGATGGCTGTTCTTTCCTCATTTGGATGAGGTCAGGGAAAACTAATGGTTAGTTAGGCATCCAGCTGTACATAGTGGTGTTGATGAAGGTAGATACTGCTACAGAGAAGAAACAGTGACTGTTGGGGTGGTGCAGGCAAGGTGGGCTAGAACCAAGTCCTTGAGGGGTGTGGGTATCTGGCCTGCTGTTTCCAGTGGAGCAGAGCTGACAGTGAAGATGGACATGGAGCAGTGGATCTCACTCGCAGTGCAAACCTGGGAGAAACCAGCAGGAGAGCTGGATGCGGAAGGCTGCAGGCTTGGTACAGTGTTTGCAGTGGGCCAGGCATACTAAAATGACAGCATCTTTGGGGTGGGTGGAACAGGTGGTGATTGTACTTAGGGAGTTGGCAGTATGTGGATATTGGAAAACTGTAGATAGGAACCAACTGGCTCACATAAGAGAGGCTCATAAACGTATCTGGTTGCACAAGATGGTGATTTTAGGTAATACAATAAACCAGGATTTTGTAGCTGTAGAAAAGGAATGATTAAGGATTGCATGTACTTCAAAAAATAGCAGGTTTGCTCTTGTTTATGAAATACTCATGATTCTAGGAAGACACATCACTGATTCTAAGGTGGGTATAGCAAGCAGAGAATAATTCCTGTGCCTCTGGCATACAAAAAGCTGGGAAGAGCTGTGAGCATGGACTCTTTCTGCTAATTGTTGCCTAATCTGTGCTTCCCATAGTAGTTCTGCACAATATGACCAACTTCATAAGCCTGGGAAATTCTGCTAAATGCCCTGGTCTGACTGGGGGCAGGAATTCAGCTGCAGTCTGACTTATTCTGAGATGATTAGTGATGTTTTAATTAGAGATTTGTCATGAGTAGGTCTGTTGGTTGGTTTTTTTGTTGTTTTTTTTTTCTTCCTGTGTTCCCAATTCAGCTTCTCTCTATTCCATGCTATATTTTCATGACTGCATGCTCTGTAGGGAGCTCTGATCTGAGGCCCTGAGTGGTTTTGTAGCCTTGTGCTATACTTCTGATTGCAACAAAAGTGAATTTCTCAAAACCTGGAGCCAGGAAGGTGCTCTTGGCAGGTATTGATAGTTTCTGGCAGTTGCAGTCTCTCTCAGGAGCTTGGGAGGAGCTGCTTGTTTATGCTGTGAAGAAAAGAGTTCTGCAGAGTTCCTGTTCTCAGATGTAGCTTTCAGTAGTTTGCTGTTCTCCCAGCACTTGCTGCTACATCTGAGAGCACAGCTGTGAGTTATTTCAGCTTGTGATCTTAACAAACACTTGTGGCATCACTTGATGACAGTGGAATATCCAAAACGGAGTTGAAATTTGTCAGTTTACAGCTCGCTGGTTGGCAGTGAATGAATACAGGCACAGATGATCCATTTTAATCCCTTAGGTTGTTGCCTGGCCCCAACTTTGGACCTGCAGCTCACTGAAAATTGTGGTTCCTCTGCCATCAAAATGCTTTTCAGTGGCTGAGCTCTGGTGTAGGCTCAGCCTTGCTTTTTGTTTACTTTTTCTGTTACGAAGCCAATGAGAAGGCCCAGCTGAGATCAGAGTCCAGCTCAGCTGGGTTTTCGTGCTTGTGTGCTAAAAATAACCCCTGCTAGGGCTGCTTTGTAACTTGAGTAGACAAGCAAGAATGGTTCCTATTTTACAGAGGAAGGGATTCAGGTAGAATGTGGAAAAGGTGACTTGCCTGTTGTTCCACAGGGAGTTATTGTCAGAGCCAGAAATTTAACTTGGGTCTGAAATTCCACTCCAGGGCTCCTGCTGTCTCAATCTACTGCTGCTGGAAGCGGTCAAATGAGTGCTTGTAATTTTAGTTTGGCTGTCCCTTGGCTGTGGTTTACTGCTCTTCTGTGGAGACGTGGTAACTGCTAAGCATAACTGTTCTGCCTCCCCTCCGATGCAGTGAAACGTGTCAGTTTAAAGGACTTCCAGTGCTCTCTTCTGTGGGTCTGTTTTCATTGGCAGTGATGTTACAAGGTCACTTTCTGCAAGAGAGAGTAGTGGAGTCCTGGGCAGGTGGGAATGCGTTGTGATTGCTTCTCTGCTGATGTTTTAGCTTCTTGTCAGTGCTCAAAGGTAGAGAGCACTGGGTAAGGCTGTAGAAGTCTTCCCCATCGGTTTAGGGATTCTCATTCCCTTCGTGCTTCCTGTATTTAACGTTGCTTTGCCCTTACTTAAAAACTTTCCTAAGCCTGTTCTGTGTGGGAAAACGTCCCCGAGAGTCTGATTCACTGGTATAAAATAAGAGTAAAAAAAAGAAGTATAAGGTTCCTGTTTAATGCTAGCCTATTACCTGCTTTGAAAACAAGGTACTGCTTTATTGTGTCTGGTTTAGTTCAGATCAAGTTTGTTCTACTCCCTCTCAGAGGATTCTGAAAGGCTGGGATGGGGAAGGGTATAAACCTCTGGTGTGGCATAATTTAGTCAGGGGCTTCCAGCTGTTTCTTGAACAACTCTTCCTTGAAGGCCTTGCTAAACAAAACCTCTTTAGGCTTAAGAAGTTAATGCGCAGTTAGTAGGGATGTTCTAGTAAAGTTAACTCATTAAATTAGAGACAGCAATGGATGTAGTTTCATCACGAGCTTGCTGCCACTGAAAGGGGATGGCCTCACTTCCCCTCCTGTTTTGTTCCTATTGCATCCCTTGGGCTGGTCCTGATGTTTGCGTGGCCTCGTGCCAAGCTGATGTAACTCGCTAAAATGGCACGAGATGGGCCAAAATGGAGACGGGCTTTTTGCCAAGCCAGTGTACTGAATCTGTGTTCCTGGAACAGAAAAGCATGCAGGCCTGTGCAAGGGCAACTCAGAAGGCATGGAGAAGGGAAGGGAGGCTTCGCCTAGCGTGGCTGTATTTTGAAACTGTTGGACTAGCACTGGCCCAGTAAGTGCTTCCATTTTAGGGGAGCATGGCTGTCATTCTAAACCCGTGGTGGGAAGACTTGGGCCATCTAAATCCAGGACTGTCTGCGTAATGGGGTCCACCTTTGAACTGGGAACCATTACTTGTTAGAAAAAAAACTTGTCCTTTGGAAGGTGCGTAGTCAGCTCTTGCTGGGAGGTCGTCGTGGTTGGTGACTTCTTCAGAAAGATTTCTATCCCTGGTTCCTGAGAAGCTAACAACTCCTCTTGTGTGGGCAGTGCGGTACTGGAGATTTACCCCTACTCACAAACCTTTTAAGGAGGGCAGTAGAATAGTTTTGGACCATGTGTGTGGAAAACATCAGCCAGCTGAAGCCCTGAGCTAACAGGCAGTGCCACTTTAAAATTTTACATTCTGCTGCACAGCCTCCTTCAGTAAATGCAAGGTTGTTGCCATGGAGGACAGGAAATCCCTTGTCTGCACAGAGAAGGAAAACATTGGAAACTGTCCTACTGTAAAGCACAGCTGCCTCTGTGCTGGGTGAGGGGTGCTTGCTTCCACGGGGTGTTTTCCAAAGGTCTCATTTTTTTTGTGTCTGCGAATCTTTGCACGTATTTGCTCTGTTTCTTAGTGGGCTGCTTGTGCGTTTGAAGAAGAGCTGGACAAAGGAAGTGGGAGCAGCTGGTTAGGACTAGTTTTAAGTGCCCTGATTAATGTGAGAAGCAGGAGGGATTTTTCGCTTGGGAGTAAGATACTTAGCAAATTTACAGTATCTGCCTCTCCTTTTAACTCTGCAGCTCCTCTTAGTCCTGTTTCCCTCCACAGCTTGCACAGGAAGGCTTCTGCCTTTTCTTCCCTTGGACCTCTTAGAGTAGGAGGCCTCTCTGCTGTGGTGGGTCTGTGCTCTCCACCTGGCAATCTGAGATGTGTCCTGGCTGCTCTTGCTGGAGGTGGGAACAGCAGGTCAGGCTGTGTGTGCAGCTCTAGCAGCTGCCATTTACTCCTGCGGATACAGAGACACTTAGAGCGGGCCTGTCCTTTTGAGGTGAGATTTGAGGAAGATATTACAGGACAGGTTGGTGCCATCTTTCTACTGCAGGCTCTGTGAGAGGATCCAGTTCCCCCAGGAGCTGAGACCAGACGAGCCCATGCTGGGTTAATCAGCTTTGTCAAGCTGTCGTTGTTAACGTCACCAAGTTGTGTAAAGGTGCTTGGTTGCTGCCATGCATGAGTACCTAACCCATCACCGGTCCTTGTCCTTCTTTCCTGTGGTCTGATCCAGCAGCCAGATGAGCAGACCACCGCTGGTGCGCGCCAGCAGTTATTGATTGCCTGTAGATCAGATCTCTTCCATCTTCCAGAGACAGGTTTGTCAGTTGTCTAGTTTGGGTCTGGTTCTGTCCCGTTGCTGTCCTGTCTGTCCATACTGTTGCAGTCCTGAGTTGCATTAGGTGCTGAACAGAACAGAGAAAGCCATGTCTGACTCGGTGAGGTTTAACCTCTTCTTGGTGATGTTTTCTGGGCCAAGTTTTTGTGCTGACACTCATGAAGCTGAACTTGCTGTTTCAAGGCTCTAAAGGATACTCTGGAGTACCCGTGTAGACCATGGTGTTATGGGAGGTGTCCTGGCTGGGGAGGAAAGGGAGCTCTACTCTTCAGCTTCTCATCCTACACCAGTAGTTGTTGCTTTTCAACATTCCTTTAACTGAGCTGTGAGGCCTCTGGGGGATAACTCTTGGGATTTGTCCATAGGGATGGTGTGGGTAGATTTGAGGCATCTTTGGTACCCAGTGTGATGGGGACAGCATCAAAATCCCAGGCGCTGTAGTCGTGGGGGTTAAACTCCTGGATCCTCCCTGAAGCTGCTCCAGGATTTCCTTGGCAGCTGTTCCTGGACTTGCCAGAGCCCAGCTTTTATGCAGTGCAGAATAATGCAGTCTTAGTTCAAACAACCCTCTTGCACCGTTTCTTATGTTTGGGAGGGGTGTCTTCTGATGTAACCTGGCGTCATGGTGTTGACTTACATGAACGCAAAGTTGATTTACACTGACAGGGCTCTCCAGCCATGTTTGCTTAGCTCTGAGCATGGTGGGTTGTGACGTCTGTCTGGAGTTGATGTGCAGCGACCCAAATCACATCTTCCTTCTGTAACTGACCACAGAGGGCCACCTCCTTGTTTCTGCATCAGCCCTCCCTAGGTATATTTGCACAAGTCAAGTCCCACCCTCTCTGCTGCCTTTTTTTCCCCACTGGGGGCTGACGGTGTGCGTTGGATATCTTCACCTTGACATGATGTGGTTTCACTGTCCTGATGTGAGACCAGGATATTTAGGCTTTGCATTCGTGCACTGCAGAAAGCCTACTTCAGCCCTGGGGTTGGTGTTCTGGGGCTGGTCTGGTGCTGTTTGGCCCTTTGGTGTAAGGCCTGGCTGGGTTTCTTTAAGGCTGCCTGGTCCTCAAAGAGCTTCTAGTCCTATGGCCTGTAAAACTTGCCAGGTGACATGGAAACCAGTCCCTGGTGTCGACTAGGTGGTGTGAAAAAGACTTGCCTGTCTCTGTGTGTGCAAAGGGAGAAACAAGAGGGAAGAATGTTGCCTTTAAGGCAATAAATGGAAACAGAGGTGACCTCCCTAATACTCCATTCGGTTGTCACTAACAACCAATTCTGGCAACCATGTGCTGCATGGAGTCTGTCTTTTATTTTCCAGAGGGACCAGGCCATACTTTTGTTAAAAGAAGCAGCTAAGGCTCAGGGGATAGTGAAAGAGTCCTCTCTTACAGTAGACCCTAGGACAGTGTCTCCTTCCTCTGTGGCAAGGATTGGCAAAAAGGACAGCTGGATTTTGGTCTGCTGGAGGAAGGAGGGAGGCAATGTCAGTGGAGCCAGTGCTCCAAGAAAAGGACTGACTGTTGGGGGTGTGCATCTGCTCATCTCCTGGTTATGGATGTACACACCTACCAGCCCTCCTTTGGCAGACCTTTGAGGGATTCTGGAGGGGGCCCAAATGGCAAATGTCACGTGGCACCTGGATGTTGTGCGTAGCTCAGCCTTGAGTAGAGGGGAAGGAGGAAAATGTGGTGTTTGTTTGCTGTCCTTGAAGCCCTGCACGTAATGTTTGCCTGCTTGAGTGAAACTGCAAGCTGAAGGATCTGTGATGAAGGAAGAAAGATGGTGCTTGACTGAAAAAATTTTCCTCAGGCAGGGTAATTTAGTCTACAGAAACTGGCTAATTGCAGAAGCTGTGTGGTGTGAGAGTACCCAAGCCTTCAACTGCCAACACTTTCTTGGTGTGCACAACCGGAGGGAGGTACAATGCAAACAGGGAGTCCTCTGTGGGAGACAAATATCCCTGTGTCTTTCTGGAGCAATCTTTGTAAATAAACCACCTGGCTCTGTTTGGTTCCAGAGGAGCTAAAAAAGGAGCAAGGACACTGGGAGGACAGGCACCCAGAGTGATAGCCGGTGAGAGATGCATTGCTTTGGTGAAAGATGGGGGTGGTGACAGCTTCCTCCCGTATTTTCTTCCCTGGCTTCACCCGTGGCAGGAAGGATGAAGGAATTATGTTATCACACATTATCATTGTCCTATTGAATATTCCTGCTTGGTGTTTGGTAACCTGCTGTAAGGTGTTTTGTGCAAATAAGAAGCCTGCAGCGTGGGCTTGGGAGCACGCAAAGCAGATGGCCCATCTCCTCCTTGCTCCTCTTATGCTCTGTAAGAGGCAAGATGGAGCAAAGGGGCTGGGGTCTTCTGGCAGCTCCCCCATGGGCTGGACAGGTAGATCGAATTTGGGACGCTGCAGGAGGTATGAAAAGGGACCAATTCTTTCCAAAGCGCAATAGAGTGAAGGAAACAGGAGCCTTGAGGGCACCCCTTGTCCTCTCTCTGCCCTGAGATGCCGATGTGTGCATATCCTGTGCCTACCAAAGCTGCAAGATAAGGCAGCCCTGCAAGGAGCCCTGTTTGCTGAGTGACTGACTGAGCTGAAATGACACAATCCTTGCTGAAGCAGCCATTGTGCAGCTCTGCGGAGGCGTAGCAAAGCAGACAGCATAGAGGTGGGCAAGTGGGTGCCCACCAGATGGGTGCAAGGTGGGGGGCAACATGCCAGCGTGTGACATTGGGGTGCTGCTTCCTCACAGATTCGGCCAGAGGTGTGGTGGTACCCCCCTCCAGTTCCAGCACTCCTCAGCAGCACAGCAGTGTGACCGAGGGATGGTTTCCCTTGGGGTCCTGAGGAGGTTAAGAAGGTGCTGTGATGGATGGACACACTACCACACATACAGAGGTTGTCTGAGCTACTTTGCCCAGTGCAGTGAGGAACTGAGCAGCAATTCGATGCCTTGGGCAGATCGGCCGAAGCCTGCTGAGCTCAATGGAAGAGGTATTTTTTGTCCCTGCAACCTCAGCCTGGATGTGTTGCATGGCACAGATACATCATGACTACACTGGCTTTACAAAAAGCTCCCTCTCGGCCATCTCAGCTGCAAGCAGCTCAAGAGAGGTAAGAGCGTTTAATAGGCAAGAGCCTTTAATGTTTGTGTAACACCTTGTGCAGAGAAGTCCTGCCCCCAGTTTGAAACCATTGCCCCTGGAGTGGATGTTCTTCAAGCCCTGTGAACCTCTGAGGCTCTTTGCTCTGCAGGTCTATGTACCCAGATACGCACCGAGTGGTGGAGAGAGGAGGAGGCTTGGCCAGGGCTCCAGCTGCCTGCAGACAGTCTCCATCCTGGATACAGGAGAAAATTCTGCAGAGCTGGGCCAGATAAAACAGGTTTATCCCCTTGGCTTGGAATTGCAGGGATACTTAAAGGAGAAGAGTTTTGCGGTGCTTCAGTGAACGAGTGTAGATCAAAGTGGGGGAAATAGAGGGGAGGGAGACAGCTAGTGCTGCCCACAGTGTTGGAATAAATCGAGAATCCCCCTGGCCACAGGAATAATGCGTCTTAATCCCTCCCATCAAAGCAGGTGGAGGTGGATTTCTCCCTATCTGCGATCTTTATGTTTGCAGATGAGGAGTGTACGTATGCAAGCCACTTGGCGCCTGTATGGAGCACAGGTTTGCGTTGCTTGGTGGGAAGAGAAGGTAAAGAAAACCTTTGCTCGGCCCCATGGCACGTGTCCGTCCCTGCCTGGCTGCTCCTTCAGGCCTCCTGTGCGTCCCTGTCAGGCTCTGCAGGATGTGTTCTCGCCATATGGTTTTTGTTGCCATGAATGAGTGAGGCCAGAAATCTGATATGCGAAAGCAATATCACGGCTGATTTCCTGAGGCTGGTAAGGACAGGAATTGGAAAAATAACTTGGCATGTTTCAGTGAAGTGGTGCTTGTAGCATAGTGCTAGGCTGGGGAATGAAAAGCAGAAAGTGGAGGGTGATCGACTGTGACAAGGACACCCTAGCAGGTAGAGGCTTTTTTTCCTAACGTGTCTGTTTCCATACAGCAAGATCCTGCTCTAAATCTGGGAGGAGTATAGTCCTTTGCTGAGGCAAGGCTGGGTGAAATTCCCCCCATTAAGTGTCAAAGGTAGGCTCTGCTTCCCTGGCCAATGTTCCCCTTATCACTGCAACTTGCTTTCCAGCTTTGGAAAAAGGAGAAACCCAGGGAAACTGGCCCGGGGCTTTGGATGGCTGGAAAGGTCAGATCAAAGAGTAATTCATGAACAAGCTGACAAAAACTAGAATGAGAGTCCACCTGACCCAGGATGCCCGTCCTTAGGTCTCCAAATGAAGAAATGAGCATGTCGGGGGCTACATTACCTCAAGTAAGTTAAAAGTAGGCAGGAATGTTTTGCGACTGGGTTTGGCCAAGTCTGTATGTTATTAAATTAGCTCCAGAGCAGCGTAGCCACCTGCATTCTGCCTGTTGAAAGTGCTGTCTGGCCCATGCTACCTCCCAAATCTGGGATCTCTGTAGAATGAAGCTACTTGGCTTGGGCTAAAGCCACAACAAGGATCATCCTAACAGCCATGGTTCCACTTCCCAGCAACATTCCATGGTATGTTTAAATATATTATTCCTAGAATTTAGAAACTGTCTCCCATTCATTTGATCCAGTGGGAGCCTGTTTTGTCCTCTCTTGTCCACGTAAGGGCAGGGGGATGTTCCACCTCCAAAACTTGCAGGACCAAGGCAGAGGCTGATCCAAGGAGAGGGCTTTGGGCATTTGGTGGTGTCTGGGAGGTGGGGTAAGGGCTTCCCATGGCTGCTTGCCTCCCCTGCGGTGGCACAGGCCACAGGCATCCTGGCAGCACCCACAGACACAATGTCTGGCAGAGCTCCCACCTTCGCCTTGTCTGTAAATATTTGTATTCTTCCCTAGTCCATCAGCAGTCTGGTGTTTGCTCAGGGAGAAGGTAACAGATGTTTGAGGAATTTATTTTCTGTGGGGCCCATTCATGGGAGCTGTGGAAGACAACTTCTTGGTGGGATGAGGGCAGAGGAAGCAGCGGCGCTTCCTTCTGCTGCGTAGTGTTGCTATGGGGCATGGTCTCAGCAGCGTTCATCTGGGGATTTATGGGTCACTGCTCTTATCTAGCAATTGCCTGCAAAAAAAGAGGCGCTTTCGGCTTGAAGCAGCAGCACTTGTAGGCTGCTATGAAGACGGGGGCTCTTGGTAAACTAAGGACGTGTCTAATCTCTCATCTATTAATGCTTTCCTGAGTCAACTAGTTCCAGTGGTTACAGATTTACTGTTTCTTTTTTTTTTTCCTTTTCTAAGACTTGCCAGGGGTTGGCCCAGTGGCAGGACAGGTAAGCAGGCATCCCTCGCTGGCACTCACTCCTGCAGAGCCACGGCCCCTCCGGGATCTGCAATGTATGGGTTTCTGCTGCTGTGTGGAGCAAGGGGAGCAATGGGGCTCTGATCCAAAGTTTCCTCTGGGGTCTCAGCAACCTTAAACTCATTGGAGACCTTGCTCAGCAGTCCTTGCCTGAATACCACATTCTCTTCTATCTTATGGATTCATCAGCACTGCTTCAGTTCTGCAGTATGACGGATGTCACCTGTGTGATCTCAGTGGCTGCCTGGTGGCCTGGACCAGGGATCTGCTCTGACTCAAGGCCATGTTCCTTCCTAATGTACCCTCTTCCACCTCCCCCCAAAAAACAGACAAACCTCACTCCCCTGTACTGAAAAATATCTCATGGCTTTTAGACTGTCATGGGCTCCTGATTACACTGTCAGTGGTGTTAAAAAGGAGAAAGATGAGGAGATGAGCCACACACAGGGAAAGTAATTAGGATAATTTCATCCCTAAAATACTACAGTCACCGTAGAAGTTGTAACATGCATCTTAAGGGCATGTCTATGTTGCAGTCTTTGGACAAAGCTGGTTTGACACAGATGGGTGCTTGGACCCTTGCAGCAACCTGGAGTGTGTTATCAGTTGCAGAGCTCACGGCCAAGTGCCACGGTGGCTTTTCATTCAAGTCTTTTTCCTGATACTGCTCAGGAATACCCACACTCTCCCCACTCAAACTGAAGAAGCTTTTTGGAGAAACCTTCGCCAAATGTTTCTCTCTGAAGTGATACAGGCTTAAGCCATGTCCCTGTTCCTGCCTCCCTGTTTATCCACAGCATAAATTCATGGGTCTGAGAGCAAAACAGAGCAGGGAACTGACCCAGACTAAAAATAGCCAGGTAAGAACCGTGGTTTAGGTGTTGCTGCTGACACCCCTAGTGAAACTGTGGCTGTGGTTGGAGGAGTTTAGTGGACTTTCTGAGAAATGCTGTAGTTTATCAGGTACAGGCATGTGCTGTCTGAAAAGCCACACAGCCAGTGTGGGAGAAGAGTTTTGAGAAAGAGTTGCTGCTGCAACTCCTGACATGCCAGCTCTTGAAGGTAATAACAGCATATTTCAGAGCAAGAAAGCCCCAAACCCTCAATCACACCCAGAATGGGCAAAAATAAGAGCAAATGATGCCCCAGCCCAAGTCTGATGTTGTTGCAATTTCTGATTGACTTGTTGGGCAGATGTTTGCCCTTGTTAGAGGGGTGTGACACTGGCCAGGAATGGAAAACTGACCTAGCAGAAGGTAAGGGAGCAGCAGAGGAGACTTAGCCAGTGCTAGCTCCTGAAGAGGCAGGAGACAGCTGCTGTTTTTACTGGTACTACCTCCTCCACTCGCCTGTTTTCACATTGTGTATTCTTACTTCCTCAGGAAGTGCTCCTTCTTTTGACTGTAATACGAATTTTATTAATGGCTTTACTGGATGGAAACAAAGGGGTACTGGTCTTTTCAGAAATGGGCTGTCGCTCTTCTGGCTCAGTACAAGACAACAGTTCTGTTCTGGAAAGTCTGGCTTCACCTTGCACAGCCATGCTCTGCCCGCATCTGCTGCCTGTTTCAGGGCACTGGAAGGAAGAATTCCCACCTCCCACCCCATTCCTCCCATTTCTCACCTTCCTTGTAGGTCTGACCTGGGTGCAGAGCTGGCTCTTCTCCCTTACTTGAATGTGGGGAAGGAAGTGCTATTGTCATTCTCTAGCAGGTTCTCCTCTTCCAGAGGAGATCCCAGAGTATACTGAAGGCAACCACCTTTCCTCCTCTGGTTCTCCAGTGGGAAAAACAACAGCTTCCACCGTGCTGGGCAGCATCTCTTAGTATCATTGAGCTGAGTGAATCCATTGCCCCTCCCTAGGCTATGCATATCTACTGTCCACCACATACACCTTCACCTCCAGACCAGCTAGACCCACCAAGGGATGTCAGAGTTTGATGCGGAGGACTGTGCTTGTTTGTTGTTTCTACTTCCCTTGTTTCTGTCTCAGTTCAGTATCCTTGAAAACTGGTCGGGAATGGGGAGGGATGAATCTCTTGGCTACTTGTATCTTGATGTTCCAAGGATACCTTGTTTTACTCCTGAGGAGGAAAGTGCTGGAAAAGCCCCTATAGCACACATTACTGTCTTGGTGTGTCCTCATAGGAGAGAGCTGGGATTTCCCAAGGAGCACAAGGTAATTAGGTGCCTGAGCCTCACTGACAGGGTCAGAGTGTCTGCCTCTCTTTGGCCTCTTTCAGTTACTCACCCATGGAAGTCTGTGATATATTTGGAAAAACCAGGCTTGTAGAATGGGTGGAAATTCCCATCTGAGCTCTGTGGGCTTTGCCTGTGGCCAGTGACCCACTAGGGAGTATGTTCCCTGCCTTGGTTACAAGGTCAGGAGTAAATTGCTGTGTATTTTCTGCCCCAAGGAGATGTTTGGCAAACATGGACATGTGCTTCTTGGCAAATGCAGAATGTGGCTGGTGTCTGGACTGAGATGTCCTCCGTTCCTCAGGATGTTATGGTATCTTGTGATGAGCCGCTATCACCTGCTGCAGCTGTGGCTGTGTCCAAAATCCCCAGAGCAGCAGCTGCCCCACTTCTCCCTGGAGGCAGAAGTGTTTCAGTTCTGGGCAAAGGAATCTTGTGTCAACAGCCGCCATGCTCTGCTCTTCTCCTCTCCAAAGGCAACCAATTTAGTCCTTACAACATGATCCATCTGTTCTCGGCCTGCGAGCTGCTAGAGATACCGACTGCCTCTGCCGTGCATGCTTGAGCAGTGCTGCAGAATGGAGTCCTGGCCCCGGGCACGGTGACAAGGACAGCATTAAACTTCTGGTGGAGTGGCTGTGAGTCCTGGCATACCCGCAGGTTGATGAAGCTGTTAAGGGAAACAGAATATTCTTGTCTTTTCCACCACGTGCAGAAACCATAACACTGCAGAAGTGCATCTACTTGGTTTAGAGATGTTTTGCTGTCCCCTTACACAGCTGCTTTCTTAGCATCTTGGGGACTGTTAAACCATGTAGGTCTTTTTTTCGTGCTTTTTTTTTCTTTTTTTCCCCCTTGTCACAGTTTAAGTTTCCCAGGCTCTTCTGCTTTTCCAGAAGCACATTGGAGAAGCCAATGTTTGTCTGTTCATCTGTGTGGTCTACACATAGCCCTGCTCTCCAGAATGAAGCGAGGGTAATGGTGCTGCTCATCATGTGGCAAATCCTGTGCTGCCTCCTGTCCTTTGCCATGGGGGTGCCCTGGGCTTCAGGGCTGTGGTTTCAGGGCTCCCAGTAACCACATAAAAAGAAATATCCCAGCCCGTGACGCAAGGCACTAATGACCGATGCAAACTCATTTTTCTGGTTCAGATTTGTTAAACGTTTTTGGCAGACTGACTGGAGAGACTTGTCTCGCATCAGGAGCTGCCTGTGCCCAACTAACTGCGTGTTGGACCCCGTACTGCCTGTTCTCTCCCAGAATGACACCATAAGCTCCATTGCCGTGGCTAATTGGGTAGAATTTAAATGTTCTGCTTTCCTGAAATGTACGCTGTTGAGTCGTCTGGTGCACAGATGCTATGTTACTGACGGTGGATGTGTAGCCTGAGTGCTCAGATGGTCCCCGTGTCTCGGCACAGGCTGCTGGGACAGAAGAGCAGATCTGATCCTGTCTCAGGGTGGGCGATGCTGCTTCTTCACCGGGTTTTCTCCGCTGCTGGGAGTGCAGGTGCAGGCACTGAGGTGGCTGTGCTGAGATGTAGTATTTCCCTAAGTCACCACAGTTTGTAGAATCTGCAATCGTTTCTTTCACTGTAGAGTTGTTGCTTCAGAATATCACTTTGCAGTCTTCCAGACAGGCATGTCTGTCAGATTCTGACATTTTCAGTGTTTTGTTATGTAGGATTTTTCTTTTATTAAGAGCAGGGATTTTACCAAATGAGTATCTTGATCACCATCTCAGTTAAAGAAGTACACCTAAGGGTTAGCTCACCTAAAGTTCATCCTGGGGAGTGTTTTAACTCTAGCATCTATGACCAGCTTTCATTGCTCTCCGGGTGGTGGCAGAGAGAAGCTGTGATCTGCTTTGCTTTCATTCTTGGCTCTGCCTACATGGATAATTTAACCTGCTTTCAAACACAGGAGGAAAAAAAACAAAAACAAAACAACCCTGACTTAGGTTGCCTTCTGTGTATACATAAAACTCGACTCCTACAGCTTGTTCTCTGACCCTTCCCTCTGCTCTCCAGCTTGATGGTCTGGTGCGCCACATCATCCTGTGAGAACATGAGGAGAAGGAGAAGGCAGGGGAATCTCTTAGCAATGTTGCCATCATCAGAAAGTCAGTCACTGCAGCCAAACTTGTACCAGCGAATGCTTTGCCAGCCGTGTGGGCAGGCTTAATGCCTGGGTCATGTGGTGTGGATGCAAATTTAGTGCACTTGAAAACCAAGCTAAGCCGGAGGGCTGTACAGTAAGCCCATGGAGACCAGCTGTTGTGGCAGCGGATAAATGAGTGGGAAGCAAAGAAAAAAAAACAACCCTCTTCCCTTGTTTTGGAGAGAGAAGAATCTCTCTGAGTTTTCCATCAGAGCGGTTCCAAAGAATATTTATCACTATGGTGATAGGTGCTTTATATGTAAAAATATAAATATATAGTTTTGTATATATACATATGTAGCTGTGGGGGATGCATGTCACGCTAGGGTTTGTATCATGGGATCAAGGTGGGAGCAACCGTCTTGGCTACAGCCCTGAAAGGATAGAAACCCCCACACCTTTGTTTCCCAGGGCACCTCGTACGTTCCCTCGTATGACTCCCATCAGAGTCTCTGATGCCACCAGAGGAGTAGCCGCTAGGATATGGGAAGGGTTAAGCAGCCTGGAAGTGAGGAATGAGCTGTGGTGTCCCTTCTGTGATTCAAAGGGGGAAAAATGTGCCCTCCCTCTCAGATGCTTCCTTCTGTCCAAAAAAGGCTAAATGGGCTCAGTGAAAAACCAGCAGACGCATTCCTCCTATTCTCTGGAGTAACTGGATGTAAAAGCCCGGATTTAAAGGGGTAGCTTGCAGCACATCAAATGTGACTCTGAAAGGAATTCACCTTCTGCAGGAAAGCTGGCTGTGGTTTCATAACACAGGACAGGCTGGGCACTAGCTGGAGAAAGAGGAGGCTGTGTAAGAGAGGGATATTAACAAACACAGACGATCCATTAGTCATCACAGAGTATTAAACACAGGAGGCCAGTTTGTCATCTTTATTTTATTAGGGACAGCTTACACGCACAGCAATAACCGCAGGACTCAGCTGCGTTTGCAGCAGCCCCCAAGCACACAGGTTAATTGTACCGACCCTTATCCAAAACCCCTTCATGTCAATGGGAGCCTCTCCCCCAGCCTTCAACGCACTTTTGGAGCATGACCAAAGCTCTTTTAATATATCCTGTGATCCTTCTGCAGCCAGACAGACTGCGTTGTCTCTCCCAGGCCGGGATTGCAGGCTTTCACTCCGCTGTTAGCTGGTGGCAGCCGGCCTGTTGTGAAACACGTGTGAGGGCTGGTTTGCAAAAAGGGAAAACCACCTCTGCCCCATCACCTTCAACAAGCCCCCTGAGGCCTCTCTGCCACCCAGAAAGGAGTCACGGAGGCGATCTGAGGCCTGAACGAGGGAGATAGGGGGAGAAAAATAGTCTTTAAAAGAGAAAGGAAAATTAAAGAAGCAGGAAGAAGGGAGGCTGAGGATGATTGCCAATGTCAATGTGAAGTGGAAGGATAGGATCTCTGGCTGAGAGGCGATGTCTTGCAGTCCTTCCCACCTCCGACCAGCCAGAGACAAGAACAGCATGGGGCACATCTTTGGGGTGGGTGAGCTGCTGCCTCACCCTCCTGTCTGGACCAGGGTCAGAAAGAGGTCCACCCCACTCTGCTCATTGCCCAAAAGGAGGATTTCAAGGAGCCTGGGCTATGAAAAGGGACACCCACATCCTAAGGGAAAAGCATGAAGGTCTCTGTAGGCCAGGGATCCCACCCAGGCTGCTCTGGAAAGGAGCAGGGTGAGGTCTGTCCCACCTCAGGCTTTGCTGTCAGTCAAGTATCAAATGTGTCCCATCAGACCCCGCACCCCTGTGGGGAATATAATGGCTTCTTTTCAGAGCCCAGTTCTGCTTGAGGTGGAGTTTCCTACTCCCATGGAAGTGCCTGGGCAGTCCTAGTGAGTATGATTGAAACTGCATGAATTCGGGGAGAAAGTGGGAGAAGAGGGAAAACACTTGATAGCAGGACTGGAGGGGGTGTTACGGGGCGCAAAGAAAGTTTTGGTCGCTTTGGGTGAGAGTCTGTTATTCCCTTTGGGAAGAATGACTTTCTGGGAGAGTGGGATGCAGGAAAACAGGTTTGTTCGTGCATGAGGCCAGGGCTGTCTTTTCTTGGGCATTTATGTCTGGGAGAAAGCTCCCAGTGGGGTATCCTGAAGAGACATGACCGGGCAGGGTGGCGATGTCTCCCTTCTTAGCTGATAGTCTCCTTTCTGGGGTGAGGATTGATCTCTTCACCTTGGTGGCTTCTGCAACAGCCAGGCCTGGGCAACTCATTCTTCTTTGCGGTGCCTGGACAGAAATGTGGTTTTTTATCATTGAGCCTATGTCTGTTGGTGGCTTTTACCCTGCAAAATGTGGTCGCTTGTGCAGGAAGCCAAACCCAGGGCTGCCAAGCCTCAGGTCCTTTCCCTGCTACCTGCCGGCAAGATATAGATTTTAAGGGCAAGTGATGGAGCCAGGGTCTCCCTACTGAAGGGTCCTACTGGAGCATCTTAGGAGGGTCACAGTCCCTCAGTCACTTTGTGCATGGCTTGCAGATGCCTTGGAGGCAGACTGTATTCACCCAATGTGGGGAGTGTTCTCTGTCCTGGTGCCTGTATGCTCACTAATTGGGCCTGACATCTTGAAGAGGACTTCATGTGAGGCTGTCAGGAGTGGTGACTGATGCTTGGCAGCTCTTCCATGCCAGTGCTGCGTGAAGGCTGCAGGTCAGAGCCTCGCAGGGGGCTCAGCTGGGTGAAGACTTGCAGGGCATCAGTGCCTGGTGGTTCCCTGAGCAATTTCCCATCTGACGTCTGTGCTTATTGTGTGCCTGGAATTTAATGTAGACGTAAGCCCGTTTCTAAGGGGAGGTGTTAAAAGTTACTCTCCTGAGCAGCCAGCAGTCAAGCAGTTGGCTTGACTTTTTATTACTGGGGAAAGGAAAGAATTGCCACCAAAATCAAGTACTTTTAAATGTAAACGTGATTACTAAGTACTCACCTGGAGCAAGCTTAAACCAGCTGAGAAACCATCCTCTCTCTCTCTCCCCCCCCCAGCAAGTGCCTGGCTCTAAATAGCGTGGACCACCCTACAAAATCTCCTGGATCATTCCTATTAGGTGAAGCCTTGCCCAGAGGTGGGAATACCCATGTGGCTTTGCTGTGGAGCACAGCCAGCCCCAACAGGGTTATGAAATTAAACAGGAGTGCATTTAAAGGGAGGGAAAGGATATGGTTCGCCTGGGTTTTTCCTTGCAAGGAAATGCCGTTCAAGAGGAGCCCTGGGAGGGAAGGATGCCAGGACTCAGGGAGCAAGATGAGGTGACTTCCAGAAGCTGCAGAGGGGGAAGGAACTGCAGCAAGGTTAATATGTACCTTGGGCAAATTAGCGGCTCAGGGCTGATGGGAGGGCATCAGAGGGTGCTTCAGCTGGCTGTTCTGCTCTCGAGGGCCAGCAACGTGTTGCGGTGCTGTTTGAAGGAGCTTATTCAATAGCAAATCCTGGTTTGGTCCATCTGAAATTCTCTGGCTTGGATTTCCCAGATGTATTTCAGGGGAGACCGTTCCCGGCTGGCTGAGATGGAGGGGCTATAGGAGATCTTCAAGCAGGGCTTGCTGGCACACCTGCGGCTGGAGATCCCCAGCTGGGACCAGTGTTCCCCAGGGCTCAGAGCAAACAGTGGAGCTGGGGAAGGGTGGCTGAGCCAAGAGCCATGCTGGGAATCCCAGCTGTCCCAGCAGCTTCCTCCCCATTGTGCTTCAGTGTTTAAGTTCATTGTGGGCTGCGTGGGCAGAGCATCCTACTGGGAGGAGGGAATTGCTGACCCTTAGAAACCAAAGGGAAGCCTGGTTCAAAATAGCTTCATCAGTGAGACTCATTCCAGTCTGCATCCCTGCAAAATCAGCTAATTCAGTTAAGGAAAAAAAAAGAGAGAAAGGTGGGGGAGGTGCGTGAAGGCCTGGTTCCCCAGACCTGAGAGTGGACAGAGGCATAGGACTGTCCTGTGGTTGCTGGTTGGAGAAGCAGTGCCCGGTGCTGCTCTGTGTGAGGCTGAGTCAGGGCAGCAAGCATCTCTGGGTTGCCCCCATGTGCTCGAGGTACCCATCCCCTTTGCAGAGGGAACCAGCAAGCATCAGCAGGAACGGGGACCCTCCTCTCACCACTTGTCAGCAGTAGCTGCAGGGCTTTGCCTTTTTTCCTTAAATTTAATTTTATTTTTTTAAGAGTTTGACCCCTTTCCTTTGTAGCTTTGGAGTTTTTTGGTTGGCATGGCTGAAATGCCCTGCGTGGGCCTACCATGGCACGAGAGGCCAAGTGGTAAAGCCATTTTAAGCAGTGATTAAGTCTGCTTATCCCTTCAGAGCATTCTGCTTGCCGAGCAAGATCACAGGATTTCCTTGGAGAGCAAACACACACCATTCAGCTCAGCGTATGTGTAAAAGCTGGAGGTAATCTGCCTGCTGTGACCAAGGAGGTCAACACTAAAAATCTGTAATGCTTGTGAGAAGAACGGGACCTGTGCTTGAGTCCAGGCAGGATCATGGCATGGTTAGCCAGAGTGTTAGACAAAACCCAATTTATTTGTTGGACAATGCCCACGATGTCTGTGGAGGCAGAAATGGGGCAAATTTGGCTTAAGCCCAAGGCAGAGGTGTGGGAAGCCTTCATCGCCCAGCGCTGGTGTCAATTCGCAAATTGGTCCTTGGTGCTCGCCCTGGGTCTAGACTCTCAGAAGGGCATCACGGTGACCCTGGCTGAGGCTCTGCTGTCAGTATGCCTTGAATAACCTGGAAGAGGAAAGGAGAGGGGAAAAAGCAGAGTCAGGAAGACAAAAAATAAATGGAGAAAATTAATCTCCTGCCTGTACTGAGTCTGTTTTTTCTCCTGTGCTGAAGTTATTTTTCTCTCAACTTGCAGGCTTCTAAGCTGTTTCTCTTGTCTTTCCCCTTGCCCCCTGTTTTTAATTCTTCAATCAAAAAAGACAATTACTAAGAGAAAGCAGCCAGTTGGGATGCATTCAGGAGCGTGACTCAGCCTTCACAACAGCGAGTGCCCGGTGCTCCCAGCTGTTGATCTTGCACAGCTGGGCACAGGTGAGGTGCTCAAGGGCTTTTTTTTTTTTTTGGCTCCAAGTCTCCCATTTCCCTCAATTTTAAATTGGCTGCTGCTCTTTTCTGCTGAGGTTAACTGGCCTTTTTAAGGGAGTTTGTACCTGGGTCATGGGCATGGGCAAGGTAAAGGAGTCGGGAGTATGTTTCTCCAACCCACCTCATATCCCTGGCTCTGAGCCTGGCCCTGGCCTTTTCCCGGCTTTATCCCGCCTTTTATTTAATTTTTACATTGCTGTGACTCAAGAGATGGTAGACTGAAATTACGATATATATCTCTAGCTCTCCACCCTGTCTGCTAATGATAGGGATTGCTGCATTTATCCTCAGGGAACCTGTACTTTTCAAGGGAGCTAAAGACAACCAACATTTTAATCCCTGGGGCACCAGTGAAGCTCCTGACCTGTGCAAGCATTGCTTTGCTGCCAACTCAGAGTGTCAAAAAAAAAAGGGGACTCAGATTCATAAAAGTCCTTTAAAAGCTTGAAAAAGTGCCAAGACCTACTCCTTAATTTTTTTTTTTTATTATTATTTTTATTATTATTTTTTTTTTTGGTGGGCAGAAGACTGTATGTCTCTTGTATTTGTGCCACTGGTCAACAGTAGAGATGTCTTTGCAGTCCTGGCTCTGCGTGCTGAATTTATGAGGGAGAAGCCCCCATCGCAAGAGTTGTGAGTGTTGAAAGCTGGAAAATACCTTCTACTTTCCGTCCCTTGTCTTGTAAGAGGAAACATGTAGAAACCCTTACTTTTGTCTTCATAATGTACAGAGATTTGAAAGGGATCCGTGACAGAAGATAGAAGCCTGAGGGAGGTTGCACATGACCCCTTCCGTGTGGCTGCCCCTTTTCCTGGTAGACCTGGGTCTTTTCCATGATATTTCCTACTTGCAACTCTGAGGAAAAGCATCAGCTTGAGGTGCATGTTTTGGCTGCCACAGGGGTTAGCAGGGCAGGTTTCCTCTCTCTTGGCCACTGGCCCTGGCCCTGTGGCCGGTGCTGGGGCTAGCAGCCCTGTCGAGGGGATGAGTCAGTGCCTGGCAGAGGCAGGGAGGGCCAGCAGCGGCCCCCAACCTGCAGCTGAACAGGCTAGGCTTTGTGCTGGCTGGCTTAAAAGGAGCTTTATGACTCCTCTCAGCACGGCATGAGCCCCGGCTCCTGCACAGGCCCCTCTTTGTAGGGGGTGTGCGTGACGTGGTCCTGGGGTGGAGGAGAAGGCGAGCAGGAGGTGGGCAGCAGCTCTGATGGTGGGGTCCCTTGAAGGGACCGAAATATGGAGAGGGCGAGAGCCAGGATGGGGAAGCCAAGTCTCTAGGGTGCTTAATTCTCATCGTGCCCAAGGACGAGGTAGGAGCCCTAAGTGTCCACCAAGGTTCTGGCTCAGCCGTGAGCTGATGATGGTCCCCAGATGGCACTTCAGAGTCACCATATGCGTCGTTAGGCACCAAAGACACCAACTCTTGCAAGCTAGCATGTGAGGTCCCAGAAATGATGGAGGGAATACTTAGTAACACGCACCTTGCCAGGAGTTTCCTAAGTACATGTAAATATGCGAAATCTTGGGCCCTGCAAGGTTTTTTGTTCATACTTCCACTGCTCAGTTTCATGTTAAAAAAACCACCAAACCCCCTGCAGCTGCTTTCTCTCTCGGTTGCAGAAAACTGTACGAGCAATTAGTTTTACAGTTTGACTCTCACACCAAAATATCAATTTCTGATTTGCCTGAACTGGATGGTTTCTGATTTACTCTTTCTGGAAATGTTTTTTTCACTCTTTTCTCATCCATTTGCTCCTGTGGGTGTCAAGAGTGTGAGATGTTCTCCTGTCTTTTCACCTGATGCCTCTGCCCAGGTGGCATGGCTCATATGTTTGTGCAAGGTGCCTTGCTGGGAAACCCAACAGTCAGAGTCCCCCTCACTGCCTCCCCCATGGCCATGAGCACGTTAATCTTTCTGTCAGCATCACCAGACGGACATCTGCTGCTGTTTTTCCAGACTCTGTCATGCCAGGGTGATAAAGCACAGAGGCTGCTTCTACAACTAAGCTGCCTCTTAAGACCACCTAAGACCTAAGCCCACCACCACGGGGGTGCTACAGAGGCAGCAAAGTCTGAGACCCACGGTGCAGCCTGTGCTACGCAGTGCCAGAGGGTCTGCAGAAGAGGAGAGTAACTCCACAACGCCACCAATCAACTCCTCTCCTTCCTCAAGGGCTGGACAGCATCATGCCCAGGATGATAGCCACCTGCTGATGGAGCTTGTTGCAGTGTTTGTGCCAGAGTTGTCCCTTCTGCATCTTTTGTCTAATTTTGCTTGAATCCCACTAAGCTGCACAGCAACTCCCAGGCAAGAAGCTAAAATGCAACAATTTTTGAGCACTGTTTGGAATTGGCCTGCTCCCCTCTCTGCATCACTCCCAATCTAAGTGCTCCATCACTTCTGCCTTGTCACCTCAGAAGCTGCAGTGCATTTGCATGATGGAAAGCCTGGAGTGGTGCAAGATGAATTCAGCCTTAAACATGGTGTAGAAACAGCTAAGATTGAGTAATTTGCCTTCTGGGTATGCGACAGAGCCCAAAGATGTGGCTGCCAGAAACTATAGCAATACTTGTGTGAAATATGCTTATAGTGGCCATGCTGAGGTCTGCTGGTGCTGGGCTGGTGCCCAAGTGGGAGTAGGAAGCACCAGTGATCTGCAAATTGAAATACTCCTGCTTACAAATCCCAAGCTTGAGACAGATTTCCTGTCCTCCCTGCAGCTGGGTGGAGCAGTGGTGGTAGCACGGACCCTGTGATGGATCTGCAGCAACACTCTGACTCGGTGGCGACATGTCATCCCAGATCCTCAGCTTCAAGTGTGAGCTGCTCTGCTAACCCCGCTGGTGCACTTGGATGGGGGCTCCTGTCTGCACTCATGGTCTGGCTGGGATGGTCACGTCTGCCTCCAGTTCCCAGCTCTGCAGGTGGTGTCCCAGTCCATGAGTCCCTTCCTTAAAACCAAGCGTCTTGCTCAGAGGAAGTATGAATAATAGAGATAATTGTGATATAACTTTCTCAGCCATGTGCAGGACTCTTGGAGAAGGTAACAAACAGCTGTGTGAACAGTCATAGACTCATCGAATAGTTAGAGTTGGAAGGGACCTTGAAGATTAGTGAGTTCCAACCTCGCTGCCATGGGCAGGGACACCTTCCACTAGACCAGGTTGCTCAAATCCCCATCCCACCTGGTCTTGAGCACTTCCAGGGATGGGGCATCCACAGTTTCTCTGGCCAACCTGTTCCAGTGCCTCACCACTCACACTGAAGATTTTCTGCCTAATGTCTAACCTAAATATCTCCTCTTCCAGTTTAAAACTTTCCCCTTGTCCTGTTGCTCCACTCCCTGCTAAAGAGTCCTTCCTCATCTCTCCTGTAGGCCCTCTTTAGGTACTGGAAGGCTGCTATAAGGTGTCCCCAATTTGTGGGTGAATTAGGATGGTTGGGGCATTCAGCAGGGGAGGAGGATCGGGACAGTCAGACTAGTGCCAGCAGAAGTGGCTGCTCAGGTCTCAGTGCTGCAGCTTGATTACCCTGGTGGTGGCTCTGTACATGTGCTGGGAGCTTTGGGGGCATTTATTTTTAGGCCCCAGATCACAACATCTGGGGCTGGCTCTTGCACCAAGAGAAGTGGGCACAGAGCTCAGTGTGCTGCAGGACTTGCAGCAGCATGGAGGCTGGTGTCCATCCAGGAGATGGTGTGCAAGCACATCTGCAGTCACACAGCAAGGGGGATTACAGCTCACCAGGGCAAATACTGTCTTATGGCTCTCCATTTAGGTGTTACGTGGAGTCTGGGCGATGAAAGCTGAGCTCTTGAGAAAGGAGGGGAGTTTTAATCTGGCACTATGGTTAACACTTGCCTTTTCTAAGTTATTTGGGGGAAATAACTGACTTTTGGATAAGAGAGATTTGTAAGAAGGTCAGTCTTCACAGGTTCTTCTTTCTGAGAAGCAGCGTTGGGGCTCATCACTGTCTGCAGCACAGATCTCAGTTAAGCTAATCCTGTAAAAATGCTGCAATATCCTCTTAATTCCTTTTAAACTGGACTTTCCTTGGGCTAGCCACAGCAGAGCCCCAAATATGTGCTTGTTGGATGAGCTGTGCTGAGATGCTGGGTGGGGAGCTGGAAGGCCTGATGGGTCTCATGCTCTCCCGCCATGTAAATTTGACAGCAAATTTGACTGGAGGACCTGTAGGATGGCCAGGCTTATTCTTCTATATGAAAATTTACAGAAGGGTGGAGAAAGTAACCTTAAAATTTGTTCTCTCTCGCATCTTTCCACAAAACTCCCAGCAGAATAAGCAGTCACTTGAAGCATAGGGATATGGTTCACTCAGGTTTGCTGAGTCAGGAGATAAGACATAAACTCCATCCTGCTGAGTCTCAGGTTTCAGTAAATTGTTTTCTTCTTCTTCTTCATGTCATGAAGGACATTTCACTCAGGTGAGAGCAGCGTGCCATGCAATTTGCAAGCCTACCACAACAAAATTTAGAGGGGAAGAAAATCTCTCCCATTTCACAGGTCCCGATGGAGCAACAGTGATGGTATTCCTGCATCAACATTCAAGGCTGCTGATTTTTCTTGGAGCTGGGCTGGATGAAATCCCACAGAAGTTGGGAGAAGACAAGGAGGGCAGAGGCAAAGAGAAGCTGGAGAGAGACAGAGAGCTGGGTAACAGGAAAGGCTGCTTGAGATACTGAACAGGCCATCAAGCACGTCAAAATCATGTTTCCTGGCATCCTGTATGAACCTCTCACGATTTTACAGGGACAATATCCATGGTTCATTGGCAACAGCAGTTTAAGTACAGCCCTGAGACTGCTCTGGTCCCTCATGCTCCCATCATTCATCCTGAAGGGCATATACACACATGCATCAGTAGAACATGTCCATCAAACCAGGGCTGTCATCCCATAGGCAACTTCATGTCCTGCTGCGATATGGACCAGGCATTTCACTCAAAGGCTCAGTCCCAAGTCTCACTTGGCTAGTCCGCTGCTCTGCTGTGAGAGCACTGGTCACAAGATGCATTTGCCTCTCAATGCCCTTCAGATTCTTCAAGGAGCTGGACTGAGCCTGGTTGGGCTCAGGAGGAGGATTACGAGGAACATGGCCAGGCAGGTTTATGGTGGTCATCCCAAGAGTGGGTGAGATGTAGATCAGACAATCCCAGGAGGAGGTGGGCTGGAGAGGAAAGGCTACCTAGAGAAGCCCAGGAGAAACGTGGCTCCTCTGCTTACAGAAAAGAGAGATGATAGCAGTATTTGAGGTAAGCACTTTGTCTCCAGCTAATTTATGCCGCTGGTTCCCGCTTGCTGAGGCCAGACAGACCTTTCAGGGAAAGTCTAAACATTAACAAAGCAAGCAGTGTGCACACAGCAGGGTGGCTCAGACATGGCGTGGGTGGTATGCTGAAGGGCATTCACACACAGGCATAGTGGAGGGGGGTCCTCCCCAATGCTGGGGGTGCAGTGTTCAAGGCTGCCTCGTATTGACTTATCAAATATTTGTTTGCATCTGTGACCTTCAGGCTTTCCCATCATGGGGGTGATTTCGGCTGCTGATGTGCTGGCAGCCACTTTGAATTTCAGCATGGGCTTGAGTGCAGGACAGGATGGACAAGCTCCTTGTGGGCAATGTTCCTCTCGGAGGGTGTAATTCCATTCCTATGCAGTGCCAGGCCCAGGTAAAACTCATCCCTGCACTGGGGGCAAGGCTCTTGCCCACATTCTTTATTTCAGAAAGTTTTTCCTGAGCAAAGGTGGTGCCAGGAGAACCTCCGCACTTGTATGACCCAGTCTCAGCCATCCCTGCTGCCAGCTGGTGGAAGTCACTGCTGGTCTTCACATCTGTGGGGAACAGTGATTTATCCCTGCTGGGGACTACCCTCTTTCTCCAGGCAAGCAGAGGGCAGACTGTCTTTCCTGACGCAGTCTGGTAGCCTAAGTCCTCTTTGTCAGTTCAGTGCAGAAAAAAAAAGCACAAACCCTCTCGTGATGCTTTATGGGCAGGTGAACACCAATACAACCTTTGGATGCCTTCCTTGCCCCTGGGGGAGAATTTGGAGTGAGTGTGGGCGGAGCTGTTACAGTAAAGGTCCTCTCATCGACACCTTAGCAAAAGGCATCTTTTCTCCTGAAAGGTGTCTTCTCATCACACAGACTTTTGTGCTTTTAGAAGCTGAGCTCCAGACTTTCACACCTCAGGGATACGGCGCTGCTATGCGCAAGTAGCAGCGAGGTACAGGACGGGCTTTTCTTGGCAGTGGCTTCTCTTAGGAGTTGACTGATTCTCAGTGTGAGCCTGCCTGCTCCCTATTGTGTTTCCCAAGGGTCACCTGCCATTCTTACTAACTATGGCAATATTCCCTGCTGCTCGTAGATATTTGGGCAGAACCCTTTCTGTGCTTTTCACTAGCTAAATGCTGCATTGCTAACTAGACTATTTTCTGTTAATAGTTTTTTCTGTGTTTCTGAGGAAGCTTCCCCTTACCCTAGACCTCTCTCCTTCCTAGCTCAGGATTCCCTTCCCCAGCTTGGCTTGTTCTTGTCCCTGGGCAGGATGCCCCAGTCCTCTTGCAGGGTGGCCTTGCTGATTTGGTAACCTGCTTGCTCACAGGCTTATTTGAACGTGGTCACATCTTTCTTGGCCACTCTGGGTTTGGTTGTTCCTTTGTGGATCAGAAGGGGAACAAGCTCAGTGGCCGGTGATGGCTGTGGCTGTCAGCAGTGACACAGTTCTTGTTTCAACTCCCATTTCCTCTTTCCAGAGAGGCAAACTGTTGTTACTGGGCTGTCAGTGGCTACAGGCAGAGACCAGGATTTGGGGTGGCTGTGCGATTAGATTAAGGCTATTGCACTTTATGCCAGTTCTTCAGGGGAATACCAGCAGCGGGGCAACAAAGCTCTGGTAGTCAAGACTTCTGGCAGTGTTGCCCAGAACTCAGCTGGCTTTGTGCTCTGCTGTTCAGGTGCTGCTTTCACATAAATACCTTTCCCGATCCTGGAGAGTGAGTCTTTCCCCTGAGACTTAGGTTTAAGATAGTGATGCACTGCACTATTTTCTGGTATTCCCATGTGAACAAGCATCCGTGCTGGGCATAGGCTGGACATGAGTCTGGAGACCCTGCGACAAGGATCTTTGGATGTGATTTGTTTCGGGTGGTGGCTTAAATGGCACAATTTGACACAGCCATGTACAGTCCACAGACAAGTATTTCTCTGCATTTGAAAATGCATCTTTTCTCCCTCTCCTACTCCCCACCTTAAGCTGCATCCTGCAGTTTGATATCAGTGAATCCCTCCTGGTCAGGGAGGAGAAAAACAGCTCTCTTGCCCAAAGGGAAACTGCTGCCGCAATTGAAGGCAGCTCCCTGGTGGGTGCAAGAATCTTACCAAAAGATTTACACTTCTTTTTTTATAAGTATTATTCTAACTTTTCCTGCCTTTTGGGAGTTGCATGGTAGCTATCTTCTTCTCCACATCTTTCCAGGTGGCTGAATTCCTCCAAATGACCACATCTTCCATGAGGTGCTTTGCTTTTATCTCTGGAGAAGGTGCAGCACTACCATGAAGTCGCTCATAGGATTTCATCCCAGGAGGTGAGGTCTCTCTGTGGAGAAAAGGGCTAAGTGAGCAAGCATAAGACTGCATATCCTCTAAGTCACTGTTGCAATATCCAGTTTTGGATCCACCTGCTTTGGAGTATTAGCCAAAACGGGTTTGGGAATTTTCTTTTCCCATCAAGACACACTTGAAACTCCCTGCAAAGTGACAGTTTTCATGAAAGCATATTCAAAAAGTGAGTTGGATAGAAAAATAACCTTTTCTAGTTCTGCTAGAGGATTTGGATGGTTCCTATAAGTTACAGACTGTGCCCTGTTAGGAGTCACTCATGGCAAGTTTTATCCGATAAAGGTCAACATGAATGTAACATCCTCTGGACCACAAAAGGTCAAGGGATCAAGAACTGTCTCTGTGCCACTTCACGTTTCACAGGAAAGATGTGTCCTCTGAAAGACAGGAGGAGGAAAGCAGGCAGAGAAATTAGTATCTCCAAAAGTGACTCCAAAAATCTTGGCTCTGCCAGTGACTGCTGTGAAAGCCCAGTCATTTGGCAGACCCCTGCCCCGCCATCCCATGCACGGGCACCACGAGGAGGTCAGACTGCACCAGCCTCTGGAGACACACGGTCTCTGTGGAGACACAGCTTCTAGAAGTGGGTAAAACAAGAACATTCCACTGTCTTCTTGCTTCACGGTGGTCCACTATAGGGGAAGAGTGTGGTGGTGTGAATCAAGCAGATCAAACAGAAATCTTCCCTAGTTCTCAGTCACTCACCATTGGGAAGCCCAGGGTTGGTTTCGAGACCAGGAGAAAGAAGCCCAAGGGTGAATGCATGCTCAAATGCCTGTAGAGAACTGAGCTAGAGCTTGGATGCCCATCAAGGTGACTGCTTGGATGGGGAGAGCCGAGTCCCTTTGCCCTGTGGGATGTGGAGGTGTGGTGAAGTGACATAGTCTTCCCCCTCGGCTTCCCTTCCTTCAGCAGCCTACTCACTTGGAAACCTTGGGCCATGGATCCCCAGACCCACTGGGAGGGGCTGCAGACCTGTGCCTACAGCCACCAAGCTCACTGGAATTCCTTCCAGATGTGGCTGTGCTGCCACAGAAGCATCCATGGTGTCCCAGGAGGAGACCATGGGCTTGGTTTCAGCCAGTTGGCGTGTCACACTGCACACTGTGGCAGTCTCCAGTGTGCCTTGAAGTCACCTGGCCAGCAGCCGGACTCCAGCAGTCTCTGCCTTTGAGGGTATGATGTACAGGTACAGGAGAAATGGCTGGTCCTGGGATGCTCCACAGCCCAGCAGCAGGGTTAGAATCATGTTTTTCACACAGCTGGCACCAATAGCAGGTCTTCACTCTCCTGGGGAAGTTGGGCGTGCTGGCCTGGGCCAAGGAAAACCTCTTCATGCCACTGGGTTCGCTCAGAGGCACTCCACCTCCATGTCCCTGCTTGCCCCTTCCATCGGTGTGTCTGTTTTGACTTTCAGCCTGGTTACTGTCTCTGCTATGTGCATTTGTAGCGTCCAGCAGAACCGCCTATTGGTGCTGGCTCTGGTTGTAATGTGCTAATTCAAACACCATGCTCTTTTAGTCAAGTGGGCAAAAATCCCTAAGAAGGGCTAGTGTCTTCTTGTCTGCAGTTGCAGCCCTTTGGAGACAGAGCTGTGCAGAAATGTCACCGGTGGGGGAATACACTCACTTTTGTGTACTCTGTGTGGCCCTTGATCTTTTTGTTTTGTTGTTGTTTTAAACTCTGAACAGTGTCTGCTTGATGGATGTTTAACCTCTGCTTGTAAAGCTGTCCATGCCAATGTGCTGGTCACTTGGAGCTGCCGGAAGGTGGCATTTGTGAGGAGCAGGGTGATCTCGGTGATCCACCATCAGCTCTTGCTTCATCTTCCTCTTCTCCATCAAGCAGAGTGTTGCTTTCAGTCTTGTGCCCCCAGAAACCACTGGGCAGTGCTGTGTGTGTAACACAGTTTGGCTGCAGACATAGCAGTCGAACGAATTTGTCTCTATGACATCCCAAAATCTTGTACTTTCACAGCTGTTTTGCCATTCCCGTCAGGTCTTCTGACTGGAGGTTTGTGGTATGTGCTGAGCGATGTGGCTGGGCTGTAGAAGGAGTATGAGCCTGTCCTCCAGCATGGTGGAGTCCATGCCAAGCCTGAACCATGCTGTCTCCTGCCACATCTGCGGGTCAGGGCTGCTCTCACTCAGCTCTGAAGCCATTTTAATTCCAGGCGTACTGTATGGGACTTCACTTTCAGGACTAACATCACAGTTTCTGGTATTGTGTCAGCTTCTGAGTTGAAAGCCAAGGTAAAAATTAACTTGGTGGTGTTTAGAGAGATATTTGGGTAAGTAATAATAGCTGCAGAGAAAGACAACATGCAAGCGTAACCCCACACAGATGGGGGTGCACACATGTACTGATGGCAGGGACGGGTCATGCATCCTTCCCTCTGGAAAGCTGGGAAAGGCTGTAAGTTCACCCTTTCAAAATGCCGCCCCGCCAGCCAAAACTCTCCATGTGTTGGAAAGGCAAATAAAACAGAGCACTGGGGAGCAGACAGAACTAGCCTTTTATTGCCAGCTCTTCTTGGCCAGGCGGCCAGGAGGAGAGGATGTTTCCCTCAGACCTACTTAACATCTCACTCTCTCTTTCTCTTTCTCTCTCNTAGGAAATTGTGAGCACATGAGTTAAGCAGGGATGGCGAATCTCTGAAGCTGCCTGTGGCTGGAGGCAGGGTATGAAGCTGGTGGCCAGGGCAGGACATGCACGTACTCACCACACACAAGCCAGTTTGTCTCTCCCTGTCTCCCATCGCCACAGGCGGTTTGGGAGTCATGCCACCACAGCACTGTGAGCTGAGGCAGGTCCTGCCCCCAAAAGTATTCCCTACTCCTTCGCTCTCCCCGGCATTGATTATTTTTTTTTTTAAGCTGGATTGATTCCCAGTCAGGAGCAGAGTGAGCTGTGGCAGGTGGCTGGGGACATTCTGCCCATGTCTGTAGGAAGCCAGGCAGCACAGCACTGCTTGGTAAGTTCACCACCGAAATCACTGCCAGAATAAGGCAGGGAGAAGCAAGCTGGCTGTTGTGATTGGGAAAAGTGGATGAAGTTTGGGCTCCACGAGTTTCTGGGGCTCTGCATCCCAAGAGGATGCACTCTTTCCTGCATCCTGAGGCCACCCCAGTCACAGTCGCCCTGCTTTGGCTACCACAGCAGAGGCAGAGGGGAGCTGGTCCCAGTCATCCATGCAGGAAGGAAGTGGTGTCTTTCACCCCTGGCATGAGCCCCTAACATCTCTTGGGAAAATCAGCATCAAAAATATTGACTGATGCTGCCCAGGGTCTCCAGGAGCTGACACGGCTGCTGGTGTGTACCCTTGGATATCTGTGGGAGCCAGATAAGCCTATGGCACCAGAAGGACAGGCCCTTGTTAATACACCCCAAGGAGATGCTGCCTTGCCTCGGACCTGATAGTGTGTGCTGGCCATCACATGTCAGCACGGAGACCTTCCAGCCCAGCCAGGAAAGCTCTAGGAGATGTCAAGATTGCAAGATCTGTGCTGGAAAAATAAATAAGCATACCGTCCCATGATGATTCAGTCTCCAGTGTGCTTCTACACGGCTCTTCTTCCCTGTGGTTCCTGCCCAGGGTGTTGATGCTGAGACATATTTTGTGTCATTTACTCAACTCTTTCCCAGCATCGCTGGAAGGAGCAGGGGTGTGAAGGAAGCCTGTGCTCTGTCTGAAGAGCAACAGCTTCAGCCATAATAACTCGGCTGCTGGAAAAAGCAAACTGCCCTGGCTGTGGCTGGAGGGGATGCAGCCTCTGCTGCTTCCAAGGTTACTAACAGTAGTTTCCAACTGCTGTGGGAGAGGTCCTCTGCTCGGATCTGCTTCCCGCAGAGTGAAATGTGAAGGGGCCTGTGCCTGCCTGTGCACCTGGGCAGCAGAGGGCACGGTGAGCACTCCCTCTTGTTACAGCTAATCCAGTGTTATTAATGACAACCAGAACAGACATGACATCATTTAAACCACTAGGCTTCTGTAAAAGGATTACTCTTAGTTGTTGAGCTCCCCAAGGACAGGGGAAAAGCATTATTTTGTATATAGGGGAAACATTCTGGCACTTCAGAATGCTCTGTTAGAGCTTGGGGGGGGGATCACTGAGAGCAGACTTGAATTCCTGCCACCAACCTCCCAAAGTATGGGTTGCTTTGAGCAGGTTGCTTTGGTTTCTTTGGTTGCTTTGCTTTCTTTTACTTTTCTTTTTAAATGCTTTTGAGACTGTGGGCAACAGCATTCCTTTCTCTGCAGGACACTTGCAGTCACTGGGATCATATGCTGCAGAGCACTGAAGATTTCACTCAGTGAGAAGTGACCTGCATAGGTCCTCATCTTCATACAGATGGAGCCCAAGACTCTTCCATGCAGATATAGGGACAGTCAAAGCTGAAGACTTGTAAATCTAAGCTGCATTTCGTGCTGGTTACAATAGCAAATAATGAGCCTGAAAAGCTTGAGGAGATACCACGCTCAGCTCTTCTGGCAAGAAGTTGTAGTAACATCCTTTAAGGGAAAAAAGGGTGGGGTCCCTTGGTCTTGGCCTCCAGGGAAGATAAATTCTGGCATACACATGATCTGAGCCACTGCTGAGATGGGAAACTCACAGCAGCCTTACTAACACCCTTCTGTGTTGATGGAAAGCTCTCTCTGATCAGGGTATGCTGAACCAAGCCTTGGAGGTGGCTGCTCTGACTGGGTGTTCACCTGTCCTCTGCTCCTTCTGAGCCATTTTCTTTAGTTCTAGATAGGCATCTTGCATTTCTCTGCCTGGTTCTGTCTGCATCAATGTAGTTGGTACTTAATTTGCCTCTGTCAAACATCAAAAGAAGTCTCTTTGCTTTGGCTAGGTCTGTACCTTGACTTGTATGCCCTTAATCCTTGGACAAAAAACCCAAGGGAGAGCTTTAGAAATTAATCCTTACAGTCCTTCCTTCAGCAGAAGCTGGGCATCTCTATTGCTGGGAACGGGCAGGATGGGAGACACTCCTGTCATGCTGCTGGCCCTCAGGCTTGCATGTCCTATGCCCCCCAACAGTCACACACTCGACTTGTGAATGGAGAAGTCAGTAGGAAGGTCAGCATTGACGAATGCCAGAAGATCATTCTGCACCTTGGTAAAGGAAGAAGAAGGAAACCACCCCAGAGTCACTCAGCTCGAATGAGAAGCAAGTCAGAGCTGTGCCATTCAGGCTGACTGTGAGAGGAGGTTTGGTGCTGGGAGGTGCTGGGACAAAGTACAGCACAGGGAAGAGGAGTTTCACATAACCACCATCTTCTGCAAAGCAGACTAAGGAAGATCTGATCTACTCCCTTTGATTTGGTGAGAAGTAAACCAAAGTGGGGGGAAAATACTGAGGAAAGAGGCATATGAGTTTGCAGCAGGGAATGTCCCCTTGAAAGAGCTGTAACCCACATCCTTTCCAGGTTAGCAGTCAAGAGTGGCTGCCCCAGCCAGGGCAGTGCATCTGCTGGGGCTTTCCCTGCTGCCAGTCAAATGATGGTTTCCAGGATGGGCAAATGTGGGCAAGCAGGAAGAGGTTGTCTCTGCTGTGAGGTGCAGCGTGTGTGTCTGACCTGCCATGGGGCTTTCCCATGTGGCACTCAGGGAGGGCCGTAGTGAAGGGATGTTCCTCTGGAGTCAAGGGCTGAGTCCGCATCATTAGCACAACCCAGCCTAGGCCTTCAAGCTGTTGCAGAAAGACCTGGCCTAAGCCCAAACCCTTCCAGGAGGGAGAGAACAGGGCATGGTCCATCCCTTGTCAGATGTCCACAGAGGTCCTGCCACAGCAGTGGGTTGCAATAAGCTACCAGCAGTAATCTTGAACAGGACTGATTTTTCGTGTCAGCTCTGGGCCAGCACCATTGCTATTGTGGATCACAACCCACTGCCTGCCTCTTTCCACCCAGGATTTGACCTTTGGGGAGCAGGTGATAGGTACAAAAAAAACCTGAAACATCTCTGCCTTGAAGCAGGCTGTGTCATCCAGCCTTAACCTTTTTCCTCACCCACAGGCAGATGTCAGCCATGGGTCTGGTGGGTGGCAAAGCTGAGCAGCTCCGCAGCGGTGGGGTCCCCTTCCAGTTGAGCTGCCTCCCAGTGAATAATCCACTAAAGCCCCTCAGGCTCAGTTCCCTTGGAACAAAGACCCATCTCAAATGGCTGTGCTAGCCCCATGCCTGAGTCTAGGGTTCTGTGCCTGGTGATGGCTTCTCTGATGTCTAACGGTGGTTCAGCTCATGCACCAGTCTCTATGCTGGGGAGGGAGGGCTTCATAGGAGCTCTTCTTCAGCTCTCCCCTGTCCTCACAAAACTCTTGGGAACTTAACTATCTTTAGAAGCTCTCAGTCTCTATTAACTCAGTTTGAAAGGGCTCAGTGGGTTAAAATGTTAAACTAGGGGGAAACAGTGAGTAGATGCAACTCTTGCTGAAGTTTTATGGCCTTAAGAAACCATACTAAACCCACGCTAAAAAAAACGGGAGTTGTTTCCAGGAAAAGTTTTCCAAAGTCTCAACTTGATTTCCTTTCCCACACCATGAAAGCTGCGCTTTGATAAATACTGTAATTAAAAAAAAACAACAGTCTTCTTTGTTCTCCAATTCATGTTAATGTTGCAGATGCAGTGGGGGAAGGGAGAGTTTAGACATATTTTCTCATATAAACATATCGCTCTTAGGAAGACACTCTCTTCTTTGACAAGGGTCTTTCTGTTGGAAAATGGTTGCTTAGCTTTGCCCTAACAGCCCAGGGACAGTAAAACTTGTCTGCGTGAGTGAGGAACTGAGTGGCCTGGCTGGAGTCAGATAACACCGGTATTAACAGGGCAATTGTCCCTCTAACTCCACAGTGATGGTGCCAAGCGACCCCTCTGTTCCCCTCTCTGCCCTAAGCTCTAACAGAGCTGCTGGCTTGTGGCACATTTCTTTTCCTAGATGTCACCTTGGGTTTTTTTCCTCCACTCTCTGGATTTCTAGGATGCTAGAACTCATTTCTGACTGTGGTATTGCTGATGTGGATGGGCTGGGCTGCATTTTTAGGATCTGATTCAAAGCCCACTGAAGGCAGGAGCAATTTGCTGTTGATGTCAGTGGTCTCTGGAGCAGGAACCGTGTAACCGCCAGAAAGTCAGAGTTAAAGGGAGGGAAGAAAAAAAACCCCAGCTGAAATAAGGATCCTGCTTAAACTAGGGTATTGCACCAGATTCCCCCAAAGCAGTGAGAGATACCAAACACCCCTTGGGAAAACTGAGGTTGTCTTCTTTAAAAGAGAGATTTGCCTTTTTCTTTTCTGCTTCCTCTCTTTGGATTTTGCATTCAAAACAAATGAAGAGAAGGGAGGAAAAAGGAAAACCCAACCTTATGGTGATAATCTTAGGGACCTGCAATGCAGCCAGCTGATCGCAAGCCTCTGTAAAATCTGTCCCTGTCAGCAATGCCTGAGCCCATGGAAGGAGAGCAGAGCACAACCCATACTGTCTACACCAGTGAGCAGTAGCCAAGATTGGCAGGGGGTTACAGAAATTGCCGCGTTTGTCAACTGGATGTATTGCTGGGAAGAGGAGGGGTTCTAAGTTATTCCTTCGTTTTCAAATAATTTAAATATTGATAGAGGCAGTTGCTCCAGCAGAGGTGTTTCTGCTTCTTGCACAGTCTATGTGAGCTGCTGCGTGCCATCAGAGACGAGGTTCTGTGGAGAAGATTGCCGGCAGTGTAGGGTTGGATAAATTAAATTCTCAAAAGAAGAGTTTCTACCAACAGACACAAATTCCTGCTTTGCAGGTGGATAAGAGGGGGTAGTTAATCCCTCAGCTGCACTTCATTTGCTATGAGTCTGTGGAAAATCTGACAGTGAGACCCCCAGCTAAAGATAAGCAGCTAGTGTTTGGAGGAGCTATCTGACTGCTGGCAGCGGGTGAGGTGAGATGAGAGATGCAGCATTTGGGATGGGCTGAAGCTCTCTGCTCCAGGCAGAGAGGGCCAGATCCAGAACAGCAAAAGGTGCAGCTCTGCAGATGTGGATGAGGCACCAAGCTCTCACCTCAGCTGAGGATCTGACTCAACGGGCATGTTATCCGAGGGTGGATGATGTGAAATGATTCACCATCATCAACCGTTGGCATTTGTCATGGCTGAGTCAGGGCCGTCCGTCTTAAAAACTGGCAAATTGGTTAAATGCTTTTGGAAGAGAGATGTCGGGTCTTCTCCTTTGCCAGCTGCACTATGGACCTCTGGTCAGTGGCCAGCTTGCATGTGATGTTCTTCCCAGCAAGCACAAAGGCAGAGCTGGTTGACAGAGTATGGAACCAGAACTCGACTGAGTCTATGAAAAGCTGCCTTTTGCCTCTGTGCCCATCTTCACTTGGGAACTGGGTGCCTGCAGGAGACTGGTGGCTTCCACTCCATGATGGGTGAAGGTGGATGGGTTTTCTTCAGCCTGGCAAGTGACTGGCTGCTCCTGTCCTGTGTCTTCTTCATGCCATGGGATGCCAGTCTGCACTGGGTAACCTGTGGATCCCACACGCTGGGTTTGAGTGCTGTTAGGTGATGTGAAGCCACTTTTGGTGCTGCTCAGTTCTAGCTTGCTGCCTTTCGAAATCTTCAAATATCCTTGCAAGTACAGGAGGCTCAAGGAGAAATGGAGAATTACCAAATGCTCCGTCTTGTGACAAAGCTGCAGACACCAGAGAGCTACCAGGAGAGAGGAACCAGTAGCTGATAGTGAGTAAAAAATAATGTATAGGTAAACCTCTCTAAAACCTCCCAATGTGGGGGGCCAAGCTGAGGAGCTGCCAGGGAAAGTGTGTGGGACTTGCGTGGTTATTTAATTGGGAAGAATGACAGAGTCATTGGGACTGGATCACTTATTTGACTTTCCTTGGGCTTCATCCAAAGCCTGCTAAAAGCTAACATGATTTTCTTTTCCACTGACTTCTGTGGGCTTTGGATCAGGATCTTTGTGCATACAAGGTTATCTCAATTTCCTGGAACTCATTTACTGTTTGAATTTGCTAAGTATATTTACTGCCAGGATGCCTTTTTCTTTAACTCCCACCACTGGATTACAAAAAGTTCCTGGCTGGTTGCAGGAGTGGCATTGCTCTCTCAAAATTGGCCATGAACATCCCCGGGTGTCCTCTTCTCCGGCTGTCCCTGTGTAACTCTTAAAACATCACAAGATCCACTACAAGCTGGCCTCTTGCAAGCCATTTGGAGCAGCTAGAGAAGATTCAGGAGGGTCAGGCATCATCATCATAATTATTACTATTATTGTTGTTATTATTATTATATTTTAATGTATTATTTTTGAGCCTCAGATGCTCTTTTGCAAAGGCACGGGCTCCCCAGAAAGAGTTTATTACCTGATTATTGCTTGGTTGCAGCCAGGCACGGTACCAGCCGGGGGCTGCCTGTCCCTGCCTGTCCCTGATAGGGCCTGCACCTGTAATTGCCCCTTGATCTCCACATGAGCGTTGTCGCTTCCCGCATAACGGGCAGCATTTCTCGCAGGAATGACAGAGCACAAAACTCCTCGATCCCAGGCAGCGGCACGAGTAGGGCAGAACATTTAATTAGCTGGATTAATGAATGTAGCTTCATCAATCCACTCAATTAATAGATGAGCATGGACAAATCAGATGTTCTTATTGGCTCAGTTAGGATTGAACTGAAATCCTACAGAGTGATACAGATAAATTTTGGGGTGACAGTGTATTTTTTCTAGGTGACCAGGAGGGGAAGAAGCGTAGCCTTGCGCTCACAAACCTGCCCTTTGGGCTGGGAGATGGGGGGGGAGAGATGAGGACGGTTCTTGCTGGAACCTCCTGAGTCTTTTCATACAGCTCAGTACTGTGGTTTGCAGCAGCAGTGCAGGCTTGGAGACCTGTCTGTTGTTTGCTTTGACTGACAGCTTTTTGATCAGGTGAGGGTGAAAAACGTACCACTTTATGCGCAACAAGCGCCTGAGTTTGCACAGTCTATACTATAAGTCCTTCCATCATTTTTTCTTGTACTAACGTAACACTAATAAATGCAGATTTTTTTTTTCTGGCAACAACCCTAGTTGTAAGTGTTTAGCACCTTTTGAGGGAAAACGTGGCCTGATGTTTAAAAATAGAGAAACCTAAAATGAGGGGTGGTTTGGAGAGCAGAGGCTGGGGAGGAGCAGGGCTGAGGCGCTGCCTTGCTGGTGGGTTCTCCTTCTTGGAGCCCCAACAGATGATGGACAGCTGTCAGCAGAGGCAGTCCACCCCACTGCATCTCCCAGGAGGCAGGTGGTTGTGCCTAGCTTCTCACTCAGGAGAGCAGGTGCTGATGGTTGAGCAAGGCTTTGATGATCCTGCCTGAATTGCTACCAAAGTGCATTGAATCCTAAAGCCTTCAGTCTGCTCTTTGGAGCAAAGTGCCCTCCGTAATATCTACAGGCTTGCAAACAAGTGTGTACCTTGCTCTTCCACTTGAACTAGGGCAGGTCGACAGATACCTCTTAGCAGTTTTTTAGGTAGGAATGGAAGTCTGACTCTTTTAGGAAAATGCTGCTCATACAGGAGTCAAGATAGTCCTTTAAATGTGGGAGCTGGATGGGAAAAAGCAAAAGCAGCTTTTAAAACCAGCCTCCTCTCCTCCTTGAGCACTTCTGAACCCTCCGAGCTGACTTTGACTCCTGTGTGAGGGACAAGCCCTTTGCATATCACATTTATTTCTTGAAGAAGGTGCTGGTGTGTGAGTGTGGTGGCTCGCATTTCAAAGGTTGATGAGCTAGTATACAATTAGCAGCAGAGGCAGCTTTTGCAAACAAGCTTTGCATTGTCACTCTCAAGGCAAATATTTCCCTTGAGTACACAGAGACAAAGTACAGCTTGTGAGATATATATACATATATATATAAAGCCAGGGACAAAACGCTGATTTCCAGCAGCAAATATGCTGGCTTTATTCCAAGCCAACGCCAGCCCTGTCTTCTCCTGCCACGCTGCTGGGACATCTCGCAGGGCTCTGGCAGGGGCAGCTGCCGCTGGGGAGCTCAGCTTGAATCTGCTCTTCCATCAGGACAGGGATACGTGGAGTTATAGCTGCTGTCAGATGGTACGGGTGTTTATTTCTAAACAGGGTGGCTGGGAAAAGGTCCAGACAGCATGTGCCGCTGAGTCAGAAAGACCCCGAAATGTATTATTTGAAGGGATTCAGTGTGGGTTTTTTAAAGATAATCTTGGCATTTATATGGCATCTTAACACTTGGGATTTACAGCATATTGTTCCTCCTAAGCGATTCCCACAGGGTAATAACGCTGTATGAAGAGATTAGTTACCTGTGGAAGAGTCACCAAGCCCTGGCAGCAGAGATGGGACCTGCTTCTGCTGGCTGGGTGGGATCCGCACTAATGTCTGTAGGCTCAGTGAGTCGTGGCCATCAGCTCCCCCAAGTGCACCAAAGGCCATTGCCCAGGGGACAGCACTGCTGTGTCAGAGCACTTTAAACCCAGTGGTGTCGCGGTGACCTTATTCCCCAGCTCCCTCCTATTCAACCCCTTCTTGCCCTGCTTTTATTTTTAAGGCCCTTGTCAAACACCGAATAATGCTGCCACTTGCCAAGGCAATTGCTGGCCAAAAGTCCTCTTTAAATACAAACTGCAGGCAACAGCTCTCAAGCATTGGTGGCCACACTGGGAGAGCTGGGGACCTGCTTCCCCCTCCAGAGTGGTTTTCGTTTCAGCACAGCTGATGGACCAGGCAATGGCACCAAGGTGTCAGGCCAGGTCGAACTCATTGGTGTGTTTGATACTGCAGGAGTATCTGAGGAGCTTAAAATCATAGAATGGTTAGAGTTGGAAGGGACCTTAAAGATCACCAAGTTCCAACCCCCTTGCCATGGGCAGGGACACCTCCCATGTGTTGCTCAAAGCCCCATCCAGCCTGGACTTGAACACCTCCAGGGATGGTGCATCCACAGCTCCTCTGGGCAACATCTTCCAGTGTCTCACCACCCTCACAGTAAAAATTTTCTACTTAATATCTAACCTAAATCTCCCATCCTTCAGTTTAAAAGCACTACCCCTTGTCCTATCGCTCTACTCCCTGATAAAAAGTCCCTCCCCATCTCTCCTGTAGGACCCATTCAGGTACTGGAGGTGAGCCAGAAACACAGCAGGGGATGAGCAAGAGCAAGTGTATCAGAGGGAAGAGGCGCTTTGTAAGCAGCCCTTAGAGCTCCCTTTGTCGACACAGGGCAAAGTCTAGCCATGCATTTTAGGATTTTGGGGTGCCCTCCTGCTGCAGGAGTTCAACATCACTGTCACAGGGCTGGCACAAGGAGACACTCTGGTGTGTTAGTTCAATACCAGTCTGCTGTCTTGGGGGTGTGAGGACAAGTGAAATGCCTCTAGCAAACCTGAAACAGGACTTTGAATTTCTCCCCCAAGTCCTAGCTCCTCCTCAACAGACCTGAAAACTTCCCCAGGCCACGAACTGCTGATGTCTTTAAACACCACCATCAGCCACCATTCTGTGATATGGTGGTTTACTTCTCCTAGGAGGACAGGCTGAGGGAGTTGGGGTTGTTCAGCCTGGAGAAGAGAAGGCTCTGAGAAGACATTCTAATGACTTTCTAATACCTAAAGGGGCTAGAGGAGAGATGGGGAGGGGCTCTCGACCAGGGAGTGGAGTGATTGCACACGGGGTAATGATTTTAAACTGAAAGAGGGGAGATTTAGATTAGATATTAGGAAGAAATTCTTTCCTGTGAGGGTGGTGAGGCACTGAACAGGTTGCTCAGAGAAGTTGTGGATTCCCATCCCCGGAGATGTTCAAGACCAGGCTGGATGGGGCTCTGAGCAACCTGCTCTAGTGGGAGGTGCCCCTGCCCATGGCAGGGGTTGGAACTCAGTGATCTTTACGGTCCTTTCTAAGCCAAACCATTCTATGCTTCTGTGATTCTGTGTTGCTGCAGCAAGGTCTAGGTCTGGTCTTGCAGACCCACAGGAGAGTTTCAACCCCCTCACCTGGGCGAAATGTCAGCCTGGCACCTTGGTGTAATCGTATACTTACTCAGAGAGGTCTTTTTCTTTTTATTTGCTAATATAAAAAGTGCTGCTTTGCTAAGAGACTCCAGAGTACAAAGTGTTTTTGCAGGCAGCAAGCACAGCGTGTTCTCGGATGGCGGCATGCAGGTACACAGCTCTGCCCTGAGAAGAGTAATTCAGCATTAGGATTTACCTTGGCATTATCCAGTGCACACACACACACATTTAACCTCTCCCCAGGGCTGAGGTTTCCTGCTATATTTTTTTGCAAGGAAAGCTGCTTAAAAATTATTTCTTTTTTAAAAAAAATTATTTAAAAAAAATTCTTTTCTCTTTTTTTTTTTTCCCTTGTTCTCCTTCTTCTACTTCTTCTCCTACTCAGGATCAAGTTCACTGGTCCCATTGCAGAGTTAGTACATTCAGAGCACTCCCTTTACACCCGTTCAGCTTCTCTGGGTAATAACCATCCCTAGGTATGTCTGGTGTCGAGACCTTCTGGTACATTTCAAGTGCTGATGTGGCATATCCCAGAATGTCTAAAGTAAGGTTTTTCCAGCAGAGACAGAAAGATGCTGCCTTTGCAAAGAGCCCCTCACTATAGCGGGTACATGTAGATGCTTGTGTCCAGCAAGAGAAATTCATATAATCACAGAATGGTTTGGGTTGGAAGGGACATTAAAGATCGTCAAGTTCCAACCCCCGTGCCACAGGCAGGGAGACCTCCCACTAGGTCAAGTTGCTCAAAGCCCCATCCAAGGGCTTCCAGGGATGGGGCATCCACAACCTCCCTGGGCAACCTCTTCCAGTGTCTCACCCCCTTCAGAGTGAAAAACTTCTTCTAATATCTAATACAGATGAACCCTCTTCCAGTTTCAAGCTACTATCCCATGTTCTATCCCTACATACCCTTGTAAAAAGTCCCTCTCCATCTCTCCCGTAGACCCCTTTAGGTACTGGAAGGCTTCTATAAGAGCTCCTCAGAGCCTTCTCTTGTCCAGGCTGAACAACCCCAACTCTCTCAGCCTGTCCTCATAGCAGAGGTGTTCCAGCCCTCTCAACAAATCCAAATCCATCCTAAGGAGTGTGTGGAGGGGCTTCAAGCCATACAGGAATAAAGAGATTTAACAAGACGCAGGTGGAAGGGTTGTCTATTTTTTGCCAGTGCAGAGGAGTGGAGGAATAAGCAGTGATATGGAAGGTATGTAAGCTCAGGTGGTGTTGAGTTCAGAGGGTAAAGGTTTCTAGCCCTTCACGCAGACCAGAGGGGTGGCAGGGGCAGAAAGGGTGGCTGGGCCCCATAAAGGACCTCTCCCAGGCACTCCCAGCCTCAGGAACAATCCGATTTCTGCTCCCACAGAGTGTCTCCACACGTGCCTGTCCTGCCCAGGCTGCCCTGCACCAGAAGGGGTCAGGCCACAGCCCTTTCTACATCATGGGAGATGATGGAGCACTTGTGTCCTGTGCTGGAGAAGAGGGTCCTAGGACAACCACCTCCCCTGGGCTTTCCTCCAACACAGGTATCTGTTGACATCCCATCTCTCTCCACCACTGCTGGCTCACAGATCAGTTCCACACTACACGGGTGTCTCTGGTGTCAGCTGAAGAAACATTCAAACAGGAGAAAAGCAGAGATGAAAATACTACAAGTTTGTTTGGGTTTTTTTTGTTTGGTTGGTTTTTTTTTCTTTCCATAGAATGCCCCTTAAAATTTGTGGGGCTGAGGTGGAAAACAGGAATTTTTCTTCTCCAGAAAAATATGCCCTGATTTTTTGAAAGAAACCACTGTGCATCAACAGACATGAAAGGTGGGACAATGCCATGCTCATTGGCGAGTCAGGGCATTCATCTAAGTCCTGGAAGTTGCCTCCACTGCTGGCCCAGGAGAGACTTAGAAGAAGCTGCATCTTCCCTCTTCCTGTGTTTCTGCTCATGAAAAGTAGGGTTGATGATACTGTTTTTTTATCCAAAGTTCTTTGCAGCACCTTGGTTCATATTAGTGCAACTGCCATTAGTGGCATGTCCATAAAGACCTGACACAAAGCCACGGGGAGATGCTTGTCACTGTGGGGTTGTGCTCCACTGCCACCGAGGAACCCAGAAAGATGACTTTAGAAAGGTGCTGTTTGCTTTTCCTGCTTCTTGTCACCGGGCAGAACCTGAGGTGAGAGAGAGACTCATGCCTGATAATTACTGTGTACTGAGGCGATGTGGCATTTATAAATAAAATGTAAAAAAAATTACCTGTCCACAGGTGAGCATCCGGGCAGAAGGCATTATCTCCATCTGCAGCTTGCTTTGATTGCCCCATGGAGCAGAACAAACTCCTTCAGGTCTTTGCTTTCCCTTCCCGGGTCTTGAGTTAAAATTTTGCAGTCCCTCCAAATGCATCCAAACCTCTGACCGTGTACACGGTAGGTTTCTGACAAAATGAGCCCAGAGAGATGACCACCTGGTGTGGGAGGGTGATGGCTGCCAAGCTTCGAGCTCCCTCTTCCCTTTGGCCTTCAGGCCGTGTCTGCAATTTCTTGGTGTCACCAGCCAGACAGTCCCTTTTCTGACTCCATTCCTGACTGGTGTTGCCATCCGCATGCAATACCAGCAGGGACACACTCTCCCTCCTATGCACAGCCGAAGAGACAGACTGTCCCCTCCTACTCCTGTGCTTTATCCAGATTGCATCAGGCAAAAAGTACCTCGAGTCAGGCAATGAGCATGAACCCTGCTGAGGTTATACATGGAAAGTGAAAAGGGTTCCCTTGACAACACCAGCAATTGCCCCATCACAATCTGTTGGTGGTGGAGAAAGACAAGCTGCACGTACCTGAATCAGTGTAACCCATCTCATCATATTTTGTAAGTTTTGGAGACTTTTCTTGTTAAGTTCCAGCTCTTGGAGTCACGTGAGTTTGTGTCCAGCCAAAGTTTCAAGAGAGGCATAAAGCCATCTGGACCTAAAGCCAGTTCCATGCTGGGAAGAGGGGTACACTCCTGCATCCAGTGTGGATGAAGAGGACCCAGAGGAGAGAGCTTCCTATGTTTTTCTCCTTGTCCAGATGGGAATGCCCTTTCTTCTAAGCTGTGGACTGGGCACTGCGAGGCCATGTTGCATGATGAAGGATTAGGTAATTTCCTTCCCTTCTCCTCTGGAAGGTGTTTTGATTAGCATAACCATTGTGTTCCCAAATTAGCATTCCCGTCTTTGCCCTTAGGCTGGCTTTTCCTGTTGTAAGCCTGTTCTGGCACAGCGATACAGCTTTCCAGGAGCCGCAGCATCCCAGCACACAGCTTACCTCTGGCTGATGCTGAGACCTCAGAGAGCTGGTCCTGCAGCCTCGCAGCTCTCCAGTGCCTGGCAAGTCCCCCAAGGCAAATGCAGGGCTTGAGGGACCATGGCATGTGCTGGTCCAAGACCAAGAGCAGTGAGACAATGGTGCATCTCCATCCCTGCCGTCATGACAGAGGGACCATTAACTTCTGGCACAGGCTGAGGTGCACAGCTCTGGTGTCTCAAGCCATCCTGGCTCAGTGGTTCTCAGCCCATCTGGCACATCCCTCTGCCAGTCAGTCACCCGTGTCTTCTTTCCTCCTGCCAAGCATCACCCTGAACTGAAACTACACGAAGTTCTGGGAGAAAATTAAGAGTAGAATGCGAAGTATATTCCAAGTGCCAACAAGACAGACACAAAAACTCACAGTGAGTGACTAATCTGGGGCTCCTGAGTGCTACAGAGAGCAGGAACTGCTTGCAGAGCAGCTTCTGAGCAGCTGAAGTTACTGTTTGGCATGCCTCTTTGGTGTGAAGCCTTGTCCCCAGAGAATGTGTCTGGAGGTCCAAAATCAGCTGGTTAACACTCATTCACTGCCGGCTGAGCCACGGGAGGTGGTGTAACTTCAAAACCCTCCCTCTGTGGAGATAATTCTGTTTAAGCAAATTCTCTGTCAGAACAAGTCCAAGTAAGTTCTACTTAAAACATCCCCAAGGAGGGATGGAGGAAGTGATGAACCACATGGATATTTGACCTTGCCCCATTTCAAAGCTTGTGTCATTATGCCTTGAAACAGCTATCTGGAGCTATCTGCCACCAGATTTCAGATGGACTTGCACAGCGGGAGCCCTGTTATGGCCAGGAGGGGAGAAGAAAGGATATCACAAGAATGTGATGCTCTCAATGAAGCCAGTGGGAAATGCAGCCCCTTCCTGTGCGGGGGTTCTCCTGGGATTCATAATGTCTCCATGTACATGATCTTGCCTTTGGGACTCCTGAATTTTGTCTTGTCCTCAGGGTCTGCCTGCTCTGCTCATGAGACATCCACCCTTTCTCTGACTTTGGAGACAGATGGCCACCCCCAGGTCCTGCGTGACAGCCCATCCCAGCTGACCAGCAGCAATCCTCCTCCTGTGCAGTGTCACTCCTGTCTCAGAAGGAAAGGACCTGGGTTCACATCTAGCCCCAAACTTGGTTTGCAAGTCCCAGGACACTACTGCCAACTATTGTGGCCTCACTCTGAAGTTCCTGTGTGCCACATCAGCACTTCTCCCCAGCCGCTGAGAAATTCCCAAACTGGGAGCTACCTGATGGTCCTGGTTTCCACCAAAACCCATCCTTGACCCATCCTGGGGTAGCTCTATCCTAGAGAAACACAACGATCCTCTTTGGTAGCACAGCAACTGCTTTTTCTTTTTTTTCCACCAGAAAGGCAGGATGGGTGGATGCACCTCCTTGGCTAAGTGGCCACCAACTGCTTGGAGGTTGTTCGCATGGTAGTGAGCAACTCCCTGGGGAATGACATAGGCTTCTGGGAGCAGTTAAATGAGGATCTAAGGGGTGAACACTGTGAGCGCTCCTGGAAAAGTGTTATTTGACAAGCACCCAGGGCAAGGCCAAGATGCTGAGACACAGGGGTTTAGTGGCCTCTGGGAACTGGGCTGTCCTCCTGGTCTCTGGCTGACAGCCCCACAGATTGAGGGTCTCCTGCAAGTTCTGGTTCATATTTCACATTCAGGCGGTATTTTCCAATTCCACACGGAGCTGGGTTGAAAAAGGGGGAGGTCGGGGCGTACGCTGCTCCAGAAGCAGGCACAGCTGCTGCATGGTGCATTTTCTAATCCAAACCTCAGCCTCTGCCACCACAGACACAGGGGTGAGGAAGGAGAGGAACGACCCATAAGGTTTTCCTGCTACCTCCCTGCAGTCACAACGTAGTTCCACCATGCTCCTCGGCAGCATCTACCTCCAGTTTCCATCACTGGAGCAGAGCTGCCGCTTATTAAACCCAGACCAGCGAGTGCTTGGCAAGGCGCACGGGCCAGGAGGGACCGCCAGGGAGCTGGGGGGGAGGCCAGACAAACCGATTCCTGCTTTTATAAAAAAGGGAGGCTGCTTCCAGAGTCTCCGAAGGGACGGAGTGTGGATATGGGGCTGCTTAGAGGATCAGCCCAGCTGGTAGACAATGCAGCATCGTGTCCATTACTACAGGCAGCAACCAAATCTGGAGCAAAGAGGTTTTCTGCTCTCGCTCTTACCAGTTTTTTGGCATATTTTTGTAGCAATAAGGGTAACGCAGTGGCAGCGAGGGTGGCAGGCACCTCTCCACCTCCCCAAGGGCTCAGGAACGAAATGCACCCCCGAGCCCGGACTGAGCTGACCACTCTCCTGTAAGAAAACACAAGCCATGCCAGTCTGTGTGCTCAGCCACAGCCCGCATGTGGACTGCCTGGGGATGGGACAGGGCGCTTTGTCACAGCCCCAGCTGGCTCCCCAGGTAGGATTTCGTGGTCAGCTCTCCGTGTTTGAGCTTGGGCCTTCAGAAAGAGCAGGGCTGCGAGGCACCTCAGGGATCCCTGCAGACCTTGCAGCAGGGTTTGTTTGACGACTGCTGTGCAGAGCTAAGAATACCCCAGTGATGGTTATGAATTTAGGATAACTAATACACCCAGTGGAAAGATTTGGAGCTGTTCCATGGCTAAACAACAGCTTCTTCACCAACAGCCAAAGACTTGTGGATGTAAAAATAACTAGGAACTGAAAAACCTGAGTGAAGCAAGGGATTTTCAAACTGAACCCAAGAAAAACTTTCTAGTGGTGAGGACAACCATGGATAATTGTCAGCACTTTGGTTGTTTTAACAACAGGGCACACAGACCTCTGGATTTGGGCTCCTCTGGGCAGGAGTTGGGAGAACTAGTAGTTAGGGACAACTCCTTTGATATGGGTGAAAGCAAATTATGCCAATAATATAGGACCCAGTGGCCTGGATCAGCAGTGTAGTGCAAGACTCAGAAGAAAACACCATAGTGGGAGGTATAGGCGTGACATCTCAAAAAGTAGGAAGAAAACCCCAAGAATAGACCAACTGTAGACCAATAGACCAACTGATTGGGAGGAGTGCTGTGAGGTGAAACAGCTTTGAGCCACGTAGGTATCAGTGGGTAGAGGGCAAACAAGGGTTTCAGACAGCTGTCTACAGACCTGAAACACAGCTGCGCAAGGAGCAGAGGGAGCTGTCCCCTGAGCACATCTGCATCATGGTGGCAGAGGAAACCCAAGTTCACATCCCAGCTCCATCTGCCTGGGGTTTCACTCCACGCTGTGCACTTCCATACACACGTCTCCCTTGCTCTGCCCTCACTGTTGTTCCGTGCTGAAGCAGACACTTGATTATTCATTTGGCTGGAGACAGTCAGAGTGAGCCCACCTCCCTGAGCCCTGAGGGCTTGGCTGGGGCAGTGCGTCCCAGTCCCTGCCCCAGCAAATAATGAAGTGCTCAGTGCTTTGCCAAGAGAGCTCCAGAGAGCCCAGACCTGCATCTCCCACACACAGCAGGCAGGAGATAACCCCTCTGGCTCCCCAGGATGCTCACAGGAAGGGCGCCCAGCTGTCCACTCCATTGTGGCTGCAGCTGGGGAAACAGGGACCCATGGAGCTTGGGACATCAGTGCTGTTCAGATCCCACATTCCTGCTTCTGAGCATTTCAGGTTGAGAAGGTCTTTGGTAAGTTTAACCAGCTGGTGATGATCCCAGAAGGCACTAGGGCAGGGCTGGATCCCAAAACCTTTTACCTTTGCCTATTGCAAAGTCATGGCCATCCATGACTTGTGGATGTTGTGGATGCCCCATCCCTGGAAGTATTCAAGGCCAGGCTGGATGGGCCTTTGTGCAACCTGGTCTAGTGGGAGGTGTCCCTGCCCATGGCAGAGGGGTTGGAACTTGATGATCTTTAAGGTCCCTTCCAACTCTAACCATTCTATGATTCTATGACTGTTCCCAGTCCAGGTCCTGCCCGTCTTGAGGAGCCCTACCCTGCCCAATTTGCCTACAACCTGTAGAAAACCCCCAAAAAAGCCTCCAAGTTCTCATGAGTGTTGAGAATAGAAGCATTTGTGCCTATTTCAGGTCCTTCTGCAGAAGGTGTATTATCACAATTAGCCAAAACGTGTCTCTATTAGCACATTTTTTTCCTCTTCTTCCGTCACATCAGCCCACATGAAACAGTCCCTTATTCTCCTTGCTGTTGTGTCGAGATGTACCAGGCTGCGGCCAGGACCTGCCGCCTGTCCCCAGCCCAGCCTCAATAGCATGGCTTGTTCTCCACACCGGGGGCAACAATGCAGTGGCAGCTGATGTAAACCCTGGGGATGCCGCTGACAGCAGCCCCAATCACCATCCCACGAGAAGGTCTGGCCTCTGAAATGCAGCTGCGGAGAGGTGCCCCAAGCACCAACAAAACAGGGCTGCAGAGATGGGAGAGGGCTGGATGAGCCTGTGGTGTTCACCTGTGGCTCCTTCCCAGCCATGTTTATAATAAAGGCATTTTCACTCCACACTCAGTGCTGAGGGTGTGCATCACAAGGTGGCCAGGGAGGCACAGGAAAGGGAGAGAGAGGATTTTGAGATTGGCTAAAGATGTGGCGGCGCGGGAGACATATACCCACCAGAGCCTGGACCTTGTGTATGATTTTGGGTGAAAAGCGTAGCTGGTGCGATCTGTGTGTTACAGAGCAGGCAGCAAACCTCTGCTCTACCAGCTTGGTTGTGAGCCTGCATGGTTGCTTGGTTTTGGGGCCACATTACTGGGGAGCTGGGCCTTTGGTCAGAGATGGTTCTCATGTTCATATGGTACAGCCTGGCATGGTACAGCATCTCCTGAAGAGTGCCCTGGCTCTTCTCCAGCGGTTCAGCCTAACAGGCCCTTCCACTGTGAAGGGACACCCTTCCGACCCTTCCCTTTTCATTCCAGTAGGCATCCAAATCACTGCCAGGTCGCTAACTCCCTCTGGTGCAAACAGCCACCTTGAGTGATACACCTCCAACTTCTTCTGTCGCATTACAGGAGGTCATGCCCAGGCCAGGAGACACGCAGAGGGCACGGACCCAGAGGACAGCCACCACGCTGGGTGGCACTGGCCATCATGGGCAGTTCTGGGCATATCTTTGTCCCTGTCCTAGGGAAGCTGGCGGCTGAGGGACCAGACCCCATGTATTTGCAAACCCTTGAAGAAGGGTCCTAGTCAGCGCAGGCATCTTTAGGGTGCACGATCTACTTCGCGCTTGAGGGGGGTCCAGCCTGTGACCCAGCACCCCCACCCCCTGCGGGGGAATCTCCCCAGCTTTCCCAGCCTCCAGCCTTGCGCTGACACCTCGGGCACCCACAGCCGGCGCAGACCCATCCCCGACAACCCACCCGGCATGGGCGAAGGTCTGCAAGGCATCCCCGGAACCGCGGGGCTCGGTACCGACCCTCCAGCCGGGGGTAGGGGGGACGGACACTACATGCCTCGAAGTGCCGGGGCGACCTGTCCCGTCCCCGTCCCGCCCCGCCCCGCCC
>VXBW01006570.1:247754-274461 GCA_013400375.1 Thinocorus orbignyianus
ACCCCATAAGCAGAGATCCCCCCTCCATCCCGGGGTATTCCTGCCACCTCCCCTTCCCCCCTCCCTACTCCTTGGTCGTGCGGGGACAACCTTGTCACCGCACGCGTGGCCAGGTCCCCACTTCAAATGCCAGCTTTGCTCTTTCCTGGAGCAACGGCAGCGGCCTCCCCATCCCTGTGGCTAGAAGGAGCTTGGCTTGGCGCTCCCTGGGATGTGCCCCCTACTTTCCCCCCAGCAGAAGCTGAGGGGTGCTGGTGGTGAAACCCCACTTCTGGCCAGGGAGGGGAAAGAAAGTTGTAGCAGCTGTGGCAGAGATTAGTCAAGCTGCAGCTGTATTATGCTCTTCTCCTGTATATATGTGGTTTTTCTGCCTTTTTTTTTTTCTTTTTTTTTAAACTTAGGAAGGGAGCTGGTGGCACTGCCAAGGGCCTGGCTGCTGCCACGCTGCCAGAGCTAATGGAGCACTAAGACACATTCAATTAAGTCGAGCTATAACTGTTGACGATCTGGGGTTGCTGTGTGGAGTAACACAGGCTGCCAGGAGGCTGGAAATGCACAGTCACTTACGCAGAAAATGTATTTAAACACAGGCTGCCAGGGATGTGGGCAGGACCCGCTTGTGACGCCCAGGCTTTTCTCGTTTGTTTCTAATTTTTTGCCTCTCTCTATCGCAACAGGGATAGAACAACAGGGAGAAGCTCCAGGAGGAGTATCTGGTGGTTGGATTTTATCTGCTGGCCTTCCCGCTGCTGGGCTGCCCTGCTGTTGGCAGGGTCAGGCCTCCCAGTTCCCTCTGCCTTGCCCTCTTCCTCCTTTGTGCTGGAGGAGTGATGTCTCTGGTGGTGTCTGTGTCCTCATGTTGCCTTTTGGCCAGGGAAGCTGCAGACCAGGGGCAGGGAAGAAGATGAGACCTCATTTCTTCCAAGCGGAGGTTGGGTAGTACCCTCCCCAGACAGTGGCTGGTCCCTGAGGTGCTGCTGCTTCTCACCTTGATGACCCGGGAGATAATTTTGTGTTTTGGAAGAAAGACAAAATCTCAACCTGGAAACTTGTGTGTTGGTCAGCCAGCTTCGACTGACCTGTCTGTGTGTGTGTTCAGGGAGGGGAAAGGTTTATATTTGTGTGGGTTTTGGATTTTTTTTAACCTACTGGGAGGCGGTGTCAGGGCAAGGGAGCTGCAGGTGCTTCACAGGCGGGTGTTGCTGGGGGCTACACGGAGCTCAGCTGCACGAACCCACTTCTCTCTTTCTCTGGCCTCTGACACCCCATCACCTCCTCTTCTACATTGCTGTAACCTGAGAGGCCACCTTGACAGCAAGGCAAAGTGCAAGCCTTGGATTGCAGGGGAACAGCATGGCAAAGCGCGTCTTTTCCCATCTGCAGCACCTATCCAGACCAGAAGGCGATAGCATGTGTTTTTCTCTGGCTGTGTGAAGAAGAATAAGGTTTAGTGAGTCGTTATTACACAAGCTGTCTCTTCCTTTGCTCCTGCCCACCTGATGTTTGACCTGGCTGATTTAAGCTCTAGGGTTGGTGAAGGGCCGAGTCGCAAAGTTGCTGAATTCCCATGGATTTCCTGGGAAGTGGTTGCAAAAGAGAGAAAAGGCTGAAGAGGTGGGAAGTCTCTCGCCTGGTTTTTGGCACTTGTCTGTTTCTGGTAAACATGACCACAAGACGCTGAGCGTGGCGCTGGTGCTGTCACTCTGTGTGCCTGTGGGTTGGTTCATCCTGGAAGTGTTTTGGTGCTGGAAAACCAGCAAGGCTCAGAGCTCTTTCTGCTTCCTTAGGGAGAATTGGAATTTTGCTCAGGGCAAACAGAGGTAACTGCACGTGCAGGGTGGTGAGGAAGATCAGGTCACCTGGACTGTTATCTGGGATGTTGGGAAGTTTGATGGATAATGAGAAAAAGCCACAGGAATGGAAGAGCTGGAGCACAGCTTTTCAGCTGGCTCCTTTAATTGACAAGGCCAGTTGTCCATCTTACTCCTGACGGTGAAAACGTTTCTTTGAACAGGTTGTTTTGGGGAAGGAGTTTGCATATAGAGATATTTGATGATTTCCACTGTTTTGGCTGGGTGAGGGGTAGAGGAGGATCTTGCTCAAGAAATTTCATGCAGGGCAACGTGCTCATTGTCAGAGGAGAACTTGATTTTTCAAACGTGGACTCCAATAGCTGGTGGTGTCCCTGTATCCCTTAGGCACACAATCCTCTCCCAAAGCAGCCTGGGCATCAGATTGAAAAATGCCATCTCAGGATTAAAACCCATGGAGGACCAGAAGGTGCAAGAGGGGAGGATGTTGAAGTCTTCAAGCCTCTTTGAAGCCTGGTTGTTGAGCTTTACGTGTACACGTGAAACTATTCTCTAGGCATCTGTAAGCAGGCGAGCAGTGGTACCTTCGGTGCTCTGTTTTTCTGTGTCCTGGCTAAGGCTTTGTGCAGATGGGAAGAGTGGGGGGCTTTCCTTCCGAAGGACAAGACATGCACTCTCCTGCATGGTGGACTGTGTCTTGCTGTGCAAATTCAGGAGCAAGTGTCCAGCCCTTTGAAGTACGAAGGCAGCGAGGTCAGGAAATGCCAAAGCAGAGCTTTGCTCTTGATGCAAATGCTGTGGCACGTTGCTTCTTGCATTTATGCATCAGGAAGTTCCCAGAGGAAGACTTTTCCTTATCCTTAAAATGCTGAAGCCAGACTGGTTTGATTTAAGTGAGTGTGGTAGCATACAGCCTGTCGCTGTCTTTGCACCGTTGGAGTGATAGGCTCTTCTCCAAACAAGTTGTTGGGCTGGTCTGTGCCAAGTCTCAGCCACAGGAGGAACTCTACTGGTAGAACTTGCTCCTTGGAGTCAGCATTGGGTCTGGCAGGATGTCCCCGTGCCGCTGACTGCAGGGCACAAGCGTTGAGACAAGACCAGAGTTTCCCTTCGCCACGATAGCACTGGTGGGAGTAACTGCTGCCTGCTTGGTACCTCTTGCTCTTCATTTTGGGTTGTCTCCTGGTATGCCTGTCTTTGGGAACAGCGTGGAGTTTCTCCGGTCCAGCAGTGGCCCATGCGAGCATCTCGGCTGCTTTCACAAGCTCCGACTGCTGCGATAGCAGGTCTGCAGCTCCTCTAGGTTAGTGCTCTGGGCTGCCTTTTTCCTGCCTTGGCTTTAGTTTGGAGGAGGTTGTTGGACTGGGGTTTCTTTTTGTTGAGCGAGGACGGACTTTTGACACTGAATCTGCATCCTTATCTCACCCTGGCTGTAAAGACTGAGAGGAGGCAAGGTACAGGCAGCTTTTACTGCACTGGGGCTGGATGAGGCTGCTGGCGGGGCAGAGGGAGCGTGGGGTTCAAACACCCTGCCTGCAAGGGTTCCAGGGAGATTCTGCTGCGTTGGGGTGAGATGTGGGGCAGGCAGAGGACTCTGACAAGGTGGCTTCACATCCAGCACTGTCACCTCAACCACTCCACCACCCTGCTCTCTTAGTAACACCGCCGTCCTCTCTCATCTGTCCTCTGTGTGCTGGATACCTCTGTGGTAGAGGTTTGGGTTTTTTTTTCCCATTCTCCGTGGGCTCTATTCAGCTGCTTTTGGAGGTGGCAGAAGCAGCTGGTGAGGTTGGAGTGCATTTAACAGCACTCGATGATGCCCTTGACCTAAGCTGGAGCAGCAAGCTTTTATCTAAATATGAATCTGTGGTGGTGCGAGGTCAGGAAGCGTTTATTTTTACCAATGTGCCAGAGTTGCTGGCTGAGGAATGCAGGTCGCCTTGTTCTGCCCCTAAAACAGCTTCTGGGTGCTACCGTATGGCCCTAAAACCAGCACAAACTCGTGGGTATGTGTTCAGCAGCCCCCGTTTTTATTTACTGCCAGGGAGAGGAGATCCAGCCCTTCTCACCCTGCAGGTTAGGAATTATCTGTCTGTCTTGGTGGGGACCATCCCACAGAGATGCTGCCTACTCAGAAGGGCAGCAGATGTGCTGGGATAGAACCGGCTGAGGCCGTTTAAATCCGAAACGGCTGGGGCGGACGTGAAATAGCGATGCCTGTATTATCAGCTGGGATCTCGAGCGGTGCCCCAGAGTAGAAAGTTGGCCCTGGCAAGGGAGTCTGGTTCCATCTGGCATCGGTAGCTCTCATGCTTGCCAGTTCTCTCCTGCTTCACCTGGGATGCTTGGAGAGGTGGGCAGGGAGAGCTGGGTTGCTGGTTAAAATGTCCTTCCCTGGGCAGGTGGGTGTCTCCAGTGGGGGATGGCTGCTTTGCAGCTCCTTCCAGCTCTGTACCCCTTGCTTTCGGGTCGGAGGAAAGTTTTCCATAGCACTATCCCCTCCTTGGTGCAGTAGCAGCTTGGAGCTGCAGGCTGGACTCCCAGTTCTCTGCTCCGGCCGTCAGAAAGGAACAGGCTCTGAGGCCTCTCCCTGCGAGCACTGAGGTTTGGAAAAGATGCTGATCTCCTTAGTTTTATTCTTATTTTTGTCTCCTCCCCTTCCAGCCCCTCCCTCCCTCCTCAACGCACAACCTCTTAGAAAGGAAATTCGATAATGTTTGCAGTTAAATGTGGGGATGGGACCTTCTGATAGCCAAGAACTTTCTGCATTTTCCTGATTATGTTTTGAGGCACAATGATGAGAATCCGCAGCCTGGTGCCTCCTGGAAAGTGTCCCTTTGCAGATTAACTGCCTGACATCAGCATCTGAGCCACCTTGGAGCCATGTGGAGGTGACGGGAGGAACAGCAGGGGAGTGGGACAGCAGAGAAGAGATTGGCTTCAAAACTAGGAACAGTGTTCAAGTGGCAATTAAGAAGAGTGGAGACAGCAGCATCTTTCTCCATGTGTGGCTGCACCCTGCCTGCCAGGTCCCAGACCAGGCAGTACGGTCTTCATTGCGGCTCCATGTGTTACAGGTGGAGAACCTGAGGCTGGAGAGGACAGTGGGAAAGGACACTGTGCCTGATTTGTGCACTAGCTAATAGTGGAGGTGGAAAGAGCATTGCCACATCCAGTGCTCCCTTTACAAGTCTTCCTGCTTCTTCCTGCTGGCTTCTGTTGAGAAGATAACTAATGATGACCATGGGTGGTTTTTTGGTTTTTTTGTTTGTTTGTTTGTTTGGGTTTTTTTTGGAGGTGGGGGGATGTTTGGGCAGAGAGTGGCTGGAGAGCAGCCCTGAGGAGAAGGACTTGGGAGTGCTCATGGATGAGAAGCTCAACATGAGCCAGCAGTGCGCGCTGGCAGCCCAGAAAGCCAACCGTATCCTGGGTTGCATCAAAAGAACTGAGCAGCAGGTCACAGGAGGTGATTCTCCCCCTCTACTCTGCGCTTGTGAGACCCCACCTGGAGTCCTGTGTCCAGTTCTGGAGTCCTCAACATAGAAAGGACATTGAACTGTGGGAACAGGTCCAGCTCAGGGCCACCAAGATGATGAGAGGGATGGAGCACCTCTCCTATGAGGACAGGCTGAGAGTGCTGGGGCTGTTCAGCNTTAACTTGAACTTTTGACTTTTATGGGCATTTGCATCTCATGGAAATGGTTGTGACTTGGTTTTCTCTGTGGCATCTGTGCACGCAGCATTGTTGCTAGGTGTCTGTCATTGCTGGGAGCAGCTACCCATCAGGATGTGGTCACCACGTGTCCTCCCCACCGGGCTGGGCAGAAGCCAGCAGTACTGCCAGCTGCAGGTAACAAAGGGAGAAAGCCGGTGCTGCTACAAAGCTGGGGAAAGCTCTCCTGTGCGTGCCTTCTCCTTCTGGGGGGATGTTTTATCAGGTTGAGACCTGGATGTGCAATAAAAAGGTCAGGTGCTCCAGGGGGAGCCCAGATATTGGCCAACCTGCATCAAACAGTCTGAAAATAATAGTCTCTCCTGCTGCCACAGGGCTTCATGTATTGCCTGGGGTCATGCAAAACTATCCTGTTGCACAGGTAGTGTTGCTCACAGCTGTCTCTGCATCCCTGTTATTTTTTCTTTCCCCTCTTTGGTTCTTCTGGAGGTTGCTGCAGCCAGTGAGATCAGTTGCTGTGGTACAACTGGATGACTGTGCATAGTCAACATAGTGGATGAGCACAAACTTGATGGGGATGTAGGCAGGTCGCCCTTGCCAAAGTTGTATGAACCTTGAGAGTTTGTCTTTTCAGTGCATGGTGCCATTTGGAGACACAGATGTCCATATGAAACTCATAGAGGCTGTTGCACCTCTGTTTTCCCTGCCCACACTAACTGTTGTTCCGGTGTTTTGCAGGCACAGAAGAATAAGGCAGGATGGATGTGTATGACCCTCAGATGCTGGGTGTTATGGTCTTTGGAGGTTTTATGGTGATATCAGCCATTGGGATCTTCCTGGTGTCCACTTTCTCCATGAAGGAGACGTCTTATGAGGAAGCCTTGGCCAAACAACGCAAAGAGCTTGAGAAAACTCAGCAGCAGAAAATAGAGAAAAAGAAGAAAGAAAAACCTGTTGAGAAAAAAGGAAAGGCAAAGAAAAAGGAAGAGAAACCTAATGGGAAGATCCCAGAGCAGCAGTTGACTCAGGAAGTGACGGACTCTCCCAAGGATGTGGTTCTTGAGCCTGCTGTGGTGCCTGAGCCTGTAACTGTTGAGTCTCTGATTGCAGCAGTGACAGTGTCCCACGAGGAAAAAGAGAAACCTGCTCCATCACCTAAGGAGAAGAGGAAGAAAGAGAAGAAGGTGGCAAAGGTGGAGCCCGCCCCTAGCCCAGTGTTGGCTTCGCCTCCTGTCAGTGTCCCCAAAAGTTCTCCTGTCTTGGAGGTGACTCCTAAGGAGGTGCCTGTTGTGGCCGTGCCACCGGTTGGCACACAGCAAACTACTCCGGTCACCTCCTCCATCGCCACCAAGAAAACTGAAGCTCTTCCAACCCATGAGGAGCAGAAGCATGATGGACCAGTCAAGAAGAAGGCTGCATCCAAGAAGAAGAGCGAGCCAGGTAAGGCCAAATTCCTCTCCATATAACCCCACCAAGTAAGCCAGCAGGGCATCTTAGTGCTGTTAAAACACAGCTATCACATTCTGAGATCTCTTAATTCTTCTTCACTGCTGGAAACAGGGCAGTGGTAGAAAGGCTGCCTCTGGTGAGATGGACCATGTGCACCGAGGGGAAAGTGGGTTGAAAAAGCCTGTGATGGACTGTAGTTCTCTCTGGGATGAAGTAGAGTTAAAGTAAAGAGTTTATTGACTTGCTTCACTCTGTAGTATATTACTTCCTGCATCGGGTAGCCCTGCTTGGTGCTTATCTCCTTGGTTCCGCACACAGATGTTGAAGAGTTACATGTTCTTCTTGGATTTGCTCTTGTATTGGGGATTTCTGATCAGATCTGCACATGGAGAATGAACGAGAGGTGCATGTGCCTGACCTGAGAGAGGAGGCAGCTGCCAAGGTGCTGGACATCTGGGTACAAACCCGAGATGAGGTGTTTTCCCTCTCCACCCCTGATAATTAAAAGAACACAGAAATTCTCTCCCTCTTCTTTTGCAGGGAGGTGGGTCACTGTTAGAGTTTCCTTCTGTTCAGTGAAGTTGAAAAAAAGCCTATTGGAGTACAGAGGATTGAAGGCATTTTATGCTGCATGGGATTGAATGGTTAGAGGGAAGTGACTTTGGATATCTCACAGGGAAAGGAAAACTTGGCTGTCATTTTTCATACCTTATGTGATTGACTTGGAGATGGAAGACATTAAATAAAGTGGTGGGTGCAGAAAGGGGAGAAACAGCTCTGTAGCTGGATTCTTGACTCTCATTGCATCAACATGAACAGTTTGGATTTTATTTTTGGTTAAATGATAATTACAGGCACTGAAAATGTGAGTGCTTTCAGACCTGTAGTAGTGTTCCCATATGGGCATGGGGAAGAAATATCTCAGGTGTGCTCAAAGATGTGATGTGGAACATGTAAGTTTCATTTCTTCATTTTTCAAAAAATAACCCCAAAACCCAACCAAACAAAAAGACACTCCTACTTGCTAGCCTTCTACAGCACATCCACACGTAGGCTGCTGCGTAACCTGGCAGTTTCCACACCTGTGTTTGAGAAGAGGGCCTGCTACTCAGCAGAACATTTTGCGGCTACTAGTCTCCAAGGCTGGATTATAACCCTTGTGTCCGCCCCTCTGAGGAAAGGATTTTACCAAAGGCCATCTCCACATAGTGATGAGCTTTGAAACAGTCTGAAGCATTGCTATCAGAGGGTATTGCGGCAATGGCATTGGGGAAACTGGAAGCAGCTGGTGCACACAGGGATGCTCTTCTCCAGCACTGAAAGACGTGGCCCCAAATCCAAACTGTAGCAGCTGAGGAATGTGCATGGTAGGATGAACTCTTTGGGTATGAAATGCTGACCCTGCATGGTGTAAAGGCCAAGAGAGATGTTTTGGGTGCTCCTGTAGTATTTTTCAAAGGAAAGCTCTTGGCAGTATTTGCACCAGGGTGTTGGCTGCAGTCTGACCAAGATGTTGTGGGCAGCCTTTTGGCAGCTGTGATCTCTCCTCCTTGAAGGCAGAAGCAACAAATTATCCTATGGCAGATAAAAATGGGTGCCCGAAGTGGTCAAAGGCACGTGCTTGGCACCGAAATAGATGGCAAACCTGTCAAGAGCGTGTGATGTATTTTTCTCTCCTGTGTGGTTTGTTTTTAGCCTCCTGTGTTGCACAAAAACTTGCTTGCAAGTGGTTAGCGTGTGCCCAGACACCAGGTCATTAGCTGTGACAGCAAGAGCCACGCTCTTCCATTAAACCCGTGCGAGTACCCAGTCTGAGCTGCACCCTGCTGGCTGTGGAGCTCCACGCAAGGACTGTCCACGTCTTCCGTGTCCCCTTGGGCTTGAGAAGTGGCTCTTCAGACCCCACTCTCCTTTTCCACGGCAGTTTTGCCACGTGGCTGCTACTTGTTTTGCTGCTCCCTTTGGTAAGGCGTGAGGTTTCTGACCCTGTGACTGGGCTCAGCAGCGGTGGCCATAGGGCTTCCTTTTGCTGGGGCTCAGCAGGCTGCCCCAGCTGCCTTTGCCAGCTGCAAGGTGGGGTTTTGCATCGTGCCCACCTTGTGCAAGGCTCACTTGTGCAATACTACCAGGAGAGGGGCAGAATTTTTTGTGGTGGCTCCTGCTGAGCAGAAGCCAAGGGAGGTGATCTGCTGTCCTGCATCCGTGCTGTGGCCAGCATGAGGCAAGCGTGAGCCAAGCTCTCAGGGCCCCAGTTGCACAAAACGGTGGAGCTGCTCGGGCTGGGAAGTGGCTACAGCTGGGGAGAGACAGATTTTGCGGCTGCCAGGCCCTCGGTGCTGCCATCCTAAATGGATCTACCAGAAGTCAGGAGCAAACAGTGTGTACTGGAGCCGCTGGGCCATTCGTGGGCTTTGCCACTTAGTTACTGTGGTGGGATGACCATGGCTGGAAGCCCAGTGCCCACCCAGGCTCCCCCTTTTCAGCAGGATGGGGGAGAAAATTGATGGGGAAGCTCATGGGTCAAGACAGGGAAAGGGTAAACACTTAGCAATTACTATCGCAGGCAAAACAGACTTGACTCAGGGAAAACTACTTCAGTTTTCTTCCAGTTCAAATAGATGAGAAACAGAGACAAAAATAAAATAACACCTTATGCTCCTGCCCTTCTTCTTTGGCTCAATTTCACTCTTTCCCTCCCAACTCCTCTAGCTGCCTTCCCTGAGTGGCACAGTCTGTAACAGCTCCTCCCTGCCACTCTTTCCTCCTCACACCTTTACCCTGCTCCAGCCTGGGGCCTTCCATCAGCTTTAGTCCTTCGGGATGAACCTGCTCTCCAGGGGAATCTCTGCTCCGATGCCTGCAGTGCCTCCTCCGCCACCTTCTCTGACCTTGCTGCTTGAGGGGTCTGAACTCAGCATTCAAGAGATCCTGCTATTAATGGTTTTAGAGTCTCTGGAGCTACTGGAGTCCAAACTGCTTTTTCTTCTGGGAAGAAGAGGAAAATAAGCCCACTAGGCCATAGATACTGTGCAGGAACCACTGCCCGCTACCCTTTATCCATCATGACCATGTGCACTGTAGTCCTACAAGAACATCATGATCCCTGGTGCTCCTTGGCTTTCCTAGGTTAGCAGTGGGGTAGGAGCAGGGTTGGAGTTGTGTTGTTTCCTGAACAGAGCTGGAACAAACCTGCCTGGTGAAAGGCTGGAGGTGACCTTGCTGTGCTCTCTGTCACTGGCATGTCTGCATTGATGTTCCCCAGCAAGGCTGTGTGGTACGGCTTCCAATGCCAAACATGTCTCTACTCCCTGGCATTAGCAAAGTATGCCTAGCTTCTGCTGGGAGTTGTTTAGTTGATGGGGGATGGTGGTAGGGTGGTAGGACCAGTAGTAGAGCCAGGCAGAGGTCACAGCTGGCTCAAGAAGCACGTGTGTGTGATGAGGGTCATCTCCGGCACTTCTCATATTGCTTTCAATTAGAAAGGTATCAGACTTGACTGTTGGAAATATGGGTAGATGCTGGTTTGAAATGGCAATTGCAAGGTTGAAGGCAACTGAGATAATGCTACTCAGCTCTGCCTTGGGCTCGAGCAGTCCCAACCCCTCCTCTTTCCTCACTAGCACCGGCAGACTCGGACGGGCCCCTCTACCTGCCCTACAAGACGCTTGTGTCCACCGTCAGCAGCATGGTGTTCAGTGAGGGGGAGGCCCAGCAGCTCATCGAGATCCTGACGGAGAAAGCGGGCATCGTCCAGGACACCTGGCACACGGTAGGGCTGCCAGCACCGTTGTGGTCGCCTGCCGCTCTGCTGAGCCTTGGGAGATGCGGAGGAGAGGGAAGGCGCCCCATTTTCAAGCAGGCTGTCCTCGAGGGTCAGCCTTGCAGATCAGAGCTGAATTTTCCCCTGGAGTAGAGGGCAGGATCCCACGTGTCTAGGGTGGAGGTGGTGGGTCTGGAGGTGGTGATCCGCACTGATGTGCCACCTCACCCTGGCAGGCCATGCAGAAAGGTGACCCAGTCGCTGTCCTGAAACGCCAGCTGGAAGAGAAGGAGAAGCAGCTCGCCACTGAGCAGGAGGATGCAGCCGCTGCCAGAAACAAGCTGCGAGAGCTGAGCAAGGTGAGCCCCACGCAGCATCCCCGGTGTGGACTCTTCTCCTTGTGGTCACACCGGTGTGCCTGCCACTCCCAAAATCTCATCCCCCTTGAAAGTGAAGCCCAAGGGATGTCTGGGCCTTTCATCTGTTTGCTGTTTCCCCCCCCAAAAAGGGTAGAAGATTCCCTCCTGACCTCCTCTCCTGGACCTGATCCAACCTGGGGAGGCCCAAGCCCAAAGAGCCCCAGGGTAGCTCCTCTTGGCAGCCACAAGAGAAGCACTTCACATTAGAGACTGCAGCTTTTTACTGCTTTAGAAAGGAAAATAAGTCTCTTCTTGTCTCTTCCTAGATCCCCTGAGCTGAGAAGGTGCTGATCCATCTCTTTTTAAGGAGCCTGATCCTATTTCAGCCCTCTTCCCTGATTCAGACCCCCATCTCTACCTCTTTTTGGGTATGGCAGTTGGAACCAGACCCCTGGCAGTGGTGAGACCATCTGCCTGCAGACAGGAGAGGAAGGGACAAAACCATCCGGGTTGAGACCTGGATGCATCAGGATCAAAACTCAACTGGGTTAACTAGGGTGCTGTGCTGTGCTGAACCCCAGCCTGTGCAGCCTGCACAGGGCAATCCAGCCAGCCAGCAAACAGAGCATCCCATCCCTCCTCAGCGAAGGCATGGAGGATATAAATTTTATTTTTTATAATTTTTTTTTAAGTTTTCCTGTTTGCCCCAAGCTTTGTGTGATGATATTGATCCCTAGGGGATGAAAAAAAAAATTTCCAGGCTCTCTTACTCCTTTCTCTTAGCTGGCCCAATGTGGAACAACAGTGGCATCCAGTGGCCACAGAGCCCAAAACAAAGTGCAGGAGGAAATGTAAGTGCTAAATGGTGTAGTTGGGCACGGGGGCAGCTCTGAAAGGGCTGAAACTTTAAGTCTTTGAGCTAGGAGGCCAGCAATTTCACATCCCCTTAAGGTGGGGAAACTCATACGCCGAATACTAAGTGGGTGACTTCTTTCCTCAAAGGAACTGGCAGCCGAGCGGGCCAAGGCAGTGGCTGTGGAGGGCAGGCTGAAGGAGCAGCTCCTCACTCGTGAGCGGGAGATCACAGCGGTGCAGGCACGCATGCAGGCCAGCTACCAGGACCACATCAGTGAAACACAGCAGCTCCAGGGCAAGGTGAGCCCCACGCTGTGCCCTGCAGCTTCCTCCTCTGGCTGCTGGGTGGCTTTTGGTGGCAGGTGCATGGTCTTCTGGAGAAGATCGAGGTGTGTGAGCAGACCAGAGCCTTGGGAAGCACCCAAGCACCCTGTGGTGCTCCTGGACTCTGGTGCTCAAGGGAGTAGAGGAACATGGGAGCATCCTTATGGGATGTTGCATCCCTGGGGGCTGTCAGCATCAGTAGACACTTCTCTCTCTGTGTTGCTGGTCCCTCTTGCTCATTGTGTGGGCTTCACAGGGAAAGCAAAGGGGCTGGTGGTGGCATTAACTCCTGTTGGGCTCCTCTAGATCCGAACCCTTCAGGAGCAGCTGGAGAATGGCCCCAACACGCAGCTGGCTCGCTTGCAACAGGAGAACTCCATCCTGAGGGACGCCCTCAACCAGGCCACCAGCCAGACGGAGAGCAAGTAAGGCCAGGACAGGGGGCAGAGGCTGGGGCTGCCCTCTGGCAAACCCCACTGGGTAGCTGTCCCATCAGGCTTGGTCACCCCTTTTCCTGAAGGGGTCTCCACAAACACCCCAGCTAGCTGGAGGTAGAGGAGGAAGTGAGGAAGAGCTTGCCAAATGGCTGGCGGGGGAAATGAGGATGGTTTTCTCCATGCCAAGGGAAGAGCAGGGGAAACCCCCTCCACATCTCTGCTCATGCTAGAGTCAACAGGCACCAGAGCAGGGGAGAAGGCACCAGAAGGCACAGTGGCAATTCCCTTCACAGGGGAGCTTGTGCTCTCAAACTTCAGCAGAAATGCAGCTGGCTCTTTGACAGGAGCGATGCTATGGAGATCCAAGACCTATCCAGTGCATGCAGAAAAACCAAGAGTTAGGTAGAAGAATTTCACGTTCCTTTTTATAGAAAGTCTGAAATGGCTGGTGATTAACAGCAGTAAAATAATTACAGACTGGGCTCCAGCTGCTTAGAGTGCTTCCTCTTGTGTCTGGGAAGGCAGATCCTCACGTCCTCTACTTCATGAGAAAGGAGTGTCTCCTGTGATTGAAATGCAGCTTTTGAAAAGCGATTTGTCAGCTCTTTCCCCTCCCTCCCTGAAGGACCAGGCGTAAGCTAGAAACAGGCAGACGTAACCATTTAAGATGTTTCAAGTCCTATATCAGGCCCACAAGAGGTTGTGTTCCCCCCCTAGGTAACATCAGAGGTGCTTGACTGGCCTGTGGGCTAAAATTACCCTGCTTCTCTTGCTGTAGGCAAAATGCTGAGCTGGCCAAGCTTCGGCAAGAGTGCAACAAGCTGATGAAAGAGCTGTCTGAGAAGTCAGAGGTGCTGCAGCAAGAGGAGCAGCAGAAGAAGAGCTGGGAGATCAAAGCGGTGGCCTCTGAGAAGCAGATCGAGCAGCTGCAGGTCAGGCAGGCGCTGGCAAACCCACTCCCCTCACAGAGATAGGGCAGATGGATAAATTGTGTGGGATTGAGAAGATCCCACTCGGTCATGGGAATAACTTGGAGGGAGATAAGTGTCTGTGGTTGGAAAGCAAGCTGCCTTGTGGACCTCTTAATTGCCTCCCCCTCCCCCTGTGCTACCCCATTAATTTGTCACACATGATGCATATTTTGTGCAGCATCACCAGCAAAGCCCAGGGATAATGACAGCCTGGTTGAAGCCGTTCTTCTCACTCACCCACGAAGCTCATGAGCCTGGTGTGAAGGTGTGGGAAGCCTAGACGATGCAGGCTGCTGGGTGGTACACTAAGGCAGGAGGGGAAACCCACTGGCCCCTGCCAGCCTCTGCTCAGCTGCGGTGGTGCTCTTTCTCAGCTCAGCTGTTTTTAAGCCTGTTACTCTCCCTCCTTGGTGCAGGAGCTAGAGGCTTTTTTTGTTGTCACCAGGGTGTGAATGGGTTTTGGGGTTTCTTGGGTTGTTTAAAGGACACCTCCCAAGAAGAGCCTCTGAGCACACTGTGGGTGGAGGAGTTGCAGTGTGTTGCCTGTCCGCAGGATGTATCCATGCAGGAAAGAGCATCTTCTGAGAGGGTGGCAGTGCTTCTGCTGGGATTCAGCCAAGCTAGGGGCTGGGAACATTGATCCTGAGTACCCCTGACCCTAGAACTTGCACTTCTTTCCCCTGGGGCTGGCAGGACAGGGTGGGGGGATATGGTGTGTCCACAGCATGTGCTGTGGTCCCCAAATTGCTCTGGTCTCTTTGCAGTTGGCTGTGGCCATGGAGACCTTTACCTGCACATGCCAAAATGGTTTTGTAGAGGTGATCTTAGAGCAAGGGGCCTTCAGTATCCTTGGTCTTAATTTTCCTGGTACCTGGGGACACACATCTCGTTTTGGTGGGCTGGTTTTGGCCACTGCTGCTTATGCAGGGGAGGAGCGAGGTGTTGACGTGGGCACGCTGCTGGCATGAAGGCAGAAACTGTCTTCCTGGCTCAGAACACCAGCTTCTAGGCATGTTTTTAGCAGAACTTCTCCAGGGCTGTCAGCTTGCTGCACGGCTTAATACTAATTAAATAAATCATACTACCTGGAAGACTTTAAAGCCAGCAATGTATTTAAGGTGCCTGAGGTGCTTGGGAGAATGTGCTCCATGGTAACACGTGGAGCTCTGAGCTGAGGATAGGGGGTCAAGTCCTCAAAAAGTGGGGAAATCCTGCTTTTTCAGTGGTTCTGGAAGCGTCACTCTGACAGAGACCAGGCTGCTGGTTTGCTCTCTGTCCTCTCTTTGCCAAACAATGTCTCCCTATCTGCAGCAGTGCAGCTCACACCCATAGAGCTGCTGGTTTGCAGCACATTCCTCTTCCTCCTCTTCCTCCTCCTCTGCCTTCCCCCTTAAAGCGCCTGCCTTGGACAGGCCTCTTCCTCCCTGCTTTCTAAGATGGAAAAAAAAAAAGTCTTCCTTGGCCCAAACTGAACAGAAAATTCCTATGCGTGTGGAAACACGTGGCTGAGTGTCTCCATCCTACTAAGCACCGTGGCAGTACCTCTCTTGGCTGGGCTGGGGCTGTGCAGTAGGAGCAGGGCTTTAAGAGGATTTTTCAGAGCTTAGCTCTCTGGAGAAGAAGATGGCCGTGGTCTTGGCCCAGAACTGAGACGCTTGGGTGTTGTCTGCTTCCCACTCGAGGGCTGGCAAATGATAAAAAGCGTGTGCAAGGCAATATGCTTCACACGGAGGTGGGGCGCGGGGGAAGGATGACTTTAACCCCCCCAAAGCACAGCTTAAAAATAACATTATGCGACACATGAAGCTTTGCTTCTAATTGGCCAGGGTGCCTGGCGTGCTACGGAAAGCCTTCTCTTCCTGCCCAGCAGGCTTCCCAAAGGAAAGTGGAGGTGACGCTGCAGAAGAGGCTGGATGAAGTAAGCGATGAGCTCCGCAAAACCCAGAGCAGCTACAGAAACCTGTTAGCAGACGTGGAAAAGGCCAAGGGGCAGCAGCAGAGCGTGGCTGGTGAGGACCTTGGATTGCCATGGGAGACCTGTGAGGTGGTCTTGGGGCTCTCAGGGTTGGTCAGGGCAGGACATGTAGACCTGGGGTTGGGTTGGGATAATCAGTGTCGGTGTGAGCAAGATGTAGGACTGCTCCATGGTTCTATCCTAGGATGCCACTCCAGTACCTCTCCCTTCCTGCCTTTACTGTGCCTCCTGAAAGCATCAAGAGCCGAGGCTTCTTTGCCCAAGGGTCCTGCTTGGCCAGGGTAGGGTAGGGAGTCTCCAAATTTATTTACACTTATCTTACTGCATTTCTCATCCCTTCCTCTGACAGAACTTCAGGCCAAGCTGCTGAGCTCCGAAGCAGAGGTGAAAAGTAAGTTGGTGGAGTTGGACAACGTGAAGGGGAAGCTGCAAGATGCCAGCTCAGAGAACACGAGGCTTCTGGAGAGGATCAAATCCATTGAAGCGCTGCTGGAGGCAGGACACATGAGGGAGGCAGAAAAAGACAGAGACTTGCAGGTCACTTGCTCGTTTAGTGGGGATGGGAGGAGGAGAGGGGGTTGCGCGGCTCAAGAGAAGTGTTTTTGCACTGTGTTCATGCAGTACTTGTACTATCTCTGCTCTGGGATCCTCTCTGGATCACCATGGATGATGGATCACTGTCTAGGACAGGTAACAAAATTGCTTTCTCTCTTCCAGGCAGCCAATGAAGCAGAAATGAAGCAGCTGCGGTCAAGGTAGGTCTAGGTGCACATGGTGACTGCTACGACACCTCCAGCTTGCTGTCCATGTGTCCCAGGCTTCCCTGGATGCTGAGCCTCGTGGTTGAGGGCTTCTTGCCCTCTCTGTTAGCCAGTTTGGGGACTGCAAAGCTGGGAAGACAAGGTTGATTCTGGCCAACACAGCTGTTTAAAATATTAATTGGCTCCAGTGCTGGCCCCAAATAACAGCTAGTCCATTCTGAAGTGAGACTGTAATTGCTGGCAGGCACGTGGAGACAAACTGCTTCTGCAGAGCAGGAGGTTCTTGTTGGTGCTGGGGTGTGGGGTGTCTCTCATTCAAGTCCCTGCTCAAAGCTGGGACAACCAGAGGAGGTTTTGGGGGGGATGTTTCCAGGTTTATCCAAGTATGGAGGTTCACCACTTCTCTGGATCCCTGTTCTGGTGTTTGACAACCTCTTTCCCCTGCCCCCCAGTGCAAAAAGGTTTCCTGTCATTTAACTGGAGATTCCCATGTCATGAGTTGTGCCTCTTGTCCATTGTCCAGGTGCTGGGCACCTTTGAGAAGACTCAGGCTCTGCACTGGGGGAAGTGCTCTCAGATGCCTCTACTGCCAGTGAGCATTGAGCATTCCTTGAAAGAAGGGTGGCTGTTTAGTTGTCCTGGGATCCCGAGAGACTTGTCAAGGACCTGAACTTTCCTTGTTCTACTGAACTTGAGGCTCCCTTTAGGACTGAGGGTGTGGAGGGAAGCTGCAGGCTTTTGGGCATCTAGTCAGCAGCTCTGATTTATGGTTGCTCAAGATAGTGGGATGATGCTTTTAAAATGCAGAGCTGTGGGCTATCTGAACCTAATGAGCCATGGATGGGAGTGTGTTGGGAGCAGTCCCAGTTGTGTAAGCTGGAATTTCTGGCCTTTGGATTAGGTTACTTCTTCCTCTTATCCTGGGTGTACAGCCAGCCAGTGATTCTCTTGCTTGTTATTGCTGATAAGCCAGTAGGAAACTAGAACCCGCAGAATTGCCAGGGCCGTGGTTTTTAATCTCGCTCCCTCCTTCTCCTGCTGTGTGTACATCCTGGAGCCTAATGGGAGAGGGAGGGGTGTCGTCCCCTTCTCTACAGCTTGCTACATGGGAGGGAGGGGGATGCTGAGACTCACTTCTGCATCCTGCCCTTCCAGGCTTCAGGAGAAGACAGACCAGCTCTTGTCCTTGGAGAGGGAAACCACAGAGCTGCGAGAGACAGTGGAGCAACAGAAGGTGAAAAACAATGTACGTGAGTGAGCCAGGCTCACCTTTATATTGCTCACACCCCAGATCTCCAGGGTGTGAATAACAGCCCATCATAGTCAGCTACCACTGGTTCCGTAGTGTGGCCAGAGGCTATTCCAGCCTGGTGGAACACCGGAGGTATAGCCTCATCTACCAGAGAGCAGGAATCCCCCTGGCAGGCTGGCAGCTTGAGCTGATGGGCTGCAGCCAGCTGCCTGGGTGGAGGTGTCTGTCCTCTGTTCTTTTGGGAGGTTTAGGACCTGGTAAGCCAGGGAGATCCTTCCCCAGCAGGGTCAAGGCAATGCTTGAGCAGAGATTCCTCACACCTCATTGCTCCTCTGCTCCTTCTCCCTCTACTACACGGTGGTACCAGTTGTTTTGGGGGCAACCTTGAAGCCCTCTGCTTGGCCTGTGTCCTCTCCAGAAAGTTCTGGGCACCTGGGAGGGCTGCTTCTGTACCTTCTGCCTCCATCCAGCTCTGGTCTGCTCCACCACGGCCACCACCTGAGCAATGCGGTGTATTGGGTCACTGCATGGATTGAGGGGAAAGGGGTGCACGTGGGCAATGGGATGGAAGACCCTTGACAAACGTGACAGGCTGCTCCCTATTTTCTTAAGTGGAGGCTTTGCAATCCTCCACAGTGCCAACAAGCATCTTAGTGTGGCTTATTGCCCTCTGTGTGTGGTCTCGGCAGGACCTTCGCGAGAAGAACTGGAAAGCAATGGAAGCGTTGACCACAGTGGAAAAGTCATGTGAGGAAAAACTACTTGCTGCTACAAAAGCAAAGGTGAGGCTGCCGTTTCTCTCTAGTGGTGTTGCTGTTGTAGTGAGGGAAACATTCAGCCTCCCCACACCACCAAAGATGCTTGTCTTAGATTGCCTGCCTCCTCCTGGGAGCAGCACTCAGGCCAGCTTCTCAAGAGCTTGTCTCGAGGGCCTGGTTCAGGTCATGATTGGGGAACTAGGAAGATGGGTGAACTGGAAGGGACTTGGTGGTGGTTCTCAGTACCACTCAAGAGGTGGTTTCTCCCCCTTACAGGAAGAGCTGGCCCAACAGCTGGATGTGCTCCAGACACGAACCAAGCAGACACTGCTCTCTGCCTTCCCTGGAGTCATTGTGTCCTCTCAGCAGGTGAGCATGGGCTTTCTCAGACCCTTCAGGAGCCTCCACCACATGGGGAGGAACGATGTCTAAGTGTCCTTTTTCTTCCTTGTCCTCTTTTGTTTCCAACTTAGGATTATGACACGTGGCTACAAGAGTTTAAAGAGAAGACCGTGGCTGTGCTAAAGCAGCAGACAATTACAACAGAGCTCCCAGTAAGTGAACGAGCTGGAAGGTGGAGTGGTGAGGGACTGCCTGAGGGTCACTTGTTTCTTTTCCTCAGCTCGCTCTCCCTCCCTCCCCACTCTTTTCAGGATTCAGCACTTAAATTAAAAGAAGCAGAGGAAGCGCAAAGCACTTTACAAGCAGAATGTGAGCAGTATAGAGCTATCCTTGCAGAGACGGTAAGTTGCAGCCTTGGTGTCCTGTTGATCTTCCACTAGAAATAGCTCTTGAGAGGTCACCTGGTAGCTCAGGCTGCCCGTGGGCTTATGGTGGGCATCCATCAGTATGTTGAGAGGCTGTCATGTGTAAGACTATTTGCCAGTGAGACAGGGCAGTAGGAGAAACCTGAATTTCTGGAGCTATTCTTCAGCCTAAATGTGTTGGAAACCTTCCTGGTGGTGGTGGGATGTGGCACCACAAGGGCTCTGGTTGAGCCACCCTACTGGATGCCCTAGCCCCACCTGGGGCACCTAATTCTGTCATCCGTTCTTTTGCCCAAATCCTTGGAGAGGTGTTGGGTATGCCAGGGCTTCCAGCCCTGCCACTGCTTGGCTTAGGAGGGCTGGAAGAGGTTTGGGCTCAGCTGAGGCTTTGCCAACAGGAAGGGATGCTGCGAAACCTGCAGAAGAGCGTGGAGGAGGAGGAGCAGGTGTGGAAAGCAAAGCTCACAGCATCTGAAGAGGAACTCCAAAAGGTGCGTGTTTGGGGCACACCTGAGTTTGTTGCTCATGGACCTGGGAGGGCTGTTGGCTATAAATGGTATGGTGATGCTAACTATTCCTGCCAGTGCTGAACTCTGAGACACAGGGACTTTTCTTCCCAAATCCACCTCTCCTGTCACCAAACCAGCAGACAAAAAGCCAGCTAAGCCCCTCTTTCACCCATCTTATCTGATGCATGCCTAGACCCTGCCAGTGGAGCTGGAGGAATGGTTGCAGCTCCCCAGCTCAGGCATGGTAGTTGGGAATCCACGTCACAGCTTCACTAACCAGGTTCTGATGCTTGGAAGCTGGGCCGAGCCCTGCTGGTGGGCAGTGGCTTAATAGGAGGAAAGCACATGCAGGGCTCTTAGACTCCCATTTTCAGAAGAACTTCGCTTGCTCTCAAAATCTGGGTTAGCCTTGGCATTCACTGAGCCTTCAGAAAGGATCTAAGGCTTAAGCCATGTATTGCACATAGTTTTGGGTCCAGCTGTCTGTCTAGCTCTTGGTACTGCTCTTCCTAGTTAAAAAGCCAGCCGGCAGCTGCCAGAGAGCCATGGTTGCCCAGGAGTATGTTTCCTGAGCTCCCATGACTTAGTTGGAGTCTGGGAGAACTAGGCTGGCCGTGCCTTTCCTGCAAAGCAGACTGAAGTTACCTTCACCCTCTTGAATGCAGAACTGAGATGCTTTCCACAATCTGGTGGCTCCCCATCTGTCACGTGGGGTTTTCAGGTTAACTGGTGCTGCACGGAAGTGGGGGAGCTCTTGTACAAGAGATCTTTGATTTCTCAGCTGGTTGCTGAGGGCCCCTGCAGGGCCAGCGCTGCTGAGGGCTGGTGTAGGATTGCACCGGGATGACGTGGCTGCTGTTTTGTGCCGGCAGCAGGGTATGTGTGATGGGATGAACGTCTGGTGGTTAGGGCAGGTCCCAGAGCAGTCCTGCCTCTCTGTGGAGAAGGGGTGAACTCCTGCTTTCCAAAAAATTCAGCAGCTGTGGAGTCCTCTTCAAAAATCAGTCCAAGTTTAAATGCAAACCCCATGCTTTTTGTGATAGCTTGGCTTCTCTTAATAGCAAAGCCCATGACACTTCATTGGAAAGTCTACCTTGCTGCTTCCAAACCAAAGGCTCTTTCAGTAGGAAACTTAAACCGAGTCTGGTGCCAGTTTCTTGGGTGTTGAAAGCTGACTGCAGTCAGCTGAAGTCCTGCAGGCAAAAGCTGTTACCTTGCTCCATGATTTATGGCCTGGGCTTGTTGGACTCATCCTCCCAGGAAAGAGGAGCTCTTGCCCTGCAGGCTGTGGGGCCCCGCTTTGGTATCAGGTCTCTTCTGCACTTGGGTACAGGATGAAGTAGGAGAGGTGGGAATGAAACACTGAGTGGTTTTTGGTTGAACGAAATATGCTCGATATCCATGTGTGACGCACTTCACTCACCCTCTGTGATCCTTTCTGGTTTAGTCGCAACTCCAGCTGAAATCACTTGAAGACATGGTGGAGAAACTGAAAGCAGATCTGCAGAGCACAGATCAGGTAAGGCTTTTTTGGGATATGGGAGAAGGTCCCTGCTGCACATGGGTGCATGTTGTACTTGGGCTGAGTCAGGACCCCTCTTGTGACTTGCCCTGGGGAAGGCAGGCTTGTATCATGGGATGTTTGGGATATGTTGGACCTCAGTCAACTCCCTCCTGCTTTCCTCCCTTTTATCCAGCTAAAGGAATACACCTCTCTTCTGGAAACGCAACTGGAAAATCACTTGGAGACAGCCAGCTCCGAACGCCAAAACTACACGAAAGAAGTTGAAGTTGTAAGTGTGGCTACCATTACCTTCTTAAATGCTTCTTTCTTCTAAGCCTGACTCACCACCCATCTACGTTTTGAGGATTTGGAGAGTGTCCTGGGGATTTGCAGCTTAGCGAAGCAGGAGAAAACACATGAAGGTGTTTGCTCTGGTCTGGATTGTAGACATCTAAAGTCAGGAGGTCCATCGGCAAGGTGACGGGACAGGGAGATCGCTGTCCACTGCTGCTCAGTGATCTATGGGATTTCTTTGGTTCAGGTGAAATGGAGCTGTCTCGTGGCCATCTCTCTCTCTGAGCAGACATCAGCAGGCAGGTTAGCGGGTGATGCCAACGTGGACTCTTTGAGAGGATGTTGCATCAGAAAAATGCTTCCTTGGCCAAGGGGCTCCAAAACCAAGTGAATAAATGAACTTCTGTTTTCTTTTTTTTTTTTTTTTTTTCCTATCTGTTACTCCTTGACAGTTGAGGCAGCTCTTGTCAGAGTCCCAGACGCAACTGGAGGCAGCAAAGACGGAAACACAGAAGCAGAGCAAGGAGCTGGCACTGGTAAGGAGGAGCTCCAGGGGTGCCCTGCTGGGACCTCGCTGCTTGGCCTGTGGCCAGCTGGCAAACCCAGCTGTGGAGCCAGCATCCTTCCCACAGGTTCAGGGAGGGGAGGAAGGTATGGCCAGCACGTGAGCAAATCCGGTCCTGCTGGGCACCAGACTGATCCAGCTCTAGGAGGGGATGTTTGAGACCCAGGAGGAGATTTTTATTCACCTGCTTTTCCTCCAGTGATGGGGGTGGGAGGGAAGGGAGACTGACGAGGTGTGTGCAAGCTGGCATGTAGCAGAAAACCCCAGCCACACTGTTTGCTGGTTAACAGAACACCACCCTGGGGCACAGGTTGGAGTGCCGTAAGCATCCATCCACCTGCCTCTGGATGGGAGGACTGTGGCTGTGCAGCCCGTGTGTAGGGGTCCCTGGGAGAGCTGAAGGATGGGACTCGGTTTCTGCAGATAAGCGTGGGAGAGGACAGGAATGTAGGGCCAGCAAGATAACACACCTGCCAAAACCTTGAGATCTCCTGTTTGTAAATCCATGTTTTGATTGTGAGAGGCTCAGGAGCAGAGCTGAGACTGTGGTTTCCCTCACATGCCATGAATTTTCCCAGCCTCACGGCAGCTGCTGTCCAGCTCCCTCAGTGAGCCGATGCAGCCCCTTGCTCTCGAGGGACCGTGGTGTGGGCTTGTCATCAGAGGGCAGGTGGTTGTAAACGTGGAACACACTTGTGTTCATCCAGCCACCTTCCCATTCTTCTGACTGAGGCGGGCTGTCAGTGCTGCAGTGATGCAGGATGGAGTGGGGGGAGTTTAGTCACAGAGGGAGTAAATGGGAGGGGTGTGTTCAAGTAACAGCTTGCCCAGCTGTCCCAGCTGTGATCGATGGCAAAATGGGACCTGCCACCCTGCCTCCGTTGCTATATTTAACACCTTAACTATGTTAGTGCATAGTTGCCACTTAGCAGTGGCTTTAAACTGAGGTGTGAGTGACCAAAGGAGAGCAGAGGAGGTGTGAGAACATGTGCTCTGCACCCCTGGGAGCTGTTGTGCCTCAAGCTGCCCAGGTTAGGTACCACCATCCTGTGTCTAGCAGAAACTGAGGTGGCTATCCAAACATCTGAGCTCATGCGTGAGCAAAAAAAAGGCAGCAAACTTTACCTGTAGATCCTTGTGGGTCTTCTAAGGCCTGTGGTGCAGGGATGTGTAACTGAGGCGGGCTTGCTGGTCCTCTTTCCAGGTTAGGCAGCAGTTGAGTGAGATGAAGATCCATGTGCAGGATGGAGAAGTAGTGGGGTTACAAGCTGACCCCAGCAAGCCTGCGCCCGTGGAGGTTAGGGTGGTGAGACCGCTGCCTGTGGAGGCGCTGATGCTTAACCATGTCCCTTGTCTTGTCTCAACCCTCTTTAACCACATGGAGAAATGCCATGTGGCTTCATTCAGGGCTGTCATGGCTGTGTCGTGTCCCATGCTGTGTGCTGAGGAGGAAACCAACCCCCCAGCTCTTCAACCATGTGTCTTTCCCCTGCTGGGAATATGTTGCGAGCCAGCTTTTGCCAGGCTGTTCCCCTTGGGAACACTCCATCACAGCATCAGGCTGGCAGGATTTTGGAGGAGGCAGGGAGGGGATGCTGCAAGCCCTTGGGGCAGTGCTGCCACACAACAGTGCCCCAAGGGCTTTGGGGCTCAGGTCTCCTCTGAGGAAGGGGACATCCTGACAGAGCTGCGCCAGGATCCCTTCCCAGTCGGTAGGGATTAGGATTACAGAGGCTCCGTAAATCCTGCTGGAGCGAGGCTGAGAGCATTAGCAGTGGCTCTTCCCTTTCAGGCTGACACCTCTCGCCGGTGGTGGTGCTGCCACGATCCGGGCTCTGTCTCCGTCCTTTAATCCCGTTAAGTGTGGAGGCTTCTGCTGCGCACAGGGACCTGCCAGGCAGACATGGCTACGGGATGTCTCTCATCCCTAGTCCCAGCCTGAAGGGCAGGAAAAATTTCGCAAAGCCAAACCCCAGGCTCGCCATCAGCATCCTCCCAGTTTTTGTACGGAGGGGAGATGCTGGTCCCTATTGCCCTTTGGTGCCCTGTGGAAAACTTCAGTTTTCATTTCTTCTGTCGAAGCCAGCTTTCTTGGTGATGTCCCCACTGGCTCATCTCTTGGATCCTATTTTTTAAAAAAAAAAAATTATTTCTGAGTGTTTTCCCCTTTTCTCAACATAGTTGAAAACCCAGCTGGAGAAAAATGAAACGCTGGTAGAGAAGGAGCAAGTGCTGCGGCAAAAGCTGGCGGTGGAGCTGGAGGAGGTAGGTGCAGGCGAGGAGGGATCAAGGCTTTACAAAGCCTTGATGGGTTCTTGGCTGCTAATGAAGCCCAAGAATTAATTTGTAGGTTTTTCCCCATCCCGGTGCACATCTCATCTCACACATCTGAAGAACTTGCAACAGCTGGGCTAAAGCCACGTGGCATTGCTAGCCCCTCAAATTGCCCCTCTCCCAGTACCCCATGTGTTTTTTGCCAGCACTTTCCCTTGAGTATTAAGAGGTTTAGCTGGGTTTCATGCTCCTTCTGGCCAGAAATGCCATCTTCCTGGTGGAGGCTGTATCAGCAGAAACAATACATTGCGTTTAGCATCCAACCATCTGCTGGAGGAAGACCTATGGGGGACCAAGGGCTGTGTGGGGCAAGGATGCAGGAGGTGCCTGCTGCCATCAGCTTGTGTGCTTATTGAGTACGTGTCCCTCTTCCAGGCCCAGAGATCAGCGTGCAGTTTGCAAGCAGAGCTGGAAAAGCTGCGACTGGCTGAAAATGCAGCAGCCTCAGACACAGAGGAGGCCCAGCATCTCAAGGTGATTTGGCTGCCATGTCTGAGAAGGGAGTGCAGGCATGATTTATCATTCCTGGAGATGGCAGAGCAGGGTAGATGGTTCCTTCGCAGGTAGCTCCCTTCCCGGTGCTGACTCTGACATAGCTGAAAGCCCGCAGAGCATAAGTTGCAGCCCCTTGGTCCATGTTGACCAAGATAAGGGTGATGCTCTTAAATGCTCTCACAGGCTGGGCTTTTCATGTATTGGGAAATCATTCTGCTCCCGTGAGGTTGTCTCAGCCCATGGTGTCTCCAGGGAGCCACAGTAAACTGTAACTGGTGGGGTGACACCTGGTCCCTCTGGTGAGGAGGGAGCTGGGTGTTTCTTTGGCTTGTGGCCACTGAGGTGCAGATCCAAGGTGACCTGAGGTGTTTTGGAGGGGGGAAGGTCACCGAGAAGGCAAAGGGTGGCTCAGGCAGATTCTTTCTTCTCATTCCCATGTAGGAAAGACTTGAAAAAGAAAAAAAATTAACAAAGGACCTAGGCCAGGCAGCTACCAAATTGCAGGAGCTACTGAAGGTTACCCAGGACCAACTGGCCAAAGAGAGAGAAATGGTGAAGAAGTTGAAAGAACAGCTTCAGGAAACGGTACTTCTGGTGGCCATGGCCATTCCTCCCCTTGATGCTGGTGGGGGCCACAGGGAAGCGCATGTCAGGCAGTGGTTTAAAACCAGAGGCAAGGTGGCACATGCTTCCAGAAACTGTCTGGGTGGCTTTTGGAAAGCCCTAGGACCACACCAGATGGTGATGATGGTTCTCCCTGCCCAGATGGCATAACCTGGCCCATCTGTGAAATGCTTTGATGCTTGAACTGCCAAGAAAATAAGGTTGAGACCCAGCTGAGTAACCCACCTCTGTTTTCCTTCTCCAGGGGGAAGAGGAGAGTTCAAAGGAAGGGACGTCAGTTTGACGAGTCTGTGACCTAGACCTTACTGTTCAACTTACCAAAATGCCTTACACATTCCTAAAAATAAAGATATATGCTGAATTTACTGTAGATAAGAGATAAAAGCCATTAGCAACCCAAAACCTAGTTTTGAAACTTTAAAAAAAAAATATAAAAAAATACAAAAATCCCTAGCCAGTAAACATTGCAGGCATACATTTGTAAGAAAATCTTCATACTGTTTTGTACAACCATTTGTTCCCCGGGGAGCCGCTCCAGCCACGTTGGAGCAAGTGCTGGGGCTTCACCCTCCTGTCGATGCAGACCCCATGAATGTGTGAAAAGGGAAGACTCTGTTTGTACATCAACTGGTGCAATTATTATTATATTTTTTTCTTTTTTTTTTCCTCTTTTTTTTTTTGAATGAAAGACGTGTGAAAGTAAGACCCACCATGGAAGGAAGCCTCTCTTTGACAGGTGGCTCTTGGCACGTATCCTTTTGTGTATTTTCTGGGTGTCGATGCAATTAAAATGATGTAGTGAAAAGAGCTTGTCCTTGCTTTATTTTACTAGTTATTAGTCAGTGGGTTGGGTTTTTTTTTTAAAGTTTGCAGGCTAGGCAGGTCTCTGGGGTCATTGAAGAAGGATCCAGCACAAGCAAAGGAAAGGTTTCCTCTCAGCTGCCTGTGCCCTTTCCATGGTGGTGGGGATGCAGTAGCGGGCACAGGGTGGCAGCAGGAACATGGTGGCAGTCAGGCCAGGGTGTCACTGCTCCTCTGCTACCAGGTCAGGCCCCAGGAACCCTCCCTCCTGCTTAAACCTCAGCGTTCCCCTGTAATTTTGTCCCTGCGGGTGCTGCATGGTGGTGGGCCTCCATCGCTACCAGGCTCTCCAGCTCTCTGCTCTGCCCTTGTGGCTTTTCTTTCTAAATCTCTTTTTTTTCTCTCTCTCTTTCTTTTTTTTTTTTTTTA
>VXBW01006570.1:274603-289924 GCA_013400375.1 Thinocorus orbignyianus
TTTTTAAAGCTGGTTTCTTAGGAAATGGCAGAGGCCACATGACGGCTCGGTGCCTGTCTCCCCACAATAAAGCTGCTGAGCCCAGCACTGACATCAGTGGGATTTAAGGGGGGGTTGGAGGTGGGGGGGAAAGCAGGAGAGAAGCCACAAAGGACTCTGCCTCCACAGCATGCAAAAAGCCAGGGCTGGGGAAGGGGATGAGGGGCAGACGTGTCTCCATTTTGTTTCTGAGGAAGGCAGAGTGTGCTTAACCTCTTTACTAGACACCAGAGACTCCACGGTGGTGGGACCAGGGCAAATATGTGTCCTGTTCTCCCCTGTCCCACTCATCCCAGCAGTGTAGCTGTGATGAAGAGCTGTGCAAGGCGCACTTGGGAGGGGGGCAGGATATGGTGATGTGTGAAACCCATCTTTGACCAGGCACAAAAAGGAGGTTCTGCTGAATTCTGGCTGAGGAGGGGACGGGTTGAGAGCCCCCTGCCCCCAAACCCAGGGAAGAGGGCCACCTTCCAGATTTGGTGAGTGGCTCAGTGACCCCTCTATTGCTTGTTGCCTGCAGGGCCTCACAAGATGAGAAGTGGATGTAGTTCACAGACCCAGCCAAAGGGAAGGTGGTAGATACATCTACTGGCAGGGTGGTGGCCCCAGCCCCTTGCATGGCAGGTGTGACCCCACACACTCATTACAAGCCCTCCTGCTGCTGCTCAACCCCGCTCCTCCCCAGCTCTAGCATATCAGGGCTGTTACATGTCCATAGGTGGCACCTCCTGTGAGTTCCCAGGGCTCTGGCAGATGCATCCCCCTAAACTGGAGGGACAATCTCAGCAAGACCTTTGCCCTGAAGCAGTGATGAGCTTCAGTTTCTCTTTCTGGACTTTCTGACACCCAGGGAGGCCCCCACGAACCAAGGATGGCTGGAAAAGACCTTTGCCACGAAGCAGTGATGAGCTTCAGTTTTCTCTTTCTGGACTTTCTGACACACAGAGAGGCCTTCATGAAGCAAGGATGGCTAGAAAACTCAATGCTATTAACATATGGAGCGTTGTGCCTGGCCCACAGGCTTTTAAGATGCCCTAAAGTGAGGGACTGCCTGGATTTTACCAGGATTAAAAAAAAAAATCCAAACCCACACACAACCCACAGTCTAGCGTGAGCAGCTGAGCATACAGGATGGCCATGATCTCCAGAGAGCCCCTAGTAGGAAGGGCCCCAGGGCAGCAAGTGCAGCAAAGTGAGGCAATCCTTTGGTTTTTTGGTTTTTAGCTTTTGCAACAACAATTTCCTTTTATTGTGAGCGCTTGTGCAAAACTGAGCAAGATGCCCAGGTGTCACCATGACAGCAGGAACAAAGCCCCCCCCCAAACCCCAATACAAGGAGGGCAGTGGTCATCCCAAGTGCACTTTGGGGCATGTGGGTTTTGGTGGGGCTCCAAAAGCCACATCAGAGCAGATCTGGTGTCCCCAGCATGATGGACACAGAGCCCTTCCAGGACACATCACTGAGCTGGCTGTTCTAGAGAGGGTCTGGTCCTGTCCAGCAAAGCTGAAAAACCCCCACATCTCTTTGGAGGAGGATATTTAGCTTAGTTTCTGATACCCGCAGTGGTTCTGCTGGGATTTTTTTCCTTCCCTCACCACATTGGTGGAAAGGGAAGGATACCCTGAGCTGCCAGGACCAACCTAAGCCTCACTCACCAGTGCACAGGGCTGATGACCAGCCAGACCCCGCTTTCTCAGGAGCTGGTGGAAAGACGTGCTCCTGAGAACTAGCCCTCAGGCCAGCCATGCTGTGACTTGGGGCAGGCTGGACTGGCAGCCTGGTGCCAGGGCACCACAGCCAGGGACTTCACTGAAAGATCAAGCCATCACCCAGCTGGGGTGATTCTGGATGGGAACATTGGATCCTCCCACTGGTTTCAGCCATGGCTGGAGTTACTTTTCAGCTTGGCTTATCAAGCCACAGATTAGACACTCTAGTTAATCTTTGTTGGAGAAGCTAAATTATGTTTACGCCACCTGCTTCTCACACTCAGGCCTGAATTACCAGTACCCATCTCACATTCCAATCTTTTCCCCACCATAATGGGCAAAGGCGGCTGTTGGGAAACCCCTTGCCTGGACTTGGAAAGATTTCTAGCAGCTCTTCTCCTGCTGCAGCTGAGGTGCAGTCCTGCTGAGCTGGCGTGGCTCTGAGATGTGTCCATCACCCGAGTCCATTCACCTTTTTCTCCTTTGCATAGTCCTTTTAGAATGCAATTCCTCTCCCCAAAACCTGTCAAAGCTCTAGGAAGCATTCCTTGTGTTGTCTCCCTGGGTGCCTTACCTTTGCAGAAGGTCCGGGTGAAACTTTAACCACAAGGACTTACAACAGTCACATGAGAAAACACATTCCCATGCTTTTCACCCCCTCCAACAACAGAAGGCCAAACAACCTTGGGAGATGATGAAGTTTGGCCCCCTAACTCCATAAAGTGGACAAGTCTGAAGCATTAGAACACTGAAGGTTAAGAGCCACTGCCAGTGCCCAAGTGCAGAATGCACTCTTACAGAGGTCTCAGGGCTGGCTGTGAGGGTCCTAAAAGCACCCAAAGCCTCTTGGATCAGCTGAAGCTGTGGGACCACACCTAAAAAAGGCCCAAGGTGCCACCTCAGACCTCCATCCTTCAAAGTCCTGGGACTATGACACTTTGTACCCAAGTCCTGGATGCAAGGACTTTCAGCTTGCAGGAAGTGCCTTCCAACCTGCCAGCTCTGACATCCTCCCCACCTCGTAAGGTCTCCTGCTCCCTTTTCTAACCAAAGAAGGAAATCCTAGGCACAAGTCCACCCCAGCGTCACCTGGGCTGGATATCTCTTGGAAGATGCCCACAGTTCTGAAGCATTAGTTATCAGCTGGATCTTGGTTGGGAGTTCCCTTTGTTTGTCAGGCAGCACCACTCCCGCTGTGTCACTCCGGTTTCCTTATCTCAACCTGGACTTTAGACAGAGACCAGTACTGCAGACACATGAGCAAGGACGACCTATTTATGAAGATGATTACACCCACTTGGGCAAGCTCAGAGTTGACTGAAACACAGGCTTAAAAGCACCAGCAGAAACCCGGTCAGTTTGCTTTTCTCAGAATCAAAAAGCCTTCACTCTGTTGGGTCTCTCTGCATTGAGAAACCCTCTGCTCCGAACCCTGTGACCCACATGGGTGCCAAGTTAGAACAGGCAGTCAATGCCTGCCTTTAATTAAAGGTTTTAACCATGCGGCATGGCCAGAGAGGGCACATGCTGAGTTAGGTAATGGACCATTATTTCTCTGGCCCTGCAGATAAACCGGGCATAGGACACTGCTCTGCCGAGGAGCTGTGGGGACAGCAGATCTTTCTGTCCCTGCACATCTGGCAAAGAGCTCGCAGAGGGAGGGGCAGCCTGCAATCAGTCACCCTGGCTCCATCAGGACAGCCAGGGAAAGCTGAGCAACATGACTGACACGCAGAGTTTCTCCTGCTCAGACTGCAACTACGAGATGCTGCCCAGGAAGCTCCCCAAACCCATGGCAATTTGGGCCCAAAGCCTAAATAAGAGGAAGGGAGTGGGTGTTGTTCGGGAGCCAGCGCCCAGAGCAGGCTGGCAGCACACTCTGCAGACAGAGTACCCTGCTTTCCAACCCCCTCAAACTCCCTCCACCAAGCTCTTCCTCCCAGACTGTGTCCTCCCATCCTTTCTCCCCCGTTGAGAGGTACTGGGGGGCAGTTGTGGAAGGCGTCACCAGCTCCCTGAGCACCCCACTTATGGGGGGCACCGGCCCTGCCACAGGAGGGCTAATCCAGAGGCTGGAGAGGAATCAGTCACTGACCCAGGGGAAGGAAACCCCATTTATTTAGGCTATTGGAATTTGGCACGCACAGAACTTATCACAGTAACGCACTGGAGGCTAAGGGTTTTTGTTTGTGTTTTTTTTTTTTAGTTTTTCTCTACAGACATACAGGAAAACTCTATGCAACTCCCATGTACACATTACACAAAGGAAACAGCTTTAATCAACCACTGGTGAAACATGGAAGCTTTTAAGATCTCTGCAGCTGGCACAAGAATGTTTTCTACCCCCTCCCCCCCATACAAAAAGGCATTTCAGGTCAAACTTTCTAGTAGGTGATATTTCCATGCATTTCTACAGAATTAAAGAAGCTAACAGACAAAAAGCCCAGATCAAGCCATATTAGTCAGGCTGATTGGTTCTACGAAGTTAAATCAATAGTAATTATGGACAAATGGACCAAGTGACCAAAGACTGGGGCTGAGAATACCACCTTTTAAGATGTGGTTCCTTCTCACTGTACTAACTGGAGAGCTCTGACATCAGAATCTGCACTTGTAAAAGCCTCAGAAGCATCCGATTCACTAGTAAGTGTACTACAGAAACTAAGGTAGTTGTGAATTTAACTATGTCAACAGGAAAGCAGTTTTTGAAGAATCACTCAGGCTGGAAAAGACCTCAAGACACTTCATAACAAGAAAATTGAACCTACAGAACAAGTGATTCTGTAAATATTACTGCACCATGAGTTTATAAGAGAGTGGATTAGGACTGTTTCTCCAGAAAAGTGTGTCTATTTTATCTCTAACTTCAGAATTAGCCTTTATTAGTACTGTTCTGCAACTGCAAGCACTAAGAATTGAATTTTGGTGCCAACAGGTTGCTTTAGCCTAACTTTACCTACAAGTTTTAAGTTCTGTATTAAACGGTTACAGGGGAAAAGTTTTTGAGTTTGGCAATTTGGCCAGTAGCCTCAAAAAGACTGACTGAATTTTCCTTGTTACAATTTAGAAAAGTAAGAACAGGAACCAGAGGGTTCTCACCTCCCCCCACCCACCCATTTCATTCCATGGTAACACTGCTGCATTGGACCGAAGTTTTTGGAGACCTTTCGTGTTAATCCATCAGGGACAGTACTGGGCTGGACAACCAATGCAAATATTAATACACCAAGATAAATCCTTAGATTTGATTTATTTAGGGTCATTTGTACATACGAGCTACATCTCCGAAGTCTACTTTATTCTACGAGACAGCTTCCCTACAGTTAGTGAAACCCTTGCCTAAAATGGTTGCTTTACATAACTGATATATTAAAACATGGAATGCTTGTAGAGTTGTGGCACTGTATGACATCTACACAGGACTTCCTTCAAAAGCTACAACTAGGGAGCCTCCTAGCTTCTCAGCAATGCAAGCTCGGTTGAGGTCCTCTGGCCCATTTGCTTGGCATTCATGCTTTATGCCTAAAAAAAGAGGCAAAACACTCAATAACGCAGTATTTCAACATGCTAGTAATCAAAGAAACATACTTGGTAGTAACATTAGAAGAGGCAATCCAGTCACTCAAGCAGGTAAGCCCTGCCTCAGCTTAGGAATTTTGATGCCTTCCCCACAGTATGTCACAGGAGACATCTGGTTACACACCAAATATCAACACAGAAATACCTGGGAAGAAGCTTTCACTAGATCAGTGCTCAGACCATTAGCCTGCAAAAGTCTCTCTCACAAGTGAATCTCTCATTTCTGCTGCTACCCTGGAAATGGCAGGTGAGGGAGCTACATGCAAGGGCACCAAGATGGGCTTTCTTCGGAGAGGTGGGGGAAAGAATTAGAGTGAGAACCTCAGATACAGAGACCAGAAAGACTTTGCTGGTCTAAGCAAACAACAGTGTTTTCTTTTTCTGGAGTGTGGGCAGCCCAACCCAAACCTGTCTAATGTGGAAAAAAGCAGAATTTCCTCACGTTTAGTCTTGTGTTTTGTTTTGTGGGTTTTTTTGGCAGAATTTCCTCACGTTTAGTCTTGTGTTTTGTTTTGTGGGTTTTTTTGTTTTTTGTTTTTTGGTGTTTTTTTTTTACATTTTTTCCAACTCCTGCACTTGCAATTCTCTGGGTAGTTCCAATCCACTGGTAAGCTGTCCTGCAAAGGCTGGCACTGCCACACAATGATCCTGTCAGTCTCACACGCCCAGCATAGCACGAGGAGCTGAAGAGGGGGGCAGCGCTATCTGGCTACGAGCCACTGTAATGACTGACTTAGCATGAAATTTCTGAATGCTGCAGCAAGGTGTTTACTCCCGGGTTAATGGGGCCTGACAACTGAACAGAACTTTGCTTCTCCACTTGGAGATGCAACGTCTTTTGAAATGAGTAATCATAACTGCATCTCTAAATCAAGTTAATTCTTAATTACTACTACTGCACAGTAAGTTTATGAGATTATGTATTTTAACAGACACAGGGTTTAAAGTCCTCTGCCCATAGAGACAGCTCTGCACAAAATCCAGCCCTGTATTATGAATCTAATGACTTCTGGCCTGTACGGTGCAAATATGCTGCTCTGTACACTACAGCTACAGTGTCACACACTGCAAAGCCTGCTCTTGGCCTGAGCACAGTTCTAGTGCCTCTAAAATTCAGTCAGAAAGTGTAAGTTTTAGCTAAGGGTCACTTTAGCTGTCACAGGTCATTTCAGCTGTGAAGTTCTCATCTCCCACTAGTATCTCAAAAGAAAAAAGCAAACCCAAACCAATTAGCCAAGGGTTATGGTTTGCTGTGTAAGCATTCTAGGGGCATGGCACAGCTAGGAGTGTTAGCTGCATTACATACCTTGAAACTTCTTTTTGATTGCATCCTTGGAGCTTGCGTAGATCATCTTACTTTTGAGAGGCGCTTGTTCTGGTGCCCTAGTGGGATATACCAAAAAGTGCAATTAGTGACATTTATTATCCTGCACAGGAAGCAGCAGTGTCCTACTGATCATGAACAAGTGAAACATCCCTCGGCTCACAATACAGGCATGAAGCTGTCTGGCTCACTTTAAGCCTGCCATCTTACCATACAAATAAATGCTCAGAGACCTCACCCACAGTGCTTAGACTGCATGTTAGGAATGAGGGAGTTGGGAACATGGCTTACCACAAGAAAAACATCAGCTCTTCTTTTTTGGATTCCTTGGTCTCAAAGCTTGCATCATACAAGGCATAACGGCAATCCTTCTCGGGAAGCATCTGCACAAAGTGCTTGAAAGGGTCGGTGACTGTCACACCGACATCTCCCACTAGAATTTCTTTGCCTTCTTCCACAATAATGCACTTTTTGTCTGGACTGAGGCAGAAGATGACAGCCTTCTTCCTCTTCTTAATTTCCTCAGGCGTAGAGCACTTCCGCACTTTCATGTCATAGAAGATACGGCATACCTCATCAGCAACTTGTACTCCAGATGCCTGCAAAGACAAAAGCAAAGACCCTTAGGGCTATCACCACAAATTTTCACAACTATGTTATTGCACTGCCTTAAATCTGAGGCTAGAAGGCATCCAGTACTGACAATAATCACCAATGGCCTGAGAATCCTGTCAGAAAAAAGCTGCAGGCCCTCTTTTTCCAGGCCAAGTAAGGAATCTGGAGCCTCCATGCTGCCCACAGCCAGCTGCCAAACCAAAACTATTCTGAAGAAGGCACAATCCTACTGACATTAGAACATTGTTTTGGGATAGTTTGACATGCATGTCCATCCCTTGTTCTCCAAGGTTCAACGCAGCAGATCCTTTGGCACTACAGCAGCTTAATTTTGTTACCTGTTTCAGGCTGGCTAGACAATTGAGTCCACTAGGATCTTCTCTTCAAAGCTTTCTAGCCGTTTCTAGCAGGCTTGTTAACAGCTTTAGGAACAGAGGCAAAACGTGACCAAACTTCATGCTTGTCACATGGATCTGATTTAGAGATCAAGAGACATGCAGTGGGGTACAGGGACTATAGCGGTACAGTTTTTAGCTGAACAAGCCAACTTTCAGAAGTTCCTCTGAATACACTGTTTTAAAGGAGGACTTGCAAGTCTAACAGCTAAAGCGTCTACTTCCCAGCAGTTCCTCCATCAGTTTTTAAAGCAAGTGGCCGACCTTCGCAACTCTCCCCACCCCAAGTCTGACTGGAAATTCTAGTTACTTAGTGGCATCCCTGCTGTACTGGCTGGAATAGGAGGTGCAGATGTAGAATTACCAATCTAACATTAAAGGCAGCTGTACAGAATAAAGAGGACAAGACCTAGCAAGAATGACAAGAGGCTGAACTGTATTTTCAGTCTGCTACTTTTTTGGGAATGAGACCNAGTAGAAGCATTTGTATCTGAGTTTCGTCCTCAGAATGCAGTAAAGTTGGAGATCTTAAAAACAGCTGTGCAATAGTGAATACTGCAAATACGGGAAGCCATACTGGCCAGTGGACACTGCTGGAAGGACATCATGGCCAGTAAAGACTAAATTGAAGCCTGTCCAACACTCATCTATCTGTCCAAAACACTGCATGCAGTGTAAATGGTGAAAATCCTTTCTAATACTACTTCTTCCCCTGCTGTTTTTTTGTCTTCTGAATTCAAATGACATTATCCTCAGATACAGCAATCCATCTCAGAAGGAAAACTGCCCTCCTCCCTCTGTGTAAACCATCACACGTCACAAGACCCGTCAGCAGAGAGTCAGGTAATCATGCAAGATATACCACCTGAAAAAGACTAAAGGCTTGTTCTTCATGTTGTTTTTCCTTAAGATCAGCCCAAAACCATGTGCTTGATGGATTAATTTTGTGGGGGACATTGTACCTAGTCAGGGTGGAGTTCAGCTGCAAAAGCAGTGAGATCAGTGGTGAAGAGGAACTGTGTAGCTCTGGCTTTCAAACTGACTGTCCTTGAGAGATCGCTATTGATTAGACATTGCCTTAACGTGTGTTTATTTTTTTTAAAGCCTAGATCAACACCTATCACTCAGGTCCCTGGAATCTCCTTTTTCTATGAACACCTCTCCTCTATCTTGTAGTGGCTGGCACAGGATTGCTAACCCAATGAAGAGAGGTGGCACAGCTTGCAGAATCTATTACCGTGGAGTTTGGCATCTAGATTTTCCAGGTGTTGGTCATGCAAAACCAGGGCAATCTAACACAGAAGTGAATCCAAGGCAGAGGCTTTTCTTTAGCACAGCACGGTGCTCTTCAGGGGTTCAGTCAAATACAGCGGGACCCTACCTTAAAGATTTACAAAGCATGGCTTATCTATTAAGGATAACCTATCTAGAATTCCTTGCACTTACTTTGGGATGGAGAACAGGGAGTAAATCACTGTGTATCAGCTGCCTGGCAGACAGCCACCCTTCTGCATATCTCTAATAAGGCAAGGAAAGTAGGCAGAGAAAGCCTATTCCAGGATAAAATTTGAGCAAAAGTGCAAACATCGACTCAAAGTGACTCATTCCTATGTCACCTCCTCCATATGGAGAGACTGCACTTCGGCAAAGTGTGATTGAGAACTAATGAGGAATAAAGGTCTTTCTCCTCCCATCCCTGTGGTTGGTGTAGGCAAGAGTTCTCTGGGAAGACTCTAAGTAATACAAGGTTGCCCTAAACCAGCGCAGCAGCAACTAGAACCATTGCATCATTCACTAAAGATAAATCCACAGTGAACTGAAGGCAACCTTTCCTTCCCCCTCCCCTCTCAAGGTTTCCCTTCAAACTAATGGTACCTCAATAGCCGACAACATATGTGAAGACTCAGTTTTTAGAATCTTGAGTTTATCATGCCTAAGTAGAAAATGCTTAGGAAGCCTGAACTAGGATGGGAATGAGTCTATCTAAACTACCTAAGTCTACCTGAACTGCCTAAAAGCAGTTCATATCACCTCGCTCTACCTTTGTCAAGTCCTGATATTTACTTCAAGACCTCAATAACTAATTCCCCTACATCAATTCCAGCTGCCAAGAAGTTAACTTTCCAAGAAGAGGTTAATGTCCATCAGAAAGTCAGGCGCAAACAGCAGTAAGGGAGCTGCAGGTTGATGTGAACTCCGCCGTCAAGAGCATATGCTTGTGCCACTGCACAGCCAGAAACACGTCTCCAAGTTGGGAGACAAGTTGTTTCCTTATAAAGAAACTGAATTCTGCTGGCAAGTCAGTTCAGATTCCAAAAATGTTGAGAGTATTTAGTCTGGAAACTCAAAATTCACTGTTAAGCTGCAGCTCATAGCTGGGACTGACCAAAAGCTGAAGGGACAATGGTAAGAACTGGACATTTTAGCTTTCCAATGCAAAAGGCTGTTAGCTGGTGCTACTCCTTTTCACAGCTGCTGTACAACCCCTGGATTCACCACACAGGCTGACATTAGCAGCCATTATATTGCTAAAGACAATGCAGATTTGTTCCATCTGAGAAAACCCTATAGCTGTATCACAGTATGGGCTGAAATGAACCCACAAACTCCAGGTCCAGCTGCTTCCAAAAAGAGGATCTACTTTTGTAACTGTAAGACTCTCTTCAACCCTGGGCTTGTACCAGCAATGACTGGCTTCGTAAAAATACTTAAAAAGGAAAAAAAAAACAACACCCCAAACCCTGGGCATCTTTTGTTGTAAAGTGGTTGCAACCATTCTTTGCAGGGCAGCAACAGGATGACGGCTAAGAGCACTTGTAACAAGGAGAAACGCCACACTCGTAAATACATGTCCTCATTCGACATTTTAACCATGTTTCTTGCTGATTTGTCCAGAAAAATAGCTGGTGAGAAGCCCTCCACCCCACCAGTAATGACAGAATAAACGCTTATTTGTTAGCCTGGATTTTCTCTTTTTGGCCTGCTATCAATGTGCTCAGAGGATTCAATACAGCACATTCATCATTATTTTGTGCTTTCTGACTTGAATACTGCAGGGTTACAACAGCTAGCCCGGTTCTGTTCCTTTTTCAGCATGAAAGCAGATATCCTGTTCTAGACTGGTACGTGGGTGGCTGTTCACTGAACAGTACAGGTTGCAGGTACTGGTGGGATACGTGACATTTTGATGGAGAGGACAGGCAACACCAACATAAAACCATTCCTGGGACACAACTGCAGAGAAAAGACTACATTCCAAGCAGCCAGCCTGTTTTCATAGGCATTGAGGACCACAACCTCACTGCAATAAGGCATCAGCAAGGAGGCAAGCCACCCAATTATCAGATGGGAAAATGACGCCTGTACAGAGTATTCAGGGATACATTCAGGCAAAAATTGCCAGAGCAAGTTTCTCTGAGGGAAACAGCAAAAGTAAGCCCTCCTCCAGTTCCTTCATGCAACTATTGCAAAGGCGGCATGTCTTGTGGGCAGTGTTGCCTCGTACATTATGCTGGAGTGCTTGTACCAGTACCTCCATTGTATTTTCATATAGACTGCTGTAGGCATATGAGGTAATGGTTCCATTAAATGCCATGTCAGCACTCGCTGCAGTAACACAGTGGCTCTTATTCCTTACACAAAGCCACCGTTCCTGCCTTAAGTGCAAAGCACTGCAGAAGTCTTGTGAGAGCAGAATGCCATCCCTACAAAGGGCGGCCTGAAGAGAGAGCCTTCTGTCTACAGGCTTCCAAATGCAAGAGCCGTCCCCAGCTGCCTCCACTAACAGCTTCCAATCTACTGCCTTCAACTCCAAGTACCCTACAAGTGAAATTTAAGCTAAATGGGGGAAAACTGAAGAATAATACAAAGCCTTCTCAAGAAAATCCCAATATACAGAAAGCCATTTCAAGAGTGAGACATGTGCCAGACGCCTGATAAACAGGACTGGTACCAAACCTGCACTGAAACAAAACCTGAAGACAATGAAATTTGCCTTTTCTTTTGTTAGGAAGCAAACTCCAGCATTTTCCTTTAATGTTTAAAATATTTTACCTAAGAAAAGTCTTTGTTCCCACCATAATACAGCCAAGAAGACTTTAATGACTTAGTTTGCCTCAAGACAAGCTTGAAGGACTAACTCTGTTTTTAAGTAGTGACAATTTTAGTGTGGTTTTTCCCTACTGTGATCAGAATTTAAGACCCCTCCATACTGGCGCCTGTGCATGGATCATCTACAGAGACATTTCAAGAACCAGTTCTTGACTTGTTTTGTTCGGGAGCCATGCACACACGTATACACCAGCATGAACTGTCCTACTCAAGTGGAAACTTTTGCTTCTTGAAAAAGCATCATCAATTTTTCCAGAATTTGACACCAAGAACTTATTGAAGTATGCATGTTTAGCTGCAAAGGCAGATTGGAGAAGGCTGTGCTCCCATGTTTCCTTGTTGCATTACTGCCATATCTTTGGTTTTCAGTTTCTTTAGCAAACATCTTGTTTCCCCTATGCTTGGTATTCCAATCCCCCTATGTACCTTCAAAATCCCCTGCCACTGCCAGAACTGCCTGTGTGGCATTTCCATCTGACTCAGTAATGTGTCATAGTACATCTCTGCAACAGATACTTTTTCAGTAAGACCTATTGCAGCTTTCACAAAGCTGTCCCAGGATATTGCATGGCAATGTAAGTGACATCATCACCACCAAAACCTTGAAGGGCTAACTAAGCCAAGGTAGTTGTGAGAGCACCTACCAGAAAGGGAGGGTCACACAGCCTGGATGCAGCTAACAGACTGAGAGAAGATGTCATCAAATCAGGCCTCTAAAAAGGTGTCAGCTATGACTGACAAAGCCGAATGAAAATGTGGGTGGTTAAAAATACAAGGATCTTAAATACTGCTTTGCTTGTAATCTGTTATTTGAACACTCAAGAAAACCCCTCTAATTGTATCACCTCCACTTTATTAAGTGGGAAAGGGGGACGATACACGGAGTGACTAGTTAACTTCACCCCAAGACCTGGACCAGTGTGGGAGTACCAGTGACTTCCAGAGTCCCAGTAGGCCCATGTTCTCCGTTACCTACAGTCGAACAGACAGAAACCTCCCTTTATGCCAGGCAGCCTAAGCATCTGAAAGTCCAAAGCTTCACTTAAGATCTGAAGCATGATAGGAAACATAACTAACTGCCTTTTTACTGCTGTTGTGTAAGAGGCCATTATTTGTACACCATAAAACAGCAAAAAGTACAGAGTTATTTGCATACGACTTATAGGCAGATCTTGCCAGCTAGACATGAGGGTTTTATTTTGCATTAGTTGGTGTCTTTTTCTGGGAGGGAAGGCGTGAGAGAGGAAATCAAAATTCTATTCAGTATTTTTTTTTTCTGCCAATAAAACGGCTTATTGACTAGATGAGGAGAGATGAGTGAAAAAACAATTATTAAAAAAAGCAGAAAGGAGGTCTCCCCTGAATTCCTGGAGGTCACTTCCTCAGCTTTCAGCCCAAGAGGAAATCATCATCTTCTGCAACCTACCATGAAGTTCACTCCTCCTGTAATTATCAAGGTAGGCAGAACAAGCAATACCCATAAAAGGCAATCCCAGCAACACTGCTGAAAAACAGGAACTGTGGTAACCAATAGCAGGGCAGAAGTTTTGAGTAGTACCCATTCCTGTGTCGAAACACACGTTTTTAAGGTAAGGCGGGTGTAAGCTGGCATGCAACAAGAAACAAGACTTTTGCAGAGAAGCAAAGCTTTTTTGAAACACTCTCAGCACAGAAATGAGCTATTTTGAGCCCAACTGCTTGTAAAAATTTTCTTGTGGCCCTCCAGGCATCTACAGCAACCTAAAACTTGGACCTCATCCTTAGGAACAGGCTTTGAAGGCCTGCTCTGGGCATCTCAGATACTTGTTACCAAGGTATCCTTCCTGGAGATTGCTGTGAATACTGAACATTCAGGCGAGCAAAAGGCTCTGAACACCTTTACACTCAAGTTCTGGCTGTCTGCAGGCTCTCCCACATGAGATTGCTTAGGTCAGCCCTTGCTCCCAGCAGGAGCCTCTTGATAGCGATATTCTGACAAGGCAAGTAGGAACATGCCAGAGACCCAGAACACCAATTTTCATGAGGCTGTCATCTTGCACATGAGGCATATGTACCTTGTAATTACACAGATTTGGGAAAAGTATTGACTAACAACCAAGAAAAATAATTTGCACGGTCCTCCAAAGACCATGGATTCATTTAATCCAGTAGGAAAGACACTGAACCTTGTGGCAAGACACCAAAGCGGAAAATCCAATGCTCTTTTGATACCAAATGATGCCCTCCTGCTGGCCTACCAGTACTTTGCCAGAAGGCCTACACTCTTTGCCCAAAAAGCAAGTTCATTGGCAGCAACTGAAGAGCATCTTAAAAAAGCCAACCCAGACCCTGTTCCAAAAAGGAGATCACTACGAGAAATACTAGTTTGGACTGACTGGGTAATTCTCTGGTTCCAAAGCAAGATGAAGCCTGATACACTGAGTAGTCATTCTAAACTAGGTTTGCATACTGCAGAGGTGGCTGCTTGCTTGTTCAGACAAGCCTATTTTAAACAAGAGCTGCAAGTCCTTTCAGACTTTAAGCAGCTTCATCTGCAACTCCCATTAGCTCTGCTCCACACTGCAGACCAGCCATATTATGCTTCAACTTGGGTGTCATAGGAAGCAGGGAGATCCCATCTGCCGGGTCTACACAGAACGAAAGTTTATTTAATAGATATGTTACACATTCATGGCAAATATCATGGGAAGGCCTCAATATGTAACCCCATCTACTGAAGGCAAATAACCTACCAAGTCAGGCTGCTGCTGGACGTGTGCTTGTGCGTGACTCAAGGAAAAACAGGACAGCAGTTAAAAGTATACAAGCTAATAATTCAAGTGAATTTTTCAGTCTCAGCAGACTGCGTTAAGCAGGGATGCAAACTTTTAGTGCAGGCAAGCCAACAGAAAATGAACCATCATGAACAGCTGTATGGTCTATTTTATCCCATCTACGAAAGAGATCCCGAGGTATTTAGTATTTTTTTTAAAGCTAGAAAAAAATGGGCAAGTCAGTGTGTACACTGACTATATTTCTATGTTTCCTCAGTTTCCACCACTGTATTTTAAATACATTGTTTCCTGCACTGCATCCTCGCCCGAGCAGAGCAGCAAGACAAAAACCTCCCAAGACCTTGCACCTTAAAATTAAAGCTGCTCGAACAAACTCATCCGTAGCCACCAGCGCTTTCCTTCCACCGCTTTCGCTTCCCCCCCTTTTGTCTGCTCCCAGGACTGCTGACTCCGGCCGGGCCTGATTAAGGGGCCGGGGCTGGCGGAGCTGGGGCCCTGGCTGCCGGGAGAAGAACGGCTGCCGAACTCAGCCGCCGAGAAGAAGCCGGCGCCGTTTTCTAGGCCAGATCCGAAACCCCTCGCCTTTGGGGAAGATGGCTCCCGGCCGGGGCCACCCGTCGCGGCGGATGCAGCCGAATCCGCACTTCCTCCCGGGCAAGGCAGGCCCCCGGCCCCCGCTCGGGGGTCCCCACATCGTTCCCCCGCAGCCTTCCTCCCCACGCGTGGAGGGGAGGACACCCTCCCCCCTCCGCCACCCCCCCCGCCCCCCCCCCCC
>VXBW01006570.1:290847-325943 GCA_013400375.1 Thinocorus orbignyianus
GAGAAGCTGCTGTTTATCGCAGTGCTGCTCGCTCTGGAATGCCACGAAAAAAATTCCTTCGTGTTTCTGGGTGGTGAAGCTCGGGCTTTCTGTAATCGGATTGCAGAAGCACCTGCTAATGTTAAAAAATTTACAGACAGTTAGGTTTCATCACTGGGTCCCGACTTCAGTCATGTTTATGGCTTGATGAGCGAAAATGGCCCAGTGTGAAGCTGATTTATTGCCTGTTTGTAAGCAGAAAGCAAAACCAAGACTCGATTGTGTGTTTTCAGGGTTGGGTATGAGGCAGCAATACTTCATACTAGGTTACAGTACATGAGGCTTCAATACTAAAGGTGTGAGCCATACTTCACATTTTTCATCCGTATTTCTGTTCTAATTAAGAGTGTAACGTGATTTCCCCCCCCTCCTTGTGGCATACCCCAGTAGATGTCTTGCAGATGCTGTAATGCCTGTTCCCATTAGATAGAAGTTGCTGAAAGACCCCATACTGAAGATGTGTGTATTGAAAAAGCAGGCCTGTTGAGGTAGGCTCTTTTGTTGGGTCCCATATGCTGACCAGGGGGCCCTTTTTGCAAGAGCATTTGCAAGTGATTTGTGGTGAAACTAGCAAAAGTACTAGACTTAAATTGGGGTGGGTGAGCAGTAGCTCTTTTCTGATGTATTTAATCAAGGAATGCTTAAATTTGCACCAAAGTCTTAACTTTGGAAGTAATAGCAAGAATTGAGTAGGGACGTGTTTGGTTTTGTTTTATAAACCTACAGTTCCAAAACAAGTCAGATAAAATACTTGTTTATAGTATAGCTGCAGTCCTACAGATAAGTTTTTCTGGACAACTTGTTCTGGTCCTGCCTTTCTGTCACAGCTTGTTAGCCTGGTGGCACCACGTGCTGGATGGCTGGGAGAGAAAATCAAGGCAGGTGCAGTTTGACAATGGGGACCTCCCTGCACAGTGCCTCCAACTCCGGTGGCACATAACGGAGACCTGGGGCAGCTGTGCTTTCTAGTCTTAATTAATGTGGGTAATTTGTTACTGTTCCAAGCTTGTTCTTCATAGATCTGTTTCACTGTGAAAGCGGGGTGCAAAAGTAAGACATCCTGGGGAGGAGGGGAAGGGATGATGTAAGGCCATGAGAACAGGGTTAGGGCTGTTTCATGTTGTATACTTACAAGGGCAAATGAGTTTGAAGCCTATTGGCTCAGTCTGTTTTGAGAGGTCTTGTTGCGTTTTTGGAAACACTGCAGTGGCTTGAGAAGGTATCTAACTAGTTAAAGTAACTGCGGCAAGGACAGGGACTGCATCACCAGCAGAGTGGGGAGATCTCTCACTTGTTTCTGTCTCATGGGAAAGATGCGCTTGCTCTGGGAAGGTCACTGTCTGAGAACCACGATGGCTTTTTGAAAGGTTTTGTTCCCCACAAGGTACCTTCCCTGGTGAGGCATAAACACAGCGGCAGTTGTGCTCTGAGAAGGCTAGAGGCAGGAGCTGTGCACCAAGATGCACTGACAAGTGCGTGCTTTATGGTGGTACCAGCCTGCCTTAGCACAGGGCTCCACAGACTCTGTACCAGCATGGGCACTGGGAGCTCCAGCTCTGTACCGGGAGCTGCCTGCTGGTGATCAGCAGTACGAATGTCACAGTTTGGGAACTCCTGCTGTATGTAAATCCCATGTGTAGGGGAAAAGGAATCTGTTTTTCAAGTCCTGTGCTGCTCCCTGACTCGACAGCCCTGCTGCTCATGTGTCTGTGACCTTAAACATCACCCCAACCGCTTTCAGCTCTGTGGTTTCCCTCAGAGCGGGCTTACAGCAGGGTCCTCCTGCGGCAGCTTTGTAGCTGTCGTCTCAGTGCCTGAACCGAGGGAAAACTCCCTGTTTGGGAAGGATGGGAGGGAATTTTAGTGCTTCTTTTTACAAGCTTCCTTTCCATCAACCCTGCCCTTTTGATGGGGCAGGGACATGGGGCAGAGGTGAGGAAGTCGTGTCTAGTGGCTTTACTGCCACACTGACGCTATCGCTTGCTCTCATGGCTTACTGCTCTGCTAATATGTGTCCTGTGTACCAGCGAGCAAGGATAAAGGCTTCTTGGAGTGAGACTCACCCCTTCACCCCCAGGGTTTCAGTGCAGTATGAGGTTGTTATGAAGACAGAAATGAACACTGGATTGCTGCAGTATTGTGGAGATGGAAGGAGGGTTTTTTACTAGCCTTGCTGCTTTTCAACACTAAGGTGTTTTTTTCGTTTTTTTTTTCCCCAGTGTTAGTGCTATAAATAAGCTAGACTACAAGCTCAAACTGGATGTTTGGGTGAACCATTTCTAAAGCTGAATCCTCCTCCCTCTCTTAAGGAAAACGGCTTTGCAATTAACCTGAAACTTACCTCCCCCCCTCTTTCCCCCCCCCCCCCCCCCCCCCCTCCCCCCCCCCCTCCCGCCCGCCGCACCCGNNNCAAGCAATCCTGTAGCTGATGGTGACTACTGTGGCTCCTGTTTAAAACACCATCATGTGCTGCAACTGACAAAGCACCTGCCCAGTGAAGGACTGCTTCAAATCCCAGCACGGTCAATATAAAAAAAGTCATCCATGGACTTCCCTTTGTGAAGGAGACCCTGCATCAGCTGAAACCAAAGATCAATACATCCCCTTCACCGACTTTCTACTATTTGAGATGGTGACTACTTGCTTACTTTATATGCCTCAGCTATTTGAACTCCCCCTCCCGTCCTCCAAGCTACTGACTCATTTCCTCCTCTAAAACCTTCCTTTTTTAGCCTTTCACTCTAAAGTATTTGGTGGCTGTTTTGATCCGCCTGCTCCATGCCTTACTTAGGCAAACTCCTACACGACAGCCCTGTAAGTCTTGCTTTTGTACCATGGAAATTGGATATTTTCCTCCGATGCTTTCAGTTCTGAGGGGCAGTTTTAGCTCCTGACTGTGCTCATAGGCAGATTGTTTCTTTGGTTTTGGAAATCAGGGAGGCAAACAATCGGCAAAGCAGCTGGTGAGCTGAGACTGCTGCTGCTTATGCTAATTGCTGTTGTCTCCCTGTTAGGTCCTGCTACCCCCATCTGTCTGCATCCACCTGCTGTCTTTTCATACCCCTTCGCTCGCATTTCGAGCAGGGATCACTGAGACTCCTTGGCTGGACAACTGCCCTGCAACCGCACAGCACCTGGACGTCAGGATCAGGCCCTGAGTTTAGGTGCTGTCTCATTGCAGCAAAGAAATAGGCAGTGTCCCCTTGTGCAAGGCCTGCTGTGGTGGTGGCCCTGAGCTTTGGTCAAGGCTGACAGATGCTACTGTAACCACGTGAGCCGAGTGTGCCTGAGATGTAGTCCATTTTTCTCAGGGCTTATGGAATATTGGCTCCATGCTCTTGGCATCGCAAGGCTCAGCAAAGATAATTTTAGACAGGAACAGAAAGTCTCTCTAAACCTTACAGTCATAGCTGCTTCACTGGCAGAAACAAAAGGCATGAGAACCCCATTGCTGTGCATTGCTGAAACATTCTGCTTAGTAGATATATTGGAGTAAAAATTTAAAGGGAAATTCTGGGGGAGGAGGAGAACCTAAAGGTGATTTCCTGGAACTGCTGTGATGCTTCATTCCTTTTCCAAGGAGACAGTGCTGCACAACAGCCAGGGACCAGGATCCTGGAAGCAGGTCCAGACCCCTGCCCTGGCTTGTGTGGTGAGGCTGGGCAACCTGGTTTTCACCTTTACCTTAGTTCCCTGTTTGTGAAGTGTTAACGTTTTTACTGCCTTTTCCATAATGCAATTTGAGATTTAGTGGCAGAGCTGGGTGTTTCTTATAAACGTGCTATTTTTGCAGTAATGAAAAGGCTGTCCTAAATTGGTAAAGATGAATGCCAGAACTCTTTTTAAATCACTCTCAACTTCCACAACCGCTGCAGGTTGCAATCCTTTTAATGTCTGTACAGTAAAAACTCCGCAGGCTGTGAACAATTGGACCAAACTCTGACCCTGCTTGCTGCTGTAAAACCTGGCTAATTTTATCAGCCTCATCAGAAGCATTCTGGATTGAGTGCGATGGGGAAGACAGCCCATTACCCCTGGGGCATTTCCACCACCAGAAGGATGAAAGAGGAAATAACTCAAAAAGGCAGCTCAGGAATGGAACAGCCCCACGTTGATTTAAATATGGAAGAATGTCATCAAGCTATCTCCTACCTGGTGTTATTCCCCCCCGNCTTTGTATGATGAGAATAAAATGCATCCTGCCCCAGAATCAGCTTAAGGACTAGCCACTGCTCAGCTCTCTCTTAAATCCTCAAAACAGGCATTGAGCAAAACTTACAATGATGTGTTGATTTCCCTGCGTACACGTGAATTGGATCTTAAAACCCCCTCCGTCTGACAGGGGAGGCTCATGTTGAGCACACTGAGGCCTTGAACTCCTCTGAACCAGCAGGTAGAGCTGTAAGCAGCATCTCTGGTTGTTTTACCCAAATGCTTTGGAGCGTTTAGGGTGGTTACACTCCTGAGCCTCTTGCTGTAAAACAAGGCTGCATCTGCAACCCCTTTTATAGAGGGGAAGGGCTGAGCCCAGAGAGGCTGCGTGACTCTCCCAGCCTCAGGCAGGAAATCTGTGGTAAGTCTGATGCAGCCTTCACGGCCTTTACTGGGCAACACCCTAACCTTTAGGCCATCTCTTCTCTGTGGGTGTAAGATGATAATGCTGCTGCATCGAACGTGGCATGGCTGCATGATTTTCTTAGAGAATAAGCGCTTGTGGCTCATGTGGGCTTTGTTCCAGGTGTGGAGGTGGTTGCTGCTGAGATCTATCTGCAACGCCATTAAGGATTTTTTATTTCCTGACTAAATCAACCCCACTCCTCCCGCACTGTGACCCAGACAGAAGGCTGTTGTAGCAGGTTGGGGTTTTTTATGATAGGATTTGAACTTGGCTGTATCAGAGTAGCTAAGAAACTCATTGGTGGTGGGTTGCTCCTGCAGGAGGGCTCTTCTAGCTTTGGAACTGCAGGCCTGTTTGTTGGGACTGTGACCACTTACTGAACGTGTCTAGGTTTAGCTCTCAGGAGGTTTAGCTCTCAGGAATGAGGGGAGCTCAGCTCTTGTACCTGAGGTGGTTAAAATTGGGGGTTCTTTATAAGGAGGGCTTCTGAAGGTAAGATTAGATGGTGTGTCAATTAGCCCTACCACACATATCACCGATCGGGCAAGTTGCCGTACAGGCACAGACTGGAAAATCCCCACCCTAATCTGCTTACTGTCTAACCATGAGATAAGAAATGCATAGGGTAATGAAAAAGGAAGCAATGAGACCATATTAGTCAGCATGATGGGTGGGAGCAGCCTGGGAGCTGGGAAGGATTTGCTAGAAGGTAGAAAAAGCCCCTTCAAAATTGCCCAAAGATAATGAAGTAGTGCTGGATCTGATTTTTGGGAATGCAGTGGTGTACGAGGGGGTTGCTCTGAGAATTCGGAGGCCTGAATTGCAGGCAGCTACGGAGAGGTAAGCACTCATTTCCCAAGCACAACCCTGGCGCTGTGACACTGGTGAGATGCCACAGAGCTGTGGTCTAAGAGCTGGGAGAGCTGGCTATGCCAGCGGCAGGATGTGTTCACTTATTATTTTGCCTTTTAGACTACTTCAGGTAGCATGAAACAGGGTTTCCTGGTGAAGCTGCGTTACACATAGACAAGACTCCTACTGCTTCTGCTCTTGGACTGTGGGATGTGAGGTGGAGCAGGGGGATATTGCAGGGAGACAAACTGGAAAAGAGGAGAGTCTCATTGTGTTTCGTGGAAGCGTGCAGGTAGATAGCGCTCAGCCATGGACAGGAACCTCTGATGGTATCCTTGACCTCTCTTCTGTCTGTACTGTGGGTGCGAACACAGCAGGATGTGGTCTTTATGTGTAGATCAAGAATGACCTCCAGAGTGGCTTGATATCTAGAGCTCTACTAGCCAGCTGGGCTGACAGCAGGGCCACTGTGAGCTATATATTGTTGAGGTTGGTCTTGTCCAAGGAAATGGCTGTAGGGAAGTGTCCACTGACAGATAAGGTAGCGTGAATGGAGCAGCCCCTTCCCACCACACTCCTTCAATCTGTTCTGGTTGCCCGTGTTTGGTGTAATGGCTCTCCTGTGGCACGCTGGCTAGAGAAAGGCGAGCTGCTCTGGTGGGATGAACCAGCTTGTTGGGCCCATGTGTTTCCAGTCTTCAGCAGCCAGTGGTGTCTCTCAGCCATTGCATTGCCCAAGGAGTACAGCTCAGATCTCCTGGTGGGTAGTCACACAACAAGCTGAATGTGGGTGCTGGCAAGGAGCGTGGCTTGCAGCTGCATTTCTTGAAGGAGGCCAGGAAACACAAGTTGCCAGTCAATAGTGTATGGGCTGAACTTAGAACTGCTTTGTGCAGGCTACCCTGCAATCCTTCCCCAGGGCTCTGACACTTCTGCTGGTTCAGAAAGACTTGAATGTAACCAAAACACAGCTCCTGGAGAGTGATTCCCCCATCACAGAAGCCTTTCTCCTGACATAAGATGCTTTGCTGTCACAGTGCTCAAAAAGGAACTTCTGACCTCTGCTCCAGCTCTGGGGGCCTTGCTTCTGAGCCGGTGGTTGATTTACTCTCCTCTCCTGGTTCTTGAGTCTCTCAGTCCCAGGTGGAGGTGGCTTTGCAGCCGTGAGACACCCTGCTGGGGAGGCCGGGCCCTGAGGCAAGGCAAGGCTGGTGTTTCCCTCTCCCTGTAGTTTGGAGGACAGTGCCCATCACAGGCAGGTGGAGCGGGAGGGCGCAGGGCTGTTGTCCCCTGCCAGGCGAACTGCCTGCTGGTGACTGAAGGGGCAGGGCACCATCTGGTGGCATGAAAGGAATTTGTCCACAGGTTTGTCAGAGAGCAGTCCTGGCTTTCTCAGCCAGATACAAACGAGCAGTTTCCAGCTACCCCCCAGCTTCCCTCCCCCCTGCCTTTTCTGCAGCATTAAGCCCCTCTGTGGCTTTCCCTGCCTCCCTGATGTGCTAGTTTCTCCCCAGCCTCTGCGATGACCCCTTGTGAGAGGCTTAAGATGACAAACTTGTCCAGCTCCAGGTCATTCCTGGAGCACGGTATAGTTTCTCAGTCTGGGAAGGAGCGTTACAGAGCTGCAGAGGGAATTGCCCAAGGACAGGCTCTGCTAAGGCCTGAGATGTGACAGTGCTGTCCTTTTAGAGCTGTTCCAGGTCAGATCAGAGGTCTGTCTAGCCTAGCATCCTCTTTCTGACAGCAGGTGTCTAGGGAGGGACAGGCAAAGGACAGCAAAGTGGCTGGCAGCAGGAGATCAGCTAGATGGTCTGCTAGCCTCCAATGTGCAGGTAGGAACATTGCGAGTTTGACATCCTGCCTCTATTTTCAATAAACTTCTGTGGATTTCATCCTTCCTGATTTTGAGTCATGACCATTTGAAGCCATAAAGATTCCTAGTGTTTACTACACCTTGTGGAGGGGCAGCTGGACAGGAGGCTTCTGCCCTGGGCCAGGAGGTGGGAACAGCCATCTGAGGTTGCATGTGCATTCTTCATCTCATGCTGGGGCTTGTGGCTCAGAGCACATGCCAGAAAGGATTGGTAGCATGTCACTGCTGTCTCTAGGTCCCTTGGACAGACCAGATAAGCCAGACGCGTCCAGATTGTGGGTCTGTTAATCTTCAAGCAGAGAGGAGCAGTGGCACACAGCTGAGGACCAAATGTCAAGGTGGGCCTTAAAGAGTGAGCCTTGTACATGAGCTGTCTGTGTGAGATGGGGTGGTTTGGCTCCTCCAGATCCCCTGAGATTCCTGCACTGTTTGAGGGCTACTGGGCACTTGAGCTTGACTGTTCCCTAAAAAGGCAGTGCCAAAAACCAGATATAGAAAAGTGGAGGCCTATTGTTTTGTGAAAATCATGGCAGTCCAAGCTTTTTCTCATCCAAATCCTGGTTTTTATTTTGGCTGGGTCTTGCTTCTGTTTTGGGGTCTCCTGAAACCTGAATGTTGAGGATTGAGGTGTTTCTACCCGCAGCTGTCAGGTTAGACACCTGCTGGTGTTTCTCCAAGCAGACCAGTTTCATGCACTGCCCTTTCATTTTGCTGTTGCCTTCCCATAGAATCATTTAGTTTGAAAAAGGGCCATGAAGATGATCAGAGGACTGGAGCATCTCTCTTATGAAGACAGGCTGAGAGAGTTGGGGTTGTTCAGACTGGAGAAGAGAAGGCTTCGGGGAGACCTTTTAGCAGTCTTCCAGTAGCTAAAGGGAGCCTACAGGAGAGATGGGGAGGGATTCTCCATCAGAGAGTGTAGTGATAGGGTGAAAGGTAATAATTTTAAACTGAAAGAGGGAAGATTTAGATATTAGGAAGAAATTCTTTCCTGTGAGGGTGGTGGGGCACTAGAACAGGCTGCCCAAGGAAGTTGTGGATGCCCCTTCCCTGGTGGCGTTCAAGGTCAGGTTAGATGGGGCTTTGAAGAACCTAGTCTAGTTGGAAAGGTACTCCAAGATCACTGAGTCCAAACAGACACAAAAACATAACCCACAACCTCATCTCAGCCACTAGAGCACGCTACTAGAGCACGCCCTGAAGTGCCCATCTACACGTTTCTTAAATACCTCTAGTGGTAGTGACTCCACCTCCCTGAGCAGGCTGTTCCAGTGCCTGACCACTCTTTCAGTAAAGTAATTCTTCCCAATATCCAGTCTAAACCTCCCCTGCTGCAACATCATACCATTTCCTCTGGTCCTGTCATTACTCACTTGGCAGAAGAGGCCAGCACCCACCTTTCTACAGCCTCCTTTCAGGTAGCTGTAGAGGGCAATGAGGTCTCCCCTCAGCCTCTTCTTCTCCAAACTAAAAATGCCGAGTTGCTTCAGCATCCCCTCATGTGACTTGCTAGCTTGGTAGCTCTCCTCTGGGCCCGGTCCAGCACTTCAATATCCTTCTTGTAGTGAGGGGCCCAGAACTGAACACAGCACTCGAGGTGAGACCTCACCAGTGCTGAGTACAGAGGCAACATCGCTTCCCTGCTCCTGCTGGCCACGCTATTCCTGATACAGGCCAGGATGCTGTTGGCCTTCTTGGCCGCCTGGGCACACTCATGTTAAGCCGGCTGTCCACCAGCACCCCCAGGTCCTTTTCTGCTGGGCAGCTTTTCAGCCACTGTTCCCCCAAGGCTGTAGCGCCCCTTGGAGTTGTTGTGACTGAAATGCAGGACCCAGTACTTGGCCTTCTTGCTGTTGCTTTTGTCATGTAACCAAATGCAGGTACCTCCTGTCCTGTGAACATGTGTCCCAGCACAGCTTGACTGCCTGGGGTGGAGAAAGGGCTGCAGAACTGTGAGGAGCAGGCTGTGAGCTAGGAGTTGTACCAGGCTCTGAAGCAGGTACCCCTGCACTAAAAAAGGTCTTGTCTGGGGTTTAGGTGTCAGTGCTGTATGAGAGGGCAGCACAGGACTGGTTTTCTGTTACCTTTGTGCCTTCCACATAAGCAGGGAAAAGAAGTGGGGCGACTGAAAGGCCATCTTTGCAAATTCCCATTTTGCCACTAGAGAGCTCCCATCCTTCACACCAGTCCAAGGGTGAGGAAATAATGGCCAACATGACAAAAAAGTCCCTTAGCCTCCACCGCATCCCAGGTTTCATTGTAAAAGCCAGACTCTGTGATGCTTTCTCTGCCTTTAAAAAAAATAAAATTCTTTTAGGGCGTGGCAGAGTTTTGCTTCTCTGTTGCAGACTTCTTATGAAAGCAGGAATGTTGAGGCTGGCTAATCCAAGAAAACACAGTGAGCAGGTGAAAATCTGCTGGCAGCAATACAGTTCTTCTATCTCTGGTGGTTTGGATAGTCTTGCTGATGGAATGGCAGGGCTTGAGAAGGTCGGCCTGCAGCACTAGCCTTGCTGCTAGTACCCCTACAGAAGAACGTGGCACTTTTGCTAATGTCTGTGACTTATTGTTCTAGAAACATTCAGTTGGCACATGCAGTAGGTTTTGTACTAGTAGTTTTGTACTAATTTGAGTTTGTAATCACTAGTGATATCACTTTTCCTGTTTAATTACAGAACATAAGCATTAACTCTCCTGAACAATGTAATTCTGGACTTTTCCATCCACTCTCCTTCCTTTCAATACCTGGTTCTTTTACCCAATCTTACCTGGCACTTTCACAAACATATTCCATTCTCCCACATTTCTGCTTTGCTGAGGAGACACATCTTCCACAGCAGGAGGAAAAGATGAGTAATTGATTTAGTTCATTGAATATATAAAACTGGTAACTGAAAAATTAGTCTCAGATGAGCAGTGTGAACGCTACAGTGAGTTTAGAAAACATCATACTCCTTTTTGGGGGGTGTCTTGCCTTCCTTCTGCATCTCTTCCCTGCCTCTTACCCGTGCTAAGAGCCTGAGGAAGCCCTGGCTCACCTGGAGCCTGTGCGACATCAGCCAAGGAGCAGTTCTTCCCTTTGTGGCCACCCCTGTGGCATCTTGACAGAGATGAATCTGCAAACTAATAGTCTCAGTTCCAAGCTCCAGCAGAGATTGAAGGGCCTATCCTTGCAACTGCTCTCAGTTTGCTCAATCTCCTGCATTTTTGTTTAGACAACCCTTTTCTGTGGTGCCCTGTACCTGACAGAAGTCCTAAAGGAATTGAGGGTTGGGAAGCATAAGGCACTAGAGGTAAAAACCATCACAACTCATCAGATCTAGTGTCTCTTGCCCTGCTTCAGAGCTGCTTCAACAAAGGACCTATCTGCCAGCAGTACCTAAAGTCCATACCTCAAAAAATTAGCAAGAGCCTGGTATTTAAAAAAGCCCTTACCTCTGAAGCCTCAGACCAGTGAGTGTCAGCAGTGTGACCGTGGCCCAAAGACTGGCTGCTTCCTCTTTCACCTTATTGGCAGGGGATGATGAGTGAGGGTAATGCGTGGCTGTAGATGTGGCCAAGAGGCAATCCTGTTCAAAGCCACGGTGCTCTCTTGGGGAAGACGGTGCAGAATCATCAGACTCCCTCCTTCATGGAGCAGAACATTGTGCTCAGTGTTGTGGGAGTTTGTATTGCAGTTTATTGTGCTCTGAAAAGGGTCTGGTGGAGACCTAGGCTTGTTTTTCACTGCTTGTCGTACTTCTTTCTTGCAGTCCTGCAGGTAGGTAGGTTCCCTGCAGGTTTCATTATGCTGAGCACTGATGTCACAGGATAGAGGACATGGGGCCACAGGTAAAGGTAAAAACCCCTTTTAGTCTAGAAAGCATCATCTTCAAGGGAAGATGGAGGGAATCGGAAGATTGCTTAGTTTAAGGAAGAGAGGACTTAAGAGGTTATATCAATCTCCAAGCATAGATGAGGTCAGCTGCAGAAGTGTAATGTGTTCTTTGTGTTCATGCTTAGCTAAAGACAAGCTGTATTAGTCTTAGATCACAGCAAGGGACATCAGTGTTTGGGATAAGAAAAATATTTCCAAAGATGAGGATAGCAAACCAGTGAACTGGGTTACCTGGGAAAGAAATTAATGTCCTTTCTTGCAGGTTCTTGAAAAGCAGCATCGAGTGTATCTTCCACCCATGTCCTCAGCTGGTCTGTCAGAGCAAAGGACTTCCTCAGCAAAAGTTTCTGCAGCACAGAGAGAGGAGAGTGGAAGCACACCTCCAGTGACCTGCCTGGCAAGTCCACCTCTTCTTACACCTACAATCTGCAAAGGTTGTGTGCAGTGTCTGTTGTCTGAGTTACGTAGTGCCAAGGAAGAGGAGAAGGAAGTCCTTCAAAATCCGGGTGGCTACCAGGATAATAATTTTACCACAGGAAACTCAGGACACATCTCTGGCACTTTTCAGTCCAACATGGCTTCCTTCCAACCCTGGCTGGAGCTAGCATTCCAGAAACATTATTCTAGCCTGGGGACACAAGCCTGTTCTGCATTGTTTTATCCTTTCTCTGGTAATGACCAGCTCTGGCTGCACTGGGCAGTAGCATCATGCAAGATGGCCCCAAGGTGGACACAGAAGCTTGTAGATGTCTTAAGTACAGATCTGTCACTTATATCCCTGTTTGCAGCAGGAAACTACAGCAGCTCTGGGTAGTTTGCAAGAGGCCCCTGGGGACATTGGTTTTGTTCTTGAGGGTGCTGGGTTAGGCAAGAATTACCAAGGAGAGCCAGAAGCTTGTGCTCTCTGACACACACACAGTGATCTCCGTCTTCCTGAGAAGCAAACCAGCAGAACTGAACAGCCAGCTTGGAGATGGAGATCTCATTTGCAAAACAGTCTCCCTCCCTGCTGAGTTCCCTGCTCTGGGGTGCAGAGCCTGATTCTCACCCCAGCACTCAAGGATTTTAAATGGGATGTGACTTAATGCTGGTGCCATATGAAGTGTCCTGTCTTTCTCCTGGATGAATGAAAAGGATCTTTAGCATGAATGAGAATTGGCTCCAATAATGCAACAGCTGCAAAGTGAGTTCGACTTTTAGCTGAAATAGGTTGCATTTTGCTATCCAGATTTGCACTAGGAAGTTGCATCTAAAGAATGTGTATCTTCAGTGATCATCAGAACAGTTTCTTGGCCCAGAGGAAGCCTGCTTTTCTAACAGAACTGCAACACAGCTGTGTCAGCACCAAAACCCTGGATGGGGATATGCATCCTGGAAGGCTCTCTGACCCATAAGGGTCCTTCAGAACAGTGAGACACTCGCAGCTGTAAGCCTGGTGCAGGTCAGGTGACATGTTTCAAAAGGTAGGATGAGTATGGGGGCATACATATTGGAAGGTCAGCGTGTGCTATCGTGCATCCATGTGTGAATATCCACAGGCAAAAAAGTGCCAGCACTCTTCGAGAGTGGGAGAACTTGCTCCATCATTTATTTACATGCTCCAACACTTGCATTTTCATGAGGCTTAGATATTTTATGTATTTGCCAGAACAAACACAGCACAGGACTCTTCTAAGCTGTTGATGAAATCATTGAGGGCTCCGTCCCTACTTGTGATTTTCCACTTCCTTGAGTTTACTTTGAGATGTGAACATAAAATCTGGCACTCACAGATACCATGTGGATTTGTGATGGTCTTGGGAGCACTTGCTTCTCCATAAAACAATGTCTTGATCACATCCAAACACAGATGTTGGTTGTTTGTCTGTGACAGGTGTAGCATCAATGATATTTGCTTGTTGAGCCATCCAATTCATGCTTTAATGGAAATTCTTTAAAGAAGTTACAGATAGTTCATTTTACTGTGCTGGTTCAGTAAACACTGCAGTGTACTCTTTGGAAGAGCAGCTGAATTATACAAATAAGAGAGTTATGTATGGAAGGGAAATGGACAGCTTTTTTTAAATGACATACTACAGTGGTTACCAAGCCTTATGGTTTTGTCAGCCGTCTAAGCATGTTGTATGTATTTTTTTTTCTTAAAATTCCAGCTGGTGGAAGGAAGTTATTGCATAAGATTCTCCATTTTCTCATTTAAAAAAAAATAAGTTTCTGACCCTCGTGGTTGCTTAGAAAAACATGAAAACATCAGCTGAATGTTCCAGATATGATGTTGAAATCAAAACCAAACACAATGGAAAACTTGGTTCATAGCTTTAAAATCCAGATGGCAAATAAACAGCCTTAGATTGGCTTAGAAATTCTGCAGTTTGGAAATGCATCAATATCTGAATTCTGGGACCTGACTGTTGGCATGAGGGCACATGTGATTCTGGAATCAGAATGTAGTTGCTTTTTGGTTAGGCAACACTGATTTTTATGAAACATAAATATTTCTTTAAAAGAAAATATTTTTTTAAATATTTCTCTGCTGAGAACACCTCTTTTTCAAAGCTTTCTTGATACATTGCTTGAGTCTTCTTTTGTCTCTTTTTTTTTCTCAACTCATTTTGTTTTGTTCTGAGTTGAGAATTTCATCCTGAATCTCTTTTGGTTCATGCTTCTTTCCCTCTTGGTTTTAATGTTTCTGTCTGGAGATTTTATTTTGGTTTAGTTTTGATGATGACCTTGGATTTGGTGTTTTCTTCCTTTCCTCATTTTGACTTCTTTATCCTATTCTTTGCTTCCCAGCTTTGTTTTGAGCTGGTGTTGGAAAATTCTGCCTTGGGTAGTGAACGATGTTGCACCCAGATATTGCCTTTTATTGGCTGAGCGCGTGAGGTTTCTGAGTGGCTCAGTGCAGCCACTCAGCATCACAGTGGAGCTCATCTTCTCATGACTTGGGAAGTTGTTGGCTTGTTTCATTTTTTCCGGAGGAGATGACTGAACTTTTGGTGAAAGACATGCACAGTGCAGGAATTTATGGAGAGGCAATTTCAGTTCTCCAAGCAGAACTGGCCCTGAGGGTCTGGAGTGGCAAACTTTGTGGCCACTTCAGTGCTGGTGAAGCTGTTGGGTAGTGTGAAATAAGTTGGAGGATGAAAAACAGAGATCCTTTTCTCTCCTATCCCCTACTTGTGTGACATGGCAATGATGGTGTGTCTTCATTCATGCTGCAGCCTTCAGACCAGGTTGTTCTTGCACTCCATTCCTGGAGCTAACAGGCAAATTCAAGTTCAGATGGTGGCTTGGCCCAGGATGTGGTGCTTTCTGAAAGCTGATGGGGAAGATGGGGATCTGAACACACTTGCTGTGGGCCTAAGATCTTACTCTTAAGAGCTGGCTGGAGTGGGCACAGCCCCGTCTGAAGCAGCCAGCCCAAGCTGAGTTATTCCAGTATAAATATTTAGATTTCAAGCTAGCAGCTAGCAATGAAAACAGAAACCCGGCTTTAACTCTGCCCTTAGTCTTGCAGAAGAGTTCCCTTTTATGACCTGACTCCAGGTTTAGGTCATGAACTCTATTCCCTATTTGCAGAATGAAAACAAGGGGCATACAAAGCCCTGGTCATTGGAGTTCCAAGGAACAGCAACAGGATGAGTATGACCTATGCAGGAAGCTCAGGAGTATGCATTAGGGAAGTCCTGGTCCAAGGAGGGTGAGGAACCAGCTTACAGCACTGTCCAAGGCTGATAGCTCATCTGAAGAGGATCCTGAGGTACATGGGACAGCTGTGGGTGCAGGAATGAAAGAAAGGTATGGTGGTGTAAAGTTAGTATATTTCTGCATAGCCCACCTGCAGATAAAATAGTTTCTTTGGAGCAAGTACAGCTAGTAGCTCTTTTCCAGAGACTGTCATTTTGCTCTAAACCTGTCCTGGACTGTTTTGGAAAAGGTATGATTTCTCTCCTAGATTGTGGGAGGCACGTTGCTTCCCACGTGTATGCATTTAGGGAAGAAACCACAGATAGGCCTTAGTGCTTCCACACAGTATTGAACCCTGCTGTAGCCCTTGCAGACTGCCAGCTCACAGCTCCTCCTCCATGCAGGCTCCCAGCATTTAGGACCATTTCTTCCTTTGGGAAATTTCACCTAGGTGAGACCTGGACCACCCAGTGATTAGGATGAGACAAAGTACTATCCCTGATGTGATTTTTCTTTTCCAGATGTCTTTTGTTATTTTGTTAAGGTTAAAAATCCACATTATAAGTACTGCAGCTCTGAGCTTTGCATGTACAAGATAGAAATGTCTTAAACACAGACAGACTTGCTGGGGCTTAGTTGTTAGAGTCTTTGTCTTCAGAGCTTAAGCATTTGTATCTATCATCCTGTAGCAGACCCATGGCTGCCCAGGGCTTCATGGTTATATGGATAATTAGCAGTTAAGCTTTTATATTACATATAATTCAGGCTTTTTTTCAGCATTATTAACTTCACATGGCCCTGTATATGCTGGGTGCAAGGCAGGGGCTGATGCATCCGTGAAGCAATGTATACAACAGGCTGCAATAAGGTAGGGGTGTTTTAGGCCAACAAAGAGAGGTACCTCTCAGGTTCAGGTGCCATTCTCTGGACAGGACCCTGAGTAACCTGATCAAGCTGGACCTGCTTTGACAGTTGAGCTGGACTTGATGACCTCCAGAAATCTCTTCCAAACTATATTACTCTGTAATAAATTCAGCAGAATGGTATTGCAGAAAACTTGCTAGAGACCAGGCTGAAAATCTGTAACAGACCCTGCATCCTGCCACCAAGCGAAGCTGCAGCATGCCCTAAGGTAGGCTGAGCTTGAATAAATAAAAGCAAGAGTGCCATAGCTGGAAAGTGAGAGCAGTGGGGAGAGGCATTCCTTTGAGCCACACATCAGTTCATATCTCCTAGCACGGACTGACTTATCTGTGTTTGCCACCCTTTAATAAGTGGTGTGCACACAAATTTCAGAGGAAGCTGTTGGATGGCATGTAGTGATTAGAAGCACTTGAGTGTACAGAGAGAGATATGCAAAGTTAGAGGTGGCATGGCCAGGTCTTTGAAGATATAGCACTGCTGATCTTAAGAGCAACTGGTTACCCACTTCTCAAGACTTTAATTTCTGAACTGCTACCTAAAATTCCTCAGTGAGGACTTTGCAGAAAGCATGACCTTAGAACAGGGCTGGTGGAACTTGGCATACTTGCTGGAGCAAGATGCAGTAGCAGAAAGAGTGAAAAATCCCAATTTTAATTTTTTTTCTATACAGGCTTTCTCACTCTCTCCTCAGACTCTGAAGCGTGTGGGAGTTTGACCATCAGAGCCCAAATCCATGAGTGGTGGTAAATCTGAGCCAGGTGGCTTCTGACAAATCTGATGCCTTCATTTCTTACTTATCCTTCCTTCTTCTTGCCCTTGTTGTAAGGCGTCTGTGATGTTTCTCAGCAGTGGTTTTGATATTTGTCAGTAACGTCTGTGCCTGGTTGCTGGGTTTGTTTGGGAGCAGTTTGCTGGAATACTCTTATCTGAGAAACATCTCCTGTGGTTTATTTGTTCTCTGCAAGGAGTTTGGTTTTTACTTTTCTTTTAGAACCAGGCTTGCTGTGTAAAGCATGCAGAAAATCTGTATTTTGGCCACATTCTGTGATATTTGCTTGAAACTGGCCAATCCTGTAAATATTCTTGTAAATAAACTTGAGAGAATCAACAGAGAGAGAGAGTGAAGCTCTGTCATGTTTGTAAGAAATGTTTTCAGCATTGGTATATAAGGGATCTACTAAAATGTCTAGTTTCTGGTTAGAATATGGGTAGGACAGAACAGATTAAATACAGTAGTAGAAGAGGCCCTGAGTGTCTGTTTTGTTCATTTCCCTGTCTACATGCAGGGAAAAACATCATAGCTGTTTGTCTGTCTAGTGGCGTAGAGTCTGTCCCCTCTCTCGGCAAACTGCTCTGCATCTGAACAGGATAAACTGGATGTGCCTATTCCTGTGGTGTTTGTAGGGAATCTGGATCTGTTGTTTCATTGCACGCTGAAAGGCATGAATTCATTCCAGAATAAACTGAGCATGCATCTGGTTTATTTGTGTGCATGTTTGCGCTTGAGTGATTGCCTCATGGTGCTGCCATCGACCTCCTTGCGTTCCCAGAATTTTTCAGTTTGTGAGCAATTGTTCTTTGGGGCATTACATCTCTCTCCTAATGAGCTGGGAGAAAGTTTGTCTGACCTGGGAATGTGATAAGAGCTGCAGAGTATTTTTAGAGAGTTACTGAATGTTTTGGTATGGTGTTTTTACTGCAAAGGTGCTCAGGTGAAAAGTCATGATTCCTAGTGTAATACTGGGAAAATTTACATTTATGTCCCCATTCCTTGTCTGGTTATTTTTGAAAGCACTGTTTTTTGCAATTTTTGTGCTGTGCAAAAGGAGGCAAGGTTAGCCCTCTCCTTCCTAAGGTTAGGAGGTGCCTCCCTGGCCTACAAAATACACATGTGGCTAAAGCATTGCCATGTTCTTCATGATGTCTCCACCACCACTCCTTCCCCTTCCCCCTGCACTCCCCTCTGCTATCTATACAATCCCACTTTCAGTTCATTAAGCTTAGAGGTAGCCAACGTACTTCATTTGCACTGTGCCCTGGGCCTAAGAGATGAGTCCCTCACCAGTAGGGACTTACTGATGTGCATTGGAAGCTCAGGGCTTTTGGAGCTGGGTGCTGGCTTTGTCCTAGGGACAAGCAGGTGAGGAATAACTTTGACACTACAACATCAGGAGGCCAATGACCTTGAAGACTGCAGTTTTGGGATGCTATAGACTTGGAGTCTGCGTGACACCTGGTGTGAAGAGTTGGAGTGCAGGCCCTGTGGCCCTGGGCAGATGCAGAAAGTAGTAGAGGGAGCTGAAGTCAGGGCCTTCTGTCCCCTGCTAAATGAGATGTAATGCAATAATTTTTGCATTCTAGGGTGTTTCCATTGTCCTTCGGTATGTGTCAGTGGATATGAAGATTGTTCTGAATCTTCTGAAGTCTGAGGAGCCTGAGAAAAACAAGTGGATGATTTGTAGCAGGAAAGAAAAAAGTAGGGAAAATGTAACTGTTAAAAATCTATTTCCAGTCTTCATCTCCAATAAAACTCTTTGGGGTACTATGCACAAGATGTAGGTTTGGAAGGAAAGGAATACCTTTGCACGTATCCTGGGACATCTGTGAACTTGATGGCTGAAATGTATGCAGCCAGGCAGGAACACAGAAACAGCACTGAACTTTGGGCCAGGAGATGTGTCCGGCCAGATGGGAAGGAAGCTTGGAAAGAGCAGATGGCTCCCTAGCTTTTATATCTGCTGGTAGCCCCCAGTGCACATGTATTTTTGGAGGTATATCTCTGAAGTATCCAGAAGAGTCAAGGAGATACTTTCCAGGTGAAGGGGAACTGGCTCTGCTTTCTTCTTCAGCTCTGTCTCAGACACTGGCTGGATGTGTCCTGTTGGCAGCTGGGGAACTTCCAGACTAAGATCTCTGCCTTTGGTAAAGCACATATGGCGAATAAATGATAAAAGCTTTACTCCTTAAGGGTGTGCATGAGGGGTGGTGGTAGAGAACACCCCTCTTTTATAAGCCAGGGCCTTTGGTTAAACAGGCAGTGGGTTCTTGCGATGGAGATTAGTTGCGTAGTGCTGTCATCCACACTGGTTGGATTGTTTACTTGCCGTGGGGCATGCTGCTGAAGCATCCTCATGCCTGGGCTTCTGCCAGAGGATAATCATGTGGGTTTTAAGTTCCCTTGTTTTCCCACAGGTATCAAGGAGAGACTTAGAAATTGTTGGCCTTAGCACAGCTGCAGACAGAAGTGTGGTTGTGGGGGTTTGCAAGCAATGTGATCTCACCCATGACCCCAGATGCCTTGACAGAAGTTGGCATCTCCCTGAACTACCTCCCCTTCTGTGTCTGGCTCATCTTGACTCCTCTGTACTTGGCACTGGGAATGTTGTGTTGCAAACATACCTTGCTGGAGGACATCTCTGCGCTTCCTCACAGTCATGCCCCAAGACAAGGTGTGGCTGGTTACCAGACCAGCTTCATGTTTGTTGCTGTGGATTCACTGCTGCCTTCTAGCATCACTTCATGTCACACTCTTCACCATGGGATTGAAGCTCTACATAAATAATAAGCCTTATTCCCAGCTGAGGAGATACCCCGAGCTTGGCTGAGCAACAGGACTTAGGTATCATACCACATGGCCAAGCCACTTGCAAGGGGGGTTGCCTGATTGCTAGGGTGGGCAGGAAGGGAAAGAAGGCAATTTCCTGGCCATGCTATGAATTTCAGAGAAAAAATACATATGTGGGGGTTTTGGTAACCAGGGCTGACAGGCTTCTATGTGGTGAGACACTTGGGCAGTGGAGTTCCAAGGACTGCTCCTTCGTCAGAAAAGGTAGGAAGAGTCGAATTAGTACCTGAGCACTGGGGTGAAATGAATAAAGGCAGGGACTGAACTGGGAGGTGGGGCAGTGTGTTTTCATGGCTTGTGAAAGAGAGCCTGTGACAAGTATACGTATGTGCAAGCCAGTGTGAGGTGTCTGCACAGTTTTATAGGACTGGCCTGGCCTTATAGGTCTCACAGACAAGCCTGAGAGTAAAGGGAATAAAACATATGTGTGCATCTATACACATCCTTGCCCCTTCTCTTGTTGTCAGTGCAGTACTACTACATACGAAGCGCTGAGCTTGTGGCAGGTACTACTTTGTTTCAGTGGTGTGGCTGGTTTTGCTGACTGTCAAAAGGACGGCAGTTAGATTTGGACAAAGTTTCTTGAAGGTCCTTGTTATCCTTTGCAGGATAACTCTTCAGAACACTTTATGCCCCCTTTGGAAATCATCACTGTTGGTGCCTGTGCTGTTTGATTGCATTTTGCTGGATAATCACTGGCACTGTCTGCCTCCGAGCACCCAGTGTGTTACACAGCTGCAGTTTAATTTTTCCCCTCTTTAAACTTCAACCGAGAGAATTGGTGTGGTTTATGACCAGGACAGGTATTCAGCTGTGTCAGTCTTCACAGGATGACTTCTCTACAAAATAGGCAAAATTGTAATTAGAGCTAAAGCTTCTTAATTCTTCTGTTTAACTGTGTATGACTGTCAGTGAGGATGTCAATGAAAAAGCAGTGAAGTTCTTGTAAAATTGATATTAATGGGAATAGACACATGGGGAGAGATACGAGAACTGCTTCCAGCCTAGAAGGAGCAGCTGCAGAAACAAGTGTTACTTGTTTATCAAGGCCATGGTACGCCCAGGAGGAAGAAAATGCATGAGGCTGGGATTCAGTAGTTGGGTCCCAGGTCTCAGCCTCACTAATGGTTGCCGGAGAGCCCTAGGGAAATGATCTCACTTCCTGCTCTCCATTTGCTTATACTGGGAGCTCCCCGAGCCCAGGATTGTCTCACAAAGTAGAGAGCTGGCCAACCACTCTCATCTTATGGGCCATGTTCCCTGATGCCCACATGGCCTGGGACTGTTGACCAAGTGTTGGTTTAGTTCTGCTTGTTTTTTTTTTTCTCTTTTCTTTCCAGAATCTCTCATCTCTAATTTCAATTGTTTGGCAACTGAATGACTCCTAGAGTGGCAGGACACATTGGCCACTGAAGCCCACTGTGTGGGCTTCACAGTAGAGGAAAGTTTGTTGTGGGGACTGGTTGGGCTGTTGATCTCTTGGGCAAGGGTGAGAGGGTTTTTGGAGAAAGTGGCTTTCATGTGGTGTCAGGGTCAGAGAGGACTGCAGAGGCAATTATTCTGTGTTCAGTGGGATTGCCCCTGCTTGCCACAGGCTTCAGCTTGTCTCACCCCAGCAGTGAGTCACACGTTGTAACTGAGCTGGTTAGGCCCAGGCAGGGAAGGGAGAAGACCAAGGGATCAGGACTTGACCCTGCCTGATCCCTGGTTGGAGTCAGTACAGGAGCAGAACAAGAGCAGTTTAGAGGTCCCTCGTGTTTCCTTTTCCCATGGCTGCTTCCTCAGCCTCTTCTGTTCTGTGGATTCCCTGCAAACCCCAGCTTCTGCTTCCTGCAAAGGCCTGTGCTTCCCCTGGTACCGCTCCTCTCATTGCAAGAACCCTCTGTGCTCTTTCTTACCGTCTTTCTTGGTTTAATTCTCTGATCATCCACATTGTTCCAGTTGCCTTTGACATGATGTTCCCTCACCCATGTTGGCTATGGAAAACCCCTGAGAAGGCCCCCGGTGTTGCTCATGATGAAGCAGATGAGAGTTTCTAAGGAGCCTAATTATCTCTTAATGAACTTGTAGAAGCAGATGTTAGAGCCCCTGGGTTTCAGACAGCTGAGGTACTGTGTAGATGTTAGCTGCATGTTTTCTGCTATAATCTGTATCATGGTGAGAGGTCTGCAACCTTCTTTTTCTCTCCTAAAGCACCCTGCAAACTAGCATTTACAATAGGAAAGCCGAGACTGTTTTTGTTTCTCTTGTAATTCTGGAAACAGGGTCCCAGCAGGTCCCCTTAATCTGGCAGTGGGGAGAGGATTGACCTAAATTAGAGCCACCCCATCTCCTTGTGCAATTCTGTATAAGTGAAGGGGTGAATTATGTCCAAAACTGAAACCGCTGTGGTGACCTTGAAACACTGGACCCTTATACAGACAAAGTCCTTTGGGTGGGGGGAAGAGAGCCTACATTCCTGACATTATTGAAGTGGACGTTGTTAATTATGCGTGGAGGTGGATTACTGTGCGGCATGCAATGTGTCGTTACTGTTAATCAATCAGAAATACGAGGAATATGCCTTTTTCTTTATTAACAGTAACCTCCTGGAGGGCCTTTGCCCCTGTGCTTGAAAGGAAATATGCTGAGGAAAGAACTAAAAGAAAGAAAGAAAGAGAGAATAATGCAATTAAATGGGAGGTATTAAGGCATGTTTTCAATCTCCTTCTGGTTCTGGGCCTTGATTGAAATCTCATTCAATGTATTCAGCTACGTTGTATGTTCTTGAGCTATCACCTTGCTTGTGCTGGTTTTGCAAGCCATCAGTTGTAGTAGAAGTTTAATTAACAGCCATATTGACAGCTCCCCAAATTCAGTTTACTTCTCCAGGAAAGGTCTGATCTTCAAGAAAAATGCAGGAAGATCATACAGGATGGGTTTTCCCCAGTGCAAGCTGGCTTCAGTCCAGTGAACTCCCAATTGTTTGTGGAATTGTGGTGCTTAAGCACTGAACTACCTGCTTGTGTCTGCAAATGCTATGCCAGCAGTAGAGGAGGAAGCAGCTCTTACCACTCCGAGCTTCAAATTGCTGAGTAACATGAACAGTGAGATCTAGGCAAGGGACACAGTGGCAACCAGGAGAAAGACAGAGCTGCTGTCATGAGACTTCACCTGGAGTACTGTGTCCAGGTTTGGAATCTTGATCACAGGAAGGACATAGACCTGTTGCAACAGGTCTAGTGGAAGGCCAGGAAGATGATCAGAGGGATGGAGCAACTCTCCCATGAAGGCAGGCTGAGGGAGTTGGGGTTGTTCAGCCTGGAGAAGAGTAGGCTCCAGGGAGACCTTTCAATGGCCTTCCAGTACCTGAAGGGGACCTACAGGAGAGATGGGGAGGGACTCTTTGTCAGGAAGTATAGTAGTCAACCGAGGGGTAATGATTTCAAATTGAAAGAGGAGAGATTTAGATACTAGAAATAAATTTTTTTACTGTGAGGGTGGTGAGGCACTGGAACAGGTTGCCCAGAGAAGCTGTGGATGCCCCATCCCTGGAACTGAAGTTGAATACCAGGCTGGATGGGGCTTTGAGCAACCTGGTCTAGTGGGAGATGTTTCTGCCCATGGCAGGGGGGTTGGAACTCGATTTTTAGGGTCCCTTCCAACTCTAACCATTCTATGAGGTTATGAATGCACTACTTTCCTGTCCACTGTTTTGTTTTTTTTTTTCCCCCTCATCAAAACAAAGTTTTATCCTGGAATTTGAAGGAAAAAGAAAAGATGGTTTTGGGAGTAGTTTAGATGAATACTTTTGGAGAAGAATTGAATTTTTCCTTGGGAAGCCAACACAGGGTTCAGGAGACACATCCTCACCTTTGAAAATTAGGGATAGCTAAGGCATTTTTCCTGCTTCTGCTATTTGTATCAAGAAATCATTGCTTCAAGGCAGGCTCAGTTGCTCTCTATTTTCCTCCTGACGTGCAGCCGCGGTAACTAAGGCCTTTTTGTTGAGTGATTTCCTACTAGGTAAAAAACTGTGCAGCTAGAGTGCTGAAGTTTAACAGCCAGTATCTAAGTGCCCAGTGGAATGCTTTGACCTGACATGAAATGATTCAGAATAACTGGAAAGAAATTATCAAGTGTCAGTGTGGTTAATTAATTCCGCATCCAGCTGCCTAACTTCTCTTTATTCCATCTCCACTGATTTTAGAGGTCCCTGGCATTTGAAAAGAGGATAGACTGAATACACAATGTCAGTGCATTCTCCGAACCTGATTGGGAAGTAACTGATCAAGTATCTGTTTTTAAAAACACTGATCTCTCAAGAATATAGGCTCATGCATCATTGTTACTCCCCTTGCTGCTCTCAGTTATTCAGATAGTTATTTTTTTTATTGGATAGATGTCTCTGTGTGTGTTTGTATGTGCATGGTTTTATTAGTCTATTCTTAGTCTTGTGAGAAACATGTTTTCCCTAATCAATGTCCCTGTGTACTACATGTTGCTGCTGGGCTGGTGCAGGGATGTATCATCACAGGCTTGCTAAACCTTTATGGATTTGGTTTCCTCTCAGAGATCTCACAATAATTTGCAGATTTTTTTTTTCAAGTTCCAACCCCTGGACTCATGTGAATGTGCGTGAACCTGGTTATTCGTTACAGGTTCTGGTTGCCAGTTTGGCAGAGGAAAACTGGAAAATCTAGCTCCAGTTTATGATTGATGTGTTTAAAAAAGGAATCAAAAAGGAGATTAGAAAAGTATTAGATTGCATTGGTTTTGAGATATTTCAAAGGTGATCTCCTAGCTTTAGGGAGCATGATTACTCATTTTTCAACATCTGAGGTTTGCTATCTTGTTGCTTAGTGACACAAAACTGTTGTCCCTCTCACAGGCCCTTGTTTCCATCCTGAGTGACATGCAGAGATAAGAGCTCTGTAGGCTGGCTTTCCAACCCTGCAGGAACCAGAGCAGGGCTGTGCTAAATGTATTTATCTTTAGACAAATGCAGATAGCAGGCCTGGAGTGGAGGTACTTGGATAACATGCAAGGGACTGCAATAATGGGGATTTTTCGGGGAAGCACAGACAAACGCTGTGCCCAGGGAATAGCACTGCGTACACGTTAGGAGCTGCCAAAACTGAGAACAGATGACAGAATCTCCCACCCTTAAATATATTCTTCTCCAAAGGAAAACATAGTGGCCCCGTGTCTATTTTCATACTGAAAAGCAAGCTTGGGAACATGGCCCATAGCAGCACTACTGGGTGATGTGTGCCATCACACTTTTGCCTACCATTTCTCTTGTCCATGTCTTTATGAGCTTGATCCTACAAATCTTACCCTTGAATTAAATTGGGGATTTTCTCTTTCAGTCCTGCTGAGACAGAGCTGCCCATATAACTATCCAACTGGAAAATGGTTTGGCTGACTGTTTCACAGGATTGTCTGTGCCTGCACAGATTACAGGAGAGTTTGGCTGGAGGCTAAAGGATGTTTATTTGAAGGAATTTCTTCAAATATGAACACATTCTAATAGCTAGGCTTGTAAAAGCAAAGCTTTCATGTTTGAGAAATATATTTTGTGAGTGGTAGAGAATGAAGAAAATGTTACCTAATTTATTACTGAATGCTTGTGAAAGACTTAATACGCATAAAACCAGAAGCATGCCAGAGACAATGGAGGTGATCCCGCAGCGTGTCTCCGCACGTTTCCTTGCAAAGCTATGCCAAAGCTGCTTAATTCCGCTCTTAATTATTTCAGGGGAAGGCATTTGCTGAACAAAGAACTGCAACTGTGTAAAGTCTGTGCACTGAGGTTTGTAAGGAGGCCAAAATATCCAGCCAGGGTGGAACCTGGTGTCCACCAATGAACGCCATAGCATTGCGTCTGCGCTCTTAGAATTTTAAGTGAAAGGCCTGATCCATGATCGATGCAGCTCTTCCTACAGGAGCTGGGCACCTGGCCTCAGTAAATTGCAATGAAACTAAAGCAAAGCAGCTTTCCCTGCCTTGCTGTCATATTCATGAAAGCCTAATTATTATCCAGCTGGAAATCTGAGAAGGGATATAGTCGCATAATGTAATTCTTCCTCTCCGTGTTCACACAATTTAATTCTTCGTGTTCAAATGACCCTTGCAAAGTAGCCCACCAGTGCCTTCCATCCCCTTTTAATGGAATTATGTATGATGCAAATTGCTGGGAAAAGGTGTAAGGTTTTGTTTGTGAACAGCTTCGCAGGTAAGTGTGGGCCTCCTGGGTGCCAAGGCCAATTCTTTGCTATTCCCTGCACCCTCCTAAGGTTCCTCTTTAAGGTTTGTGCTGGTGGCATTTTACAGCTCTGTCATCAGCTGCATTGATTGATGTGGTTTTCTCTCTCCCTGTTTGGGTGACTGACACCTTTGAACTGGAGCGAACCGACTGCCAGCCACTGGGTATGAAGCAGTCCTGTGAACTCACAAATATTATCATATTCTTGTTTGAGTAAAAGTCCTGCTCAGAAAGTGAGTCTTTGTCTGTGTGCTTGATCTTGCTGAAACCTTGCTGTAACTGCAGGATGCAGCATGGCCTAAGCATTAACTGTGTGGTCTTTCTACATATTAGTTTATGAATGATAATAGATGTGGTACTCATTTAAGTGTAATAGTATGTGCCTTTCTGAAAGGCCCTTTGATATTTCTTAGTGGGCTGGTCTTTTTGCTGAATGGACACATGTAGAGCAGTGTCTGAAGATCTGGCTGGGTGAATTCTGGGGTTGTTCACAATTTCACTTCCCTCCTGAGGGAAAAATCTCAGTGTCCAAGTATCCTGGTTTGGCTGTTATGGGTGACTGCTTGGTTTTGTTTGCAAGCTGCCGTGACTTCCTAAGGATTTCTCTCTTGCCATTGTTAAACATAAAAAATGTCCCTGCCCCTTCCCAATGCTTCAAACCCAACAAGCACAATGTAGAAAAGAGCTTAAGTCCTGTCTAATGAGAAGCAGCCAGGAATCAATGCTGGCAAGTCAACCCCTTGAGAACAGGCTGTTCTCTGCACTGAGATGTTTCATAGACCAGAGTTTTGCTTCCCCATACCAAAAAAAAGCCTTAACTAGGCACAATTTGCTGCTCTGAAATGCTGAGCAGACAGAAACCGTAACCACTTCAAAACCTAGCACAGAGAGTGTACATATATGGGGATTGCGAATATATACCAGCTGGGCACCGTTGGTTTGTCTCCCAACAAGAAATCAATGCAATTACTTGACAGCACAACGGTTGTCTCTTCAAAAAAAAACAACAACAAAAAAAACAAACAAACAAACAAACAAAAAAACCCACAACCTAACAAAAAAATGTTGTGACTATTGTGTCTGTCTGGCTTGGCGCTGCAGGGAACAGAGCAGAGGAGCTCGCTTCAACCAACAAAAACTCAAGGTTCTGCATGGCCCTTTATTGTGGGTTCTTGCAAGCATTACGGATTTGTGGTCTTGTTCCCCACAAAGGACCTTCATCATAAATATCTATACGTATAGTTAAGGAGCAGTATCATGCTTAGTGAACACCCAAATTTGTGCTATATCCTAAAGCGCTTGAACTTGGCAGCAGTGAAATTATGGCTTCGGGTTGGCTGTTGTCAAGGGAGGACAGGAGTGATTTGTTTTACAGAGAGGACAAAGACGGTTTGGCTAGTGAACCACCTTCTGGGGACCTTGGAGGAACTCTGCACAGACACCATGCTACTGCAGAGGAAACTTTCCCCTCTGGGCTTCCTGGGACTTGTGAAGCCTCAGAGCATGAGCTCTAATCTTTGCAGGCTTCTCCGCTACACTTTGTTTCTCTGCTGCTTGCAGGCTGTGGCTCAGACTTGTAGAAATACTCCTTCTTGATGGCCTGGCTTTTCTTCTCCACTAAGCAAACTTCTGTTGAAACATCTGACCATTTCACTCCATATTAGCGCTTGCTGCTGGACGAGACAGGAATGTCTCAGCAGCTTCAGCATAGCACACAAACATATACTTAATTTTAGGCTTATTTTCAGTTGTGTGAAGTCACCAGTATTCTTCAGAAGCTAAGCTTAAACACGTGCTTTGTGCTTCTGATTGGATTGGAAACTGAGGACAGAACTCATTTTCTTATCAGCTCTGAACCAAACAATTTCTGGGGAAGAAAAACATATCTAATAAGAATTAATGAATACAAATCTTAAGCAGTAAAGCTAATTCTGCAGGCTGAGGCAAACAAATATATAGGAAGAAAAATACAGAAGAAAAGGAAACGGCCAAATTAATAAATACAAGCTAATGCAGCAGTCAAAGGCACCAGATTGCATAAAATCATGGTGGTAATTTTGAATATATGCTATCACTGTGCCAGCATTTATGTTTCTCAGCGTAAAAAAGGATGCTGGTGCAGGACTGATTTTTTTGCTACCATCCCAAGCACACTTAAATCAGCATTCACTATCTACACCATGGCTTTATTGCTTCATTTACACTATCTGAACACAACTGATTGCTTGCAGTTATTTGAAATGCGGCTTTCCTGCTGGCAATTACTTATTTACTGCTTGCCTGTAAAACAATAATGCCTTCCCTTGTGGGCACAAAGGCAGATTAACATCAGTAATTACTAAAGCAGATGTTTGTATGCGAATACCCGTTTCTTAGAGGCAGATTATCTCCTGCACTTGCATAAGGAAAGGGATTCAAATCAGGCGATGCTGTCATCCCACAAGTGCTGTGAGCAGCATGGGGTGCAGCAGAGAGCTGGGGAGCTCCCCCACCCTCACCTCCTTCTCATGGGCATCGGTCTCTGCAGCATGAGGATGGTTGACCTTATTGAAATCAGTCTGGAGAGTTGTTTGGCATTTAATTCCTCAAAGTGACTGCCAAACAGGGCCAAGTGCTACTTGCACTTGGTTCTTGTTGGCTTTTTATTTTCTCTTCCCAAGAAATCTAGGGCTGGGCTTTCAGGGGAGCTCAACACCTAGATTGAGGACCTGTTTCCCAATAACTCTGTTCCCACTCGATTGTCTGAAAGGCGCACTCAACACTAAGTGCTAAGCTTACTTAAAGCAGAGGGTCATTAGCTCCTTCCAGGCTACTGTGAAGAGTGAAGGAAGCGTAATTGTGTCTCACAGGGACTAGAGGGAGGTCTTTACTAATCCGGCTGTACTGCCAGGACTGAAATATGTGCAGAGCAGCCCTTGTGGCTTTTGACGCCTATTCTGGCACATGGTGTTTTTTAGCTGAAATCTATGCAGAAAAGCCACCCCTAGCTGCTTGTGGGGAGAGGTTGCCAGCACATGAAGGTGTGTGTACATGCAGGCCATGGTTCTGGTTCCCCGGGGACTTTCATATCAGCTATCAGAGACCCCTCCTTTTGAAGCTGAAAGAGAGGACAGGGCCCTGATTTTCCTTGTGCGGACAAATCATGGCATTGCCTCCATTTCTCTCCTGAAAAAAAATGCTGCTGCATGCCAGTGGACAGAGGTGGCCACGGGTCTTGAAGGAAGGCAGAGGCTCCCTACTTCTCCTACCATCGCTGAACAGAAGGTAGTATGGGAAGTGTTCATTTCCATAGGCAAAGGGCACTCTTCACCAGCAGTGAAACGGCCTTGCCTTTGCTATTGAATCACCCTCAGCTCTCATAAACTCCTGACTGTCTTGCTCAAGAGGCTTTCGGCTTCCGAAAGTGATGCTTTTACAAAACACAGCCCTTCCATCACCTTGTGTCAGTTACACTGTGCAGTGGGAGGAGAAGGGGGAACTGTGTCAGCACCCCACCCCTCGCGGATCCAGATTCACTTAGCGGGATGCAGAGCACTGACCCCAGTGCAGATTTGGCCTGCTGCCCCTTGGTTAAGAGAAATTCAAACCAGATGTTTAGTGTTCGATCATGCTTTTCCAATTGTTCCCGCCTCTCACAACAATTTACTCTCTCCTGAGGGTCGTTCAGAGTTCAGCTCACTGAAGAAACTGTTTTTCTTGATTAAAGGACTAGCTGCTTTTTCAAACATCCTTGTCTAATTGTGTACTTCGTAAGACATGTCACCATATTCCAGAGCTCTGCAGTTAGCTACCAAGTAGAGACATTTGTAATCGTTCCTTTGGATGTTAAGAGAGAGATGAGGGATGTCAACAGCACAGGCAAGGAATGTAGCAGTTACCTGGAGAAACGAGAATGCCTGGTGACATAAAAAGCTCAACAGTCCTGAGTGGTTAAGTCATGAACCACAGACAAAACAAGGTAGATTAAAATGTATTGGATATTGCACAAATGCTGTCAGACCAACCATGTAAGAAAACACTAAAGCTCTCTTTTTCCGGTTATGCTGTTAGCACACAGTATCACAAACTTTCATCATGTTATAATGACTCTCCTGCTGCTTGGAATGTCCCTTAAATTACCAGCTCCTTTGGTCACCTGGTTATTTGAGAATTTATGTTTAATTGATATTTTTTAAAAGTGCCTCATAGAGAAAAATGGTTGTGCCCAAAAAATGCAGTTTTATTTAATGAAACAGGTCCCCTTTATTCATTAATTGTAGACTATCATTTTTTTGGCCAAGCCTTTTTTTCTCAAAATTGCTTTGGTACAAGTCCTGGCTTTGTGAAGTTTGGGCCGGCACAGTCAACCAATACAGCTTGCTTCTGTTTTAGTTGTGGGACTGCAGGATCCACTTGGCACTGCCCAAGCTGGAGAACCAGGAACTCCAAAGGGCCGGTTTTCCTTTGCAGCTGTTCTGCACAGCGAAGTAAGGCATGAACTGTCTCAAAGATGGACTTAGTCAGACACCCTTTTGCAAAATAAATGTTGCTGCATCTGTTAGGAAAGACAAAGAGAAATCTTGGCACCAAAACCTCTAGAGTCTGACACTGCTGAGCTCAGACCAGTTCTGTTTTCCATGGTTACATGTCTTCAAGTGAGTGAAGTGTTGATGACCAAGGATGAGGACAACATGACATTGACCAACATGCATCTCCTTTCAGACACTTAAAAAAGCTGTCGGGCATCACCAGGTCTCCAGTGCAGGAATGTAGAGGACCAGGGGAGAAAACAGGGAATTTTGATACTGATGCTCAAGGACCATTGGTGCTCAGGATCTCCAGCACCTGGCTGACTTCTGAGCTGCTTTGCTTTGGGCTTCACTTGGGTTAACTTGTACCTGAGGAGGAAACTCTAAGTGGGGATCATCAGTGACTTTAAGTATCACAGTGATATAATGCCCTGCCTGTATGCAGCATGCAGGAAGGGTTTGGGAATCATTCTGTGGAAAATGTTCCTTTGCCTCAGCTGCATCTTGGGGAAGCTGTAGGCAATGGTTTGATGAGGATGAAACTTTGGGTTGAAACTCCATAGAGACAATTCCCTCCTTGTGAGGAGCCAGTACATAGCACGCTTCCCAGGGGGAGAAGAAACCCAGACTGAAGCAGAGGGCTGACCCTCTGCTTCACAAAACAGACAGAAACTTCCCTACATCTGTGCCCAGGCTGTTACCTCTCTGGGGGCAATATGGTCCCTGTCTCAGAGAGGATGATCTGCCTAAGGAGGAAGAGGAACCTTCTCCCCATAAAAGCAGTCGCCACCCCTCACATTACTGAAGCAAGTCAGTAATGACTGCTTCTTCAGTCTTTTATGCTGGAGTGGCTTTGTGGCATCCATTATTCATTGGGCCAGTGACCATCTGGCATGTGAAATGAAACTGAAACCCTATGTGAGTGCTGGAGGCAGAACAGGTTAAATGGGTATGCTGTGGTCTTAGAGGAGAGGCGAGAGGGAACACCGCTGTGTCACCCTGTACCTCGTGTGATGTCCACTAGCAGAAATAACCATGAGGTCACCAGGACTGTACTGAAAGCTGACTTGCTGCATGCCAGTGTGAGTTTAAGCCGCACTGGACTGAGCACCCTAACTCTGATAAGATGACGCAAACAGGGCTAGGACTTTGCTTGCTTGTTTGTCTGCAAGGTCAAAGCTCTCTGAATCCCAAAGGCACTAGTTTTCCCTCTCACCGTGCTTCCCTTGGGTGGCAGTATGAGGCACAGATCCCAGTGTGTACCCTGTAGGGTTGGTGGCCATCTTCAGTGGCTGGGAGCCAGGGCACCACTCAGTGGAGGACAGAGCTGGCAGGGTTGGCACAGGGCTGTGGGAAGAGACCTGGCAGGTACATTGGAGACAATGACTGATTCAGGGCAGAGCCAGTTACTCCCATTGACAGCAGTCGCCAACCTCTGAAGACACTTAATGAAGCCCTAACCTTGAGTTTTAAACTGATCCAGCATGGATCCAAGGCCAGTGAAGGAAAACATAAATGGCTAGCAGCTCTGGCTAACCTCCCAGCACCAACATCTCTGTCCCCTCTCTGGTGCCTTGGTGGTGCCCATGCCCTTCTCTACCCCTGTTGCTGGGTTAGTTGGAGAGCTTGATGCCAAGCACAGGGATTTTTCCCGTGACACCTCTCACGCTGGGTATCGCCAACCTGTGGGCAATCTTTCCAGCCAGCCCACGAGCCCCTTTCCTTTTCATTGTGAGCCCTACCGCAGATATTCCGGCACAAAATGACATCTTCTCTTAACTGCTCCACAAGGCCCCCTGTCTCACTGGAGCTGGCTTCTTTATGCTCCATGAGGTTCCCATCTTTCCAAACATAGAATTCCTGGTGGGAAGGGGGACAGATCGGCCCTGTGGTTAGGAGAGGCGATGGGAAGCTAAGCGATGTGTCTGGGAAGCCACCCCTGCCGCAGGCGCCCCGCTGACCTTCAGTGCAGCAATTAACCTGGATGAAGCAACACCAGCACTGTGGAGGCAGATCTAGGAAATGACACACAGTGTCCTGTGCTGGGAACCACACTTGTAGCTTAAAATGCTCCGTGGCTTTTATTTTTCCCTCCGCAGCAGAGGGAAACAAGTGCAAGAATAAACTGGGAGGAGGGCAGAGCCTGGAAAAAGCCTCTGGCTTCCCAGACTTATGCAGGAAAACATCCTCCTCCACCTGTACCCCTGCGGAGCAGTGGCCGTGGGCAGCGCAATGCCACTGCCACCTCCTCACCTGTCCCCTCCCCGAGGGACAAGGCTTGTTTTTCCACAAAAAAAACTTGGGGGCACAGGCCTTACCCCTTGGCAAACAGAATTGTGGGGTTACCCAAACCCTCTCCCCCTCCCAGCACCAGCCTTTTGAGAGGAAAGCAGCACCAAGAGGGACTTCAGAGGGGAGGAGGCTCCGGGGAGACCTAATAGCAGCCTTTCAGTATCTAAAGGGGACCTACAGGGAGGCTGGGGAAGGGTCTGTTCACAAAGGCCTGCAGTGACAGGACAAGGGGCAATGGATTTAAGTTGGAGAAGAGTGGATTTAGATTAGATATTAGGAAAAATTTCTTTACTCTGAGGGTGGTGGAACACTGGAACAGGTTGCCCAGGGAGGTGGTTGAGGCCTTTCCCTGAAGATATTCAAGGCAAGGCTGGATGAGGCCCTGGGCAGCCTGGTCTAGTTGGGGGTGTCCCTGTGACTGCAGGGAGGTCGGACTAGATGACCTTTGGAGGTCCCTTGTGGCCTGGATGATTCTATGATTCTGGTCAGGAACCCTGCCCGGCTCCAAAGCCTGTCCCGGGGCACCCCGACTCCCCTCAGGGGGGAGCCATGCCGCGGGCACCCAAGAAGAAGTCCAGCCCGGCGCTGGCAGAGCCGGAGGGAACAAAGGGCAGACACTGCCCACTCCTACAGGGGCGCAGGGCTCCGGGAAGGAGGGAGGGAGGGAGCGGGCGGGACGGGGCGGTGTGTTTTGGGCCGAGGCCACCGTCCGCCCCGCCCCTCCGGCTTTAAAGTGGCGGCTGGCGGCCGAGGCGGTGACTGAGTGTGCAGCTATGGCAGGGGTGGGTGGGTTTCTGACGCTGCTGGCCGCGGCCCTGCTGCTCGCCGGCGCCGTCCTGGGCGCCGTCGACCGCCCGCGGCTGTTGGGGGCCCCGATGGATGTTGAAGACGCCGACAACGATGAGGGCCTGCAGCGGGCCCTGCACTTCGCCATGGTGGAGTACAACAGGGCCAGCAACGACATGTACTCCAGCCGGGTGGTGCGGGTCATCAGCGCCAAGAGGCAGGTGGGTGCCGGGGCGGCCCGGCTGGGCGGGTCCCGGGGTGAGGGGATTTGGGGGGAGGGCCGTTTGGGCAAGGCCCTGGCACCCTCCCGGGAGCAGCTGGAGACGGAGCATGTAGGATTTCTGTGGAGAAGGAGCAGGCCTGATGCTTGAGGGGTTCTTAAAGCTGGGTTGTTTCCACAGAAGGTGAATAAAAGCCTTTTTTTTTTTTTCGTAGCTTGGGTCTTCTGACAGGCTGAATGCCTTTGGGCGCTGCTGAAGGCGGCAGTAATTTCCAGGCGTTGCTGATAGAATAACACATGTTTCTGTTTACTGACCAGAGAAGCCGTGCTGTGAGACTTGTTTACTTGGATTTTGTTTCCTGTTTTTGAAAGGGTGCCAGGTGTCTCTGCTGTGGAGGTTGCCACACACAGTCCTCTGCTCTGTGCTTCTGGAGTCTGGCTTCCATCAGATAACAAGAAAACTCTCTGCCTTTCTACTGGGCTTCTCTTTGTCAGGGGGACCCTTCTGTAAATGTTGTGAATAACGCTGCTTCTGCCCTCTTGTCTTGTTGCAGATTGTGTCTGGAGTCAAATACATAATGAAAGTTGAGACCGCCCGGACAGATTGCCCCAAACCAGCAACCAATCTCCAGAGCTGCTCTTTCCATGATGATCCGCAGCTCTCTAAGGTAGGATCTGGAGCAAAATGTGCTGGCCCCTGGGTTTCCTGCCACTTTCTTCTGCCTGCCTTAGAACAAAGAGATGTGGGCAGTGCCTCAGTGCATCTGTGACAGAGAAGGCACAGCATTTTAGTTTGTTTTGTAGGTGGGGATCTGAGTCTGTAGTGCATGGAGGAACATGTGTGCCTCAGTTACCTGAAAAAGGTGCTTGTGGTTTGATCACAAGGACGTGTGGAGGAAACTCTGCCAAGCCTACCAGTCTCCTGGTGCTCAATCCAGTGTCCTGAGTCCGCATATCATTCTTAGCTCCTCCTCTTCTATGGTGATGTAAAAAAAGCCTGTCTTGACCCGCTTTCCTGGGTGGCGTACATTACTGTGAATAGTGTTTTGGGCTAAGCGCTGACCACAGGGGGCAGGTTACCTTTGTTTTCTGTGTCTGCCAAGCTGTCACATGGGTGTTGTGTCTAATAGCAATTGCTCTTTAAGGACTACTTTAGCTTTTTCAGGTGAGAGCACTAAGTATGCCTTGCTCTGGCCTGAGCCTAGTTCTTCCATAGTACTTCATTACTGGTGTTGAGTGATGGACTTAAATTCTCTGTGTACATGCTCTTTCTGCCTGCATGTATGAGAAGTGTGATGCATTAAGCATCTAGCTAGAAGCTGGTGTGTACCGTTATGCTGGCTGCAGTGGCTTGACTCGTACACACGGATTAGCCATGTGGGTGTGTTTACCTGTGCCGGAGAATTTAGGCTGGAGTATTACCCGCCCTGTGTGTGTCTGGGTGAAGGAGGTAACCAGATCCTCAGAAGTGCTGATTGTTCAGCTTTTCTGCTGTTTGAGAGAAGTGATTCATCCTGAGCAGGTATTCACAAGGATAGTGTTCCAGAATCC
>VXBW01006570.1:326121-388717 GCA_013400375.1 Thinocorus orbignyianus
TGGCCTGGATGATTCTATGATTCTGGTCAGGAACCCTGCCCGGCTCCAAAGCCTGTCCCGGGGCACCCCGACTCCCCTCAGGGGGGAGCCATGCCGCGGGCACCCAAGAAGAAGTCCAGCCCGGCGCTGGCAGAGCCGGAGGGAACAAAGGGCAGACACTGCCCACTCCTACAGGGGCGCAGGGCTCCGGGAAGGAGGGAGGGAGGGAGCGGGCGGGACGGGGCGGTGTGTTTTGGGCCGAGGCCACCGTCCGCCCCGCCCCTCCGGCTTTAAAGTGGCGGCTGGCGGCCGAGGCGGTGACTGAGTGTGCAGCTATGGCAGGGGTGGGTGGGTTTCTGACGCTGCTGGCCGCGGCCCTGCTGCTCGCCGGCGCCGTCCTGGGCGCCGTCGACCGCCCGCGGCTGTTGGGGGCCCCGATGGATGTTGAAGACGCCGACAACGATGAGGGCCTGCAGCGGGCCCTGCACTTCGCCATGGTGGAGTACAACAGGGCCAGCAACGACATGTACTCCAGCCGGGTGGTGCGGGTCATCAGCGCCAAGAGGCAGGTGGGTGCCGGGGCGGCCCGGCTGGGCGGGTCCCGGGGTGAGGGGATTTGGGGGGAGGGCCGTTTGGGCAAGGCCCTGGCACCCTCCCGGGAGCAGCTGGAGACGGAGCATGTAGGATTTCTGTGGAGAAGGAGCAGGCCTGATGCTTGAGGGGTTCTTAAAGCTGGGTTGTTTCCACAGAAGGTGAATAAAAGCCTTTTTTTTTTTTTCGTAGCTTGGGTCTTCTGACAGGCTGAATGCCTTTGGGCGCTGCTGAAGGCGGCAGTAATTTCCAGGCGTTGCTGATAGAATAACACATGTTTCTGTTTACTGACCAGAGAAGCCGTGCTGTGAGACTTGTTTACTTGGATTTTGTTTCCTGTTTTTGAAAGGGTGCCAGGTGTCTCTGCTGTGGAGGTTGCCACACACAGTCCTCTGCTCTGTGCTTCTGGAGTCTGGCTTCCATCAGATAACAAGAAAACTCTCTGCCTTTCTACTGGGCTTCTCTTTGTCAGGGGGACCCTTCTGTAAATGTTGTGAATAACGCTGCTTCTGCCCTCTTGTCTTGTTGCAGATTGTGTCTGGAGTCAAATACATAATGAAAGTTGAGACCGCCCGGACAGATTGCCCCAAACCAGCAACCAATCTCCAGAGCTGCTCTTTCCATGATGATCCGCAGCTCTCTAAGGTAGGATCTGGAGCAAAATGTGCTGGCCCCTGGGTTTCCTGCCACNACAGCTGTCCAAGGTAGGATATGGAGCAAAATGTGCTAGGTTTCCTGCCACTCTCTTCTGCCTGCCTTAGAACAAAGAGATGTGGGCAGTGCCTCCTGTCTGCCCCAGCCAAGATCAGAGACCTCATGTCTTTGCATTTAACAAGGTGCTGCCCTTGCAGAACTTGTCTTGCCAGATAATGGTGACAGNGTCTGGCTTCCATCAGATAACAAGAAAACTCTCTGCCTTTCTACTGGGCTTCTCTTTGTCAGGGGGACCCTTCTGTAAATGTTGTGAATAACGCTGCTTCTGCCCTCTTGTCTTGTTGCAGATTGTGTCTGGAGTCAAATACATAATGAAAGTTGAGATCGCCCGGACAGATTGCCCCAAACCAGCAACCAATCTCCAGAGCTGCTCTTTCCATGATGATCCACAGCTGTCCAAGGTAGGATATGGAGCAAAATGTGCTAGGTTTCCTGCCACTCTCTTCTGCCTGCCTTAGAACAAAGAGATGTGGGCAGTGCCTCCTGTCTGCCCCAGCCAAGATCAGAGACCTCATGTCTTTGCATTTAACAAGGTGCTGCCCTTGCAGAACTTGTCTTGCCAGATAATGGTGACAGAGAAGGCAAAGCATTTTAGTTTGTTTTGTAGGTGGGGATCTGAGTCTGTAGTGCACAGAGGAACATGTGTGCCTCAGTTACCTGAAAAAGGTGCTTGTGGTTTGATCACAAGGATGTGTGGAGGAAACTCTGCCAAGCCTACCAGTCTCCTGGTGCTCAATCTGGTGTCCTGAGTCTGCATATCATTGTTAGCTCCTCCTCTTCTATGGTGATGTAAAAAAAGCCTGTTTTGACCCACTTTCCTGGGTGGCTTACATTACTGTGAATAGTGCTTTGGGCTAAGCACTGACCACAGGGGACAGGTTACCTTTGTTTTCTGTGTTTGCCAAGCTGCCACAACACATGGGTGTTGTGTCTAATAGCAATTGCTCTTTAAGGACTACTTTAGCTTTTTCAGGTGAGAGCACAAAGTATGCCTTGCTCTGGCCTGAGCCTATTTCTTCCATAGTACTTCATTACTGGTGTTGAGTGATGGACTTAAATTTTCTGTGTACATGCTCTTTCTGCCTGCATGTATGAGAAGTGTGATGCATTAAGCATCTAGCTAGAAGCTGGTGTGTACCATTATGCTGGCTGCAGTGGCTTGACACGTGTACACAGGGATTAGCCATATGGGTGTGTTTACCTGTGCTGGAGAACTTAGGCTGGAGTATTACCCACCCTGTGTGTGTCTGGGTGAAGGAGGTAACCAGATCCTCAGAAGTGCTGGTTGCTCAGCTTCTCTGCTGTTTGAGAGAAGTGATTCATCCTGAGCAGGTATTCACAAGGATAGTGTTCCAGAATCCACGTCAGGAGAGTGAAAGACTAGACAGATGCAGATGCAGATCATGTGGGGTAGTAAATCGGTGTAGAACAATGTTTAATGATATTGTTTTATGCTTTTAATCTAACTGCTGCTTTTTTTCTTTTTCTCCTTAGCACACCATTTGCAACTTTGTAGTGTACACCGTTCCTTGGCTGAACGAAATTAAACTACTCAAGAGCAGCTGTGACTAAGATTACCTTGGTTCCAGCAGAGACCAGCGACCAGTTGATCAGATTTAAAAGAAAAAAGCAAAACCAAAAGCAATAACATAGTTTGAGATGGGCTTCATCAATGCCTGTTAACTCGACTACTTACATACGCTTGTGCTATGCAAGTTAAACTGTAACTTTCCTCTGAAGCACAGGGTGATCTCAACTTTATTTTCCTTTGTAATAGCATTTTAGAGCAGCTGTTTTGGTCTTCCTATGGCTTTTCCAATAAAGGAACTCCAATATTGATGTTCTGATTTAAAAATAAAAAAAACACCCAACTTGTTATTCCTGTTAAGTGACTACTGTAAACAAAAAAATGAATTAATAATTGCAATGATGTGTGGGTTTTCCTTTGGGCTTCCACTCTCTTGGAGGGAGGGTTTGTTTTTATTTGTGACCTAGTCTGTTGTGGCTGAAGAATGGGGTGAGAAGGAAAATGGGGCCCTCATCACAGTGGAAGTAAACCCTGTCCCTTCATCTGGCCTTTGGCTTTGGGGGAGGGATGGAAGTCCTTGGCTGTTTGACTGCAGAAATGCTCTGCTTTTGAGAACGCTTGTCCTGGCTGCATGTTTGTTGGTGTGTGTTGTTTTTTTAAGGAGCCCTTGCTTCCTCTGTCCCCTGGTCCTTGCTGGTGACTGTTGTCTCCTTGGCTTTTCTGGGTGGAAAGCCCCAGGGCTTTCCTTCCAACCCAAACCCATAGCTCACTGTGTTTAGGACCGGTGGAGCTGGAGGAAGAGCTTCTTCAGCCTCTGTGCCTGACCCATGACAGCTTCCTTTTGCAAGCAGAGGTGGGCACGGAAAGGCCAGGTGTGGATCCGTCATGATCCCATCTGGGCTGGGAAACTGAGCTATGCTCTGGCTTTGTTTTAATTGGGAGGAGTTTGGGTGATACCTCATCTGGGCAAATAACCTTTAAATGATCAGGCAGAGAGGATCAGCAGCTGAGAACTGGCTGAGTTTTTTTCCTTCTAAATCGTGACCAATTTGCACTATGGGAAAGTTGGGAATACTGTTCCTGCAGGAATGAACGTGAGCCCCTTACCTGTAATGCACTTAGCCTGAGGGCAGCCTGGTACAAAAACAGCAGCGAGGTTTGTAACTGGTGTGAAGTGCATAACTGATAAGGTTATTGATAAGAACAACATCATTGTTCTGTGAGCGGAGGTGAGGCCCAGCAGCAACCCTCTAAATCCCAGTGTATGTGCAAGCCTGATGTGGCCTTTGCTGCTGGTTTCCATTAGCAGGCCCTGTGTTTGGGGGCATCACAGGCAAAGGCAGCTCCGGAGCTGGGAAAAAACAGCTCCAGATCCAGGGGGGGCGGAAAAAATGTGTCTTTTCAGTGTCTTGTGATGTCCCAGAATCCCAGCGAAAGAGACAAGGAATCTTCCCTGAGCATAAGGTGAGTGAGACTGGAGTTTGTGATCATGCACAGGAGGGGTGTCTGTGTTTTTACTCCTGGGATAAGACTGGAAGGAAGGAGCAGCATCCCCTTGAAAGAAATTCCATCTTTTGATAACGAGGGAAGGAGTCTTGGGAGTGGGTGAAGGTGCTGAGGTGAACAACAGGGGCGTGTCCAGTTTTGCATTGTACTGATAGCACATTTCTTACTTTATCTTCGCTTTCCTAGGTGTTAGGTGTTTTGAGGTACACCTATTTATCTTGATGTAAATCTTACCCAGGAATAAAGTGAGTCCGGTGTTAACCCTTGAGCCTAGGGGTCCTGTGTCCAGGTCTGGTGGTCCTGTGTTGAAAGGAAGGTGGGAGGGGTGCGGAGAAGAGCAGCAGAAGGGATCTGGTGGCTGGAGAAAGCAGCTTGAGGTGAGGAGTGTAAGGATGCTGTCATTCTCTGCCTAAAAATGGCTATCTCAATGAGAGCTAAAACAACCACATCTTTGGGGATGTGTGTGGGAGTTGGATCTGTTGAAGGAGAGCAAAACAAGAAAGTGACAAAGAGACCATCTTCTAGTGGGAAATAATGCTCCCTGGGAGTGCCTTTTCTGTGGGTTGCCCTTTCCCCAAAGGGAAATGTTGTTTCCCATCTTTGCCGGGGTTTGATGAACTTGTGGTGAGCACAGGGCCAGATCTCGCTTCGTATTGTCAGGGGGATGAGCTGGTTGTCTGACAGCAAGGATTTCCATCCAGGATGTGCTCAGATCCGACAGGAATTATTCCCCCTGCTTGCCCCCTGTCATTGCCCCATTCCCTCTGATTGTTGTGTATGAAAATGGCCTGTTTCTCTTGCTGGCAGGTCAGTGACTGTGCAGGTGTCCATCTGCCACGTTTCTGGGTCAGTAACCCTGCTGACCAAGAAAACCCTGGTGCCAAGCAGCTCGGGTATCCTCACTTGTCGTTATTCTAATGACTCCCTTCGTGCTGAATTGCCATTTTCCAGCCTCTCCATATGAGCACTAGGTGGTGGTGAAGGAGCTCCATCACGCTTTTGGTGGGTTTGATTATCATCTTAGCTTGAGGCCTGGATGGGTAGTTGTATTGGTAAGGAGACTAGACAAGACGTGAGGATGCAGATGGAAGTAACCAGGCATTTCCACCACTTCAGCTGTATTTACTAGCCAGCAGCTCTGAACAGCGTGCGAGAAAAAGAGTGGCCATGCCAGAGAGAACTGGGTGTCATGAGCTCCCAAATTCAAAGGTATTGCGTTTTCATGTTGAAATGCCAGTCGCTAAGGGCATGACTGAAGGGTACAGATTACCCCATCCTCACAAGTGGCTGAGTGTCAGACGTTGGTGATTGTCCCTTTGTGCTCTGCACTCGAAGCAAACGCCAAAAAAAGGCTGACCTAATTTAAGGCACCTTCTGCTGTGGGCTTTCCACTGTGTTGCTGTACATTTCCAACAGGCTAAGGGCATTAGTGGAAGTTCTCCTGCCAAGAGCAGGTTTTCCTGCTTGGCTGGCTGGCGGCAACTGGGTCAGCTCGATGCTGAGCCCTCATTTTTGCTGTGTTTACTGCCCGACTTTCAAATGTTGGTGGCAGATGTGAACGAGTGAGCAGGGAAGGGCTTATTTCACGTTGTCTCTTGTTATGCCTCCAACGGGTCAATTCTGGGGTCATTCTTCCTTAAACTTAGTGGAGGGTCAGAACTTTGCTGGTGCTACAATTCAGGAACCCAAAGATTTTCCCTGGCTCTTGGACTTGGCTCTTGGAGAGATTTAGGGCCAATCAGCTGAGAAGCGTAGCTTTTCTTAGCAGTGTTCATGCCTGCAGACCTGTAATTACATGGATTTGTAGCTCCCAGCTCTGCAAAGCACAGCTGNCTCAGGAACCCAAAGATTTTTCCTGGCTCTTGGACTTGGGGAAAGATTTAGGGCCAACCAGCTGAGAAGCGTAGCTTTTCTTAGCAGTGTTCGTGCCTGCAGACCTGTACTTACATGGATTTGTAGCTCCCAGCTCTGCAAAGCACAGCTGAGAAATGCAGCTGTGAAAGCCATGATGTTTTTTTGGAGCCTGTGGGCTTTACTGGTGTGCCACAACTATGGCATGCTCAGCTGAAGAAAATGGGCAGGGTGATGTCCTCAAGCAGAAGTGTTGACCCCACCTGACTGGGCTGCCAGCATTCAGCCTACCTGGCTTTTTTGAGGGACATCTTACGTGTTTGAGAGGGTGATAAAAAGCAGCTTTACCATGATGCCCAGATGATGTCGAGAAATGAGGTACAGGTTGCCTTCTTCTTTTTCTTCACTTTATCTGTGACCATCATCCACACACTTCCTCTGCCAATGGCCTAGGACCTCATTTAAGCTTAAGCCTGTGTCCCCTGTCCAAGCTGCATTAGATATGTCCTTATCTACAGCCCTGCCTACTGCACGGACTTTGGACCTGCCTTGTAGCTTTGTCTCCAGCATCATCACCTGTTCCAGACCGTGCTTCCTGGAGGGACTCTAGTCCCAGTTCATCCCCTTACTGTGTCTGGGACTGTTGATGGACCCTGTCCCACCTGGCTCTACCAGCCATGCTGAGACCCTATGGGACTGTGTCCTGTTGATGTGGGCATGGCCACTACTGGGGCCACCTTGGTTCCTGGCTCAACCCCTTCTGGTGCTGCTCCGTGGGACATGTCCCTGCAGGGTCTTTCTGAGATCCTTGAAACTGTCACCACTCTTGTCAGGTATGGACACTTCCCTCTGCACACAATACAAACTGTGATTTCCTGCAACTATGAAAGCAAATGATTATGTGAGGATGCAGGTCACCCTCTAGCCCTAGGGCTGGGCCACCCAGTGCTGTGGCCAATGTGCATGTGCTTGGGTTGTATTGCTTAGCTTAAGACATGGAGACATTTTCATGAGTCTTCAAGGATGAGAGGTTGTTCGTATTCATTGTTAATATGTAATGGCTTAGAATCACTGTTGTGAGTTCAAATTTACTGGTCAAATGTACATCTGTACTTTGAATCCTGGTGCTTTATCTCCTGATGACACCAGAGAGGTAAGACTTCAGACCCCTTTCCTTGCAGGATGCAGTGGTGATCTGAAGATGGTTTCCACAGGGTCGAGCAGGAAAGTGTTCTAAGTTGGTCACTGCTGGCAGTGCTAGACTCCTCCATGAGTTTTGTCACACAGTTGTGGTGTTGGCGGCCTGCTGATGAGAAAGTGGGAAGGTTGGTTTCTGGTTCTCTCCAGGCAGCATGATCCCAGGTGTGGCAAGGACGGGTGAGGAGGACTCTTGGTGTCCACCTGGCTTGATTGCAAAGAGCACCCACACTGCAGGCTCTGCAGTGCAAATCCCTCATGAGCCTTTCCCTCGGCATGGCTCAGTGTGGTGGTGGACCNTGTACTCTGCCTTGCTGACAGGCAACTGTCCCCTCTTTGCCACCAGTTGAGAAATGTCATAGGTTGTGTCATGCCATTTCCACCCTTTCTTTTTCTAAGCACCCTGGGGCGATCTTGCTCTAGCTGGGGTGAGGCCATCGTCAGCAAGTGAAGGCATCTGGAGAATGACAAAGTTTGAAAACAAAGGAAGATTAAAGTAAAATCTAGGTTTGGAAACAGCAAATAAAAAAAAGTAATCATGAGAGCAGATAGGAACCAATATGAGTGCTTAGAAGTGGAAGTTTCTCCTTAAGGGTCTGTTCAGAAGGGAATGTGTGTGTGGTCAGCTGTGAGATGCTCCCATAGACCGGCCAAACACAGCACCTTCCTCTGTCTTCTCATGGAACACAGATACCAAAAAGGCACACCTCCCATCTGGAGAAGAAACTGGGGTTTAGGCCTGGAAGGGGAATTGACTTTATATTTTGAATACAAAACTTATCAAGGAAAGAGAGGTTTCAGGTGAAGTAGTGATGTATACACTAAGCATCCCCCTACCTCCCTTGTCCCGGGTTACAGGTGACCTGTGGTTTTCTTCCCTTCTTGTGGGGCTGAAGAGGGAAGACCTGGCATCCCTGGAGAAGTTACCATCTCCAAGTGCCAGAAATGGTCAAGAGCAGCTTAAAACCCCTGGTATGAACGTCAGTGACGTCTGAATTCTCCTTGTTCCTAGTAACACCACCCACCCTTGACTGTGGGTTGGGAGGTGAGATCAGTTCTGTCACCTTCAAAGACTTCCCATGCAGAGATTTCCTGCCCTCAGCAGTGACGACGGAAGCACGGACCACTCCTCTATGAACATCTGCTGTTTCATGCTGCAAATTGCCACATGACAGAGAGGAAATGAAATGCCACNGTGGAAACATAGCAATTAAAAAAAGTAGTCATGCGAGCAGATAGGAACCAATACAAGTGCTTAAAAGTGGAAGTTTCTCCCTAAGGGACTGTTCAGATGGGAATGTGTGTGTGGTCAGCTGTGAGATACTCCCATAGACAGGCCAAACCCAGCACACGGAGCACAGGTACCAAAAAGGCACACCTCCCATCTGGAGAAGAAACTGGGGCTTAGGCCTGGACGGGGAATTGATTTTATATTTTGAATATAAAACTTAGCAAGGAAATAGAGGTTTCAGGTGAAGCAGTGATGTTTACACTAGCATCCCCCTACCTCCCTTGTCCCGGGTTACAGGTGAGCTGTGGTTTTCTTCCCTTCTTGTGGGGCTGAAGAGGGAAGCCCTGACATCCCTGGAGAAAAGTTACCATCTCCAAGTATCAGAAGTGGCCAAGAGCAGCTTAAAACCCCTGGCGTGAACATCAGTGAAGTCTGAATTCTCCTTGTTCCCAGTAACACCACCCACCATTGACTGTGGGGTGGGAGGTGAGGTCAGTGCTGTCACCCTCAAAGGCTTCCCATGCAGAGAATTCCTGCCCTCAGCAGTGACGAGGGAAGCAGGGACCACTCCTCTATGAACATCTGCTGTTTCATGCTGCAAATTGCCACATGACAGAGAGGAAATGAAATGCCACCCTCCATCACATGGCAGCCACGGTGGCTGCAGGGCTGGTAAGCATCTCTCTTCACCCACTGTTTGCTCCATCACTGTTATTGTCTTGGTGCAAGATGAGCTGTGCCAGGACCCTTCCCAAGCAGCTGCCCAGGGAAGTTGCTTCCTCTGGGTACTAAAGGCCAAAAGCACAGAGATTTTTTCCCCATGCAGGACCATTAGGAGGCTTTTGTAGCTAGTGAGCCTGGCAATAGCTTGCTGATGGCTGAGCTGGATGAAGCCACCCGTGCTGATGAGGAAAAAGCTGAAGGAAAGTTCGTCTGGGCTTTTTGAGTGACTTCAATTTGCAAATGCACTTCTGAGGACATCTTCTCTGGAGGAGAGGGGGCGCCAGAGCCATTCAAAAAGATGCTCTTAAATGATATGTTGCAGTGCTCTGGGTGAAGCTGCATGTACCGAGCTCCACTTGTGCAAAAGTGCAGATTGGTGAACTCCGGGATCACAGGACAGGTCCCAGGAGGGACATCTGAAAACTCTTCAGGAACAGGCTCTCCTCAAGAAGAGCAGTAGCCTGTAAAATGAAATTAGCTTTGGACCTCTGAGTGTGGCTTGGCTGGGTAGGTTGTCAAACTACACTGACCTTCCCTTGTTAAAACTTATGGGACTTGTTAAGATGACTACAGGTTTTTAATTATCTGTTTTTTTCTCCCTGAATAGTAGGTCTTTTCACTGCTTTCTGCACCACCAGAAAATGTTTTTCCTGTTAAATCTGACACCTTGTCCATCTCCTGCACACCCCAGGTGGCTCAGTGAAAATTATTTCTTCTGAAAAATGTTGAGAGCGTAACCAAATACAATGTTTCTGCAGCTCTGATGTGATTTTTGCCCAGCTGGCTTGCGCAGAGGCTTTCAAACAAAGCTGCCTCTGGGATTTCAGTTTGATAGGAAGTTGGAGAACTGGGAAGAGACTTTTTGCTCTGTATCATTTTTAACTACTCTCCCACAAATATAGCAAATGCTTCTTGCAGGTGCTTATTCTGGGGAAGCAAGAAGCAGCAGAGTTCAGATATTAGATGAGGAGAAGCACAGACATGCTTTCAGCAATCCAGCACAAATCAAGAGTACTCAGAAAAAAATCAGGTTTTGACCCTTTGACTCCTTGGTGGCAGACTCTAATGGGGCTGAAGAAAGCCCAAAGCCTGCACTCACTGGAGGAAGCATCTGCTGTGGAGAAGCCCAGTCTGCAGCACAGGGGGATAGAGCTAGATATTTAATCCCCCAAGCAGATGTCGTTGGGGTCCACTGTGCCTGGAGCTGCACAGGGGGATCCAGCGGGGTTTGTGCACACTGTGGGACAGGCTGGTGGCGGAACAGAACTTGTAGGATTAAGGCTGGTCTGCACTTGGGTCTGGTGGGTTAGGATTTGACAGGGAAGAGCTGCAGCTGCCATAAACCATTTTTTTCCCCATCTCATCACAAAGATCATCAGCGCAGTACTAACTGCAGAGCTTGTTACACCCCAGAAGAGGGAAGGTGTGAGAGGAAGTGCCTGACAGTTTTTCAGACCCTCTGCTGAGTTTGCGGTGCTGACAACTAGAGAAACCCCAGCATGCTCTGGTTATCAATGGAGCCAACTCAATCAGGAAGTAGCAAAGTGAGTAGTGAGTGAGAAGCTAAACTTTAGTCCCACACTGACATGTTTTGGTCACGTTTCAGACACCTACTGCATTTTACATTGAGTGCACTGAAATTAGTGTTTGTCCTCAGAAGGGGAAAAGCGCTTAGTACTCTACTGTGTCTGGGGCTAGAAGGGGAGAAAGGAAGATGGTGATCTTGCCTCCTCATATGTTGGCTAACTGGGGAGCTTCCAGTCGGGACTGACACTTGAGGTGCTGGGACAGGATGAGGAGCGCTGGGCTGCTGCAAAGCTGTGGCTCAGAGATGCAGTCCTCAGCATCTTTGACCATCTTGGTGGTGACGCTCATGGCAGATCCTGATGGGGAAGACCATTTTGCATCTAAAGCAATACTGTGCGCTGAAGTGACTTGCTTGGAGATGAACCTGCCTCTGGGCCTGCGTTACAAGCTGCATGCCAGCCTGAACGTTTTGGGGTTTTTTTTTTCTTACTTTTTAAAGGGGTTTGGAGAAATCTGTAGCACTTCAGTTGTCCTTTAAGCCCTTAAAAGCAGGAATGCTTCCTGAGTGCTAATAAGAGGAGACCCGTGAAGGGGCTACTGTTCTTGGTGAACATCCTCTTCCATCTAGTGGGGCTGTGCTGATCTGGCTGAACTGGAGAGAGCAGGAACTGGTCCCAGGGACAACTCCCATCAGTGAATCCAGTGAGCAGCTGAGGAGCTGGTATCTGCTTCTTCATCCTGACACACACTGCTGACACAAGAGCTGTGGCAGAACGTCTTTCTGTCTACAGGGTTTTCCAGTGCCTGGTACTGGCAGTGAAGACAGCATCAGGTCTCACTGAGATGGGTTCCTAAATCTCCCTGAAGTAACAGAGAGTTTCTTGGTGATAGCTTTTCATTAAATCTTGTGTTTGGTCATGGCTGTCCATCACCTGGAGTGATGCCTCTAAGCACTTTGGTTGCTGGGGCACTTTAGAAATCTTCATGTAGTGCCAAAGTAGCTGCTGCAAAAGGTGCAGGGCACTACAGAAATGCCACTTTATCCAAGAGAGAGGTACAGACTGGACCGTGGTTTGAAATACTGACACAGGCAATAAAGTTTTTTGGTTTTATTTTTACTCTTATTTAAGTTTCTATGTGTGATTGAGATGTTGAGTGAATATCTACCCTTGAGGAAGGTTCTGTGTCATGGGAGCCAAAACCAGCCTGAAGCTGCAATGTGACCAGGACATACCTCTGCTGACATTTGGGTTGCTCTTTCCTGTGATTGAGCATCACCATTCACATTTACCTGGTGCGTCTGTGTTGTCTTGTGGAAGATGCCACCTCACAAACCCTTCTGAAAGCCAGATGACATCTGACCATCACACTTGTGTCTCCCAAGACCAGAAAAGAGAAAAAGGCAATTTTGCTGCACAAAGGCCAGAGGAAAACCCCTATTTCCTTTTTGTCACCTGGTCTGGGCTCTGCTCAACACTGGGGCTGCAGGCCCCTCTGTGCTTCCTCCTGTTTTGGCATGGGATCCTGCCTGTGAGCAGACACCCATTCAGGCACAGCACAGCAGGATCTCACTTGCAGAGTTGTCTACTCTGAAGCTGTCAGCTTCATGGAGACGGAGTACACAGGCTCCTTTGCCCATACCCCTTGGGAAAGCCCCCCCACTCCAGTCTCCATTTTTAGAAAGTGGGACTGGGATGGAGGGGGCTGCTCTTGGCTTCAAACCCCTGGGTTAGGCTGTTTGGGACTTTCCCTGTCGGTGATTGCTCAGATGTGCTTGACATTGAGCTGCTGAGATTGCCAAATTCTGGGTATATGAAGCCTAGGATGGGACTTGTTTGGTGGCTCTTGCCTCCAGATGAGACAGGCAGTGAGTAGAAGGCAATGCTGTGGTCCTGTCCTGCTCTTATGTCTCTACTGATTTTCAAAAAGGTGACACGACATGTTTAGCAGGGGGGAGCAGGGCAAGTGAGGGAATGGACAAATTCAGTAGGGAAAAGTGGTCCCAGATACCTCGAGTTAAGTAAACCCTTCATTTCCCCAGTGCTGAGCTAATGCTCTCACTTCTTGCAGCCTCGTCTGTGTAACCTAAAAGCTTTCCACAGGAGGTCACCATCTCACAGGGGATGTGGGACTGGGCTGCATCCAGGAGGCCGGTTTCTTAGCCTTAGGACAAGCAAGGCAGAGCCAAGGATCTCCCACAAATCCTGTCCCTTATCCCAGCAGGTCATCTCCTTCCAGGAGCCTTCTGGATGAAGGTCTGATAGAGCATGACCATTTCGCTTTGATCACCCAGCCACGAGAGTGCGAGAGGGACTGATGTTGCCTCAGCCAGGCCCACAAAATCCTGAATATCCCAAGCAGATACTCTTCAGCAGGATCAGTGCGTATTTTTGCAACGGTTTGCCTGGATATTTCCATCACCAGCAGACAAAGCTGCTACAAGTTACCTCCCAGCACCTTGTTTCCAGGTAGTCTTTAAACTGAAAGAGATGGTTTTGATTTCACCCCATCTTCTTGTCCTGCTTCTGAGGATAATAAAGCTGTTTGTGCTGGTGCAAATGGCAAAACCACATATATCTGCCCCTGGGTGGGAAGGGTCATTTATCACATTTCTTGGGATCAAGATAAGGTACTTCTTGAGACTTTGGCGCTTCTGAGTTTTCTCCCTGACTTTTGAGTAACACTGATAGGAACATGCTTGTCCTCCACAGCTGATGCTATATATGCCCCAAAATTTATTCTGCTCTTGTAATCTGTGGCTTAGCACCCAGCAGCCTTCAAAAACGCACAGTGTGTTGTAAGCACTTTCTTTCTTCTTGGCCCACTCAGACTTTAAGCAAGGAGAAACATTTCCCCACCTGTCTCCCTTCCAGGCAGGTGCAATAAGCTAGGCTTGCTGGTTCAGAGGCAGGGACATCAAATGCCAGTGCAGCCAGCAAACTCCTCCCGTAGCATGCATTAAGGCTGTGGAAGCTGTCCAGGAGCAAACACAGGGCCTCTTTGTTCTGCCAGAAATCCTCCAGTAGCTCCAGAGTCACCTCTGGCTGTGACAGTGGCCAGAGCCTGCGCTGGGCAAAGGGAGGCCGCTGTTATGCTGATGCTGTGGCTGGATCCAACAGAGAGGTCAAACAAGTCCTGCACCTCAGTGGTAGAGGTGCCTATGCACTCATTTTTTGGTGCTAGGTTGTTGAGTGAGCGTAGGTGTACTTACTTCTTTTTTTTTGCTTTGTGATTTCTATCCATTTTGCAACAGAAATATGTGCATCCCTAACCATGGATCCTCCACTACCTTCATGTCTGGCAGGTGCTCAGAGAAGCAATCCAATACAGCGAGGGACAAACTGAATTTGCAGCTGTTAACAAATTTTATACAGATGTCAAACATAATTTTTTTTTCCCAGAGAAGGGCTATGAACTTTCCTGAGCTCTGCTAAAAAGGTTACACCAGTGATATCTCATTGTGATTAGCTCCTCAGGAAAACCAGGCTCTGCATAAGACAATATTCCCTTCTGTTGCTGAAATAATTGGCTGTTTTTCCGTATGTTGCTGTAAGAAAAGAGGCAGATACTGGATGTTTCTCCAGCGTGATCAATAAACTGCAGGAGTTATAATATATTCATGGCAGATTAAACTAATTTAGTGATTCTCCAAATCTCTGGCCTAATTGAAATTCAGTCTGTTACGCTTTTGTAGAACTTTGCATCGCTTTCCCAAGAACAGCCACTGACATGTGTCACTGGATTGTTTGTAAATACTGGAGCTGCAGCTTCTTGTACAGGCAGGGGGGAGTAAACCATGGACTCTGCAGACACTGAAATGACCTTTGCTGATGTCCAGTGGCATTTAATGGATTCACAGAATCATGGAGTTGTCAGAGTTGAAAGGGACCTCTAGAGATCTAGTCCAACTCCCCTGCTACAGCAGGATTGCCCAGAGCACATTACACAGGACTGCATCCAAGTGAGTCTTGAAGGTCTGCAGAGAAAGAAGCTTCATAACCTCCCTGGGCAGCCTGTTCCAGGTCTCTGTCACCCTCATCATAAAGTTTTTCTCCATATTCGAATGGAACTTCCTATGTTCCCGATTGTGCCCATTGCCCCTTGTCCTGTCACTGGAAACCACTGAAAACAGTCCAGCTCCATCCTCCTTCAACCCACCCTTCAGACACCTGCAAGCATTAATAAAGACTCCCCTCAGCCTTCTCTTCTTGAGGCTAAAGAGTTCCAGCTCTCTCAGGCTTTCCTCATAAGGGAGGTGCTCCAACCCCTTAATCATTTTTGCTGCCCTACACTGGACTCTCTAATTTAATCCTGGAAAATCCTGCCAAGTGGGAAACTGTCCTTATGCTACCCCAAATACATTTCAGGGCCATGTGCAGAGCCAGCAAAAGTCATATACACACTTCTGAATTTAGTGGTAAATGTCCTCCCCCTTAGGAAATTATTGCCTGAAAATTACATGAGATCTAGAGGATTCAATTTATGTAAATACCTGGGATTGTCCCATGGATTATTAAAAGGGAACAACAAGAGCCTACTCCACTTGGATCCTGGACCCCTCTGGCTATTAACCTGGATAAATCTGTTTGCTTCAGAATTGAAATTTTCTCCCTTAACTGCATCAGCATATAGCAAGCATCTAATTTTCTACAAACCGCGAATATAAAAGGTTTGTTTTGTGGCAATGCAAATGATGTGATATATGGTATAACTGGGATCTTTGTGCAGAAGAAATGAAAGTTGGGTTCATTTTTTGTTTGCTTGTTGCTTGCTTTCTTGCTCCTGGGACATTGTGCTATCCATTAAGAGCTTATTTCTTCCCTGTGAGGGTAACAGGCCCCTGTCTGAGGTGAAGTGCGGAAAAGTGCAAATTGTCTTGTATCACATTAAAAAGGTTTTCAAGGTACAAAAACTAATTGGGCACGCTTTGCTTGGAGTCCTGGGGATGGTCCCGGCTCTGCCCAGTTCAGGCATGGTGAAATTCCTCGTTTTCTGCTAACAGCCAGCCAGAGTTTAATGAGGCATTACGTGAGAGAACACAAGGTGTTGAGTAAGGGACGGAGCAGAGGGAAAGTATCTTTTTATATCCATCTGAAGACCAAGACTGGAGCAGCAAATAGAGTTTTTTTGTGCCCTGTTGGATTTGATTGCCTGCTGCCATTGTTTGGAGGATTTGGTGATCTAAGGCAACACTTACTTCACTAACTTGAGTTCATTCCAGAGTAACTTTACTTGAATTGTCTGGTTTGCTCTTCATGAATTTAATCTTATCACAGGTCAGTTTTGCTTATATGTTGGTATTTTTATTATTTTAAAGTAACACACAAGGTGAGTAAGGCCTCCAGACTGCACCAAAAATAAATTGTTCTGAGAATGAAGGATGTCTAAGGATGGTTCCTGGTTCCTTGGTTATCCTAAGCTCTTGACTTTATCTTGCGTAGCAGAGCCCAACAAAAGTACTAGTATTTTCCAAGGCAAAAACCCTCTCTGTATTAAAATAACATGCAATCTGGAGGGGGATTTCATGTAGTACCTTACATGAGGATTTGTCCTTGCAAACTGGGATGCTTCAAGCCACCGTGGGCAACTACAGCTCAGACCCTGCCATTGTTCTGTGAGGGATGGAAAAGGCGTCTGCAAGGTTTTGAAGACATTTACAGAAACTTGGCAGAAGTTAGAATGGGGGTGGCAGTGCCACTTTTTCTGCCTGACTGCCTGCCACTGCTCCTGTAAGGATGCACAAGCCAATGTTGCCTGAACGGTGTTTATTCATAAAATCCCAACAACCCAAATATTACAGAAAGGTATTATTATTATTGCACTTCTTGTATTAATGGGCTTTGCCCTAACTCAATCAGAAAAGCTTCATCAATTGAATTGTTAAAATTGTATGCAAAAGCTTCCCAATATCCGTCCCTTTTCATGGGTGTCACATCCATCCTTCTACCTCTGTGTCCTTCATTTGGGACTTCAGTCTGAATCACATGGAGGAACTGTACATTCCCAGTGAGTTACCCTCAGATCTTGGCATGGAGGATTCTGAGAATAGCAGCTCATTTACTTTTATTCATTTTCTTAACATTGTCTTCTTATGTGCTCTTACCTCTCACTCCAGTAGTGACCGCATTTTGACCACTGTAGGTTGTGTTTGTAGGCTGGGACCTCAGGTGTCACCCTGGCATGCAGTTGGCTTCATGCTTTACTGGCTTTAAGCAGTCACTGCTGAAAGAAGCCAAAATTAGTTTGGGCCAAGGCACGCCCTGTGGTCTCACACGGTCATGGCAGTAGAAAGCTCATGGCCTTTTACTAGCAACAGCACAAATCATATTTACTAGCCTGCACTGGAGAAAAATCTCTCCAAACTTCCAGTCCTGCAGGCCTGAACAAAGTGTTTTGGCAGAAGGTGGGGGGCTGCCAAGAAAAGATGAATGACTGTTCCTACGGGGAAACTCATTCCACGTTAATCTGGCTGCTGGAGAGTAACTGGGGCAGTGGGGTTGCAGATGAAACAGGAGAAAAAGGATTGCATGCTCGGGATGTTCATGGAGCAGGCCCACTCTTTTTGTGCAGAAGATTTTTGTCTTCTGCACATTTCTGTGGTGTTACAATATAGTCCCAGGCCACGCATACCGGTGAGATGGTTGGGCTGGAGCTCCTGCCCTTTGAGGTTCAGTCTGGAGATGGGGTGGTACAGGAAGACTTAAAAGCAGATCCCCTGAACATCCAGAAGAGTCTGGGCTCTTCACAGCACTGCATAGCAGGAAGTTGAAGGACAACAAACATACATGGAAACAAGACAGAATCAGACTGGATTTCTCCGTGAGCTCAGCCAAACACTGCCATAGCCAAGCAGTGCAACAGCGAGGCCATGGGGTCTCCATCCTTGGAGATGTTCAAAACCTGACCAGGCAGGTCCATGAGCAACCTGCTCGAGCTGGCCCTGCTTTGAGCATTGCAATGGCCCACACTGAACTGTGACTGAAGCTGTGAATGCCTTGTTTCCAAAGCTATGAACTTTAATCTTTGGTGCTGTGTTTTTTTTTTTCTGGCTCTCTTGCAGGGCAAGGGCTGTGTTTTCTCCTGTTTGTAAATGATAAGTCCATACGTGGGAAGTGCTGTATAGCTTCAGGCTGTTGTGTGACTGCCATGCTCTTCTGCTCCCCAAGAGTCTTAGTGGGTGGAGGAAAACCCATTTAGAGTTTGTGACCTTCAGGATGATATTCTAGTTCCTGTTGTCCAACTTCTCCACGTTCACCCAAAAGGCAAGCAAGAAGGTCCATATATCTCTATCTGCTGCAGGGAACAGGCAGTTGCCTGCAACTAGAGTATCATCCTGAAGGTCGCAAACAGAACAGCACCCCTGCAGGGAACCATTGCAGGTTTACAAGGTCCTTTGCTGGTGCTGAGGTCTGCACGTTGACCAGGATGGCCTGTGGGTGGCTCTCAGCTTGGCAGAGACAGAGAGCCTTGGTGGAGGTGATAGGGAGCCAAGCTATTTTCCAGAGGGCAGTGTGTCCCAGAAACCAGGACTGGATCTTAGGAGATTTGATTTCCCTTTCTGGCTCTGCTGCTGTTTTTTTGGGTATCTTGGGCAAGCTGCTTCATCTTTCCATGCCTTAGTTTCCCCAGTCTCTAAAATGGTGATAATATTTGAGGTGCCCCCGTCCCTCCAAAAAAGAGATGCAAACCCATTTGAGTAGATATAAACATTCACTGCTGTGGTTACACGGAAGCTGAACTCTTATTTGTTGGGGCAATTTTGTCAATATGGGACAATTTTCTCAATATGTAATTTTTAATTTGTTCTGGCACCTGCAGAATAAACAGCCTTATCATAATAAAAGCAATATCCAATTTTTGCAGAGAAACATTTTCTAATTCTCTCAATCTGATCCTCATGACACATGGGTCAATTTACTACTGGAGAAATTAATTGTGCTATAAGGCATCAGCATCTTTCTGCTTACCCACTTTCATGCCAGTGTACATAATGCTATGTTTATGTATGAAGTTCTGAAAAGAAACATTGAAATATAATTATTTTAAGTTTCCCTGGAGCGAACTCACCTGTAGAGTCGAAATTTTAGGATTGTTTTTGTTAGACAGTGCTGCTGATGCCCAGACAATTTTCAACAAATATGTGACTATAAACCACTGAGATGCTTTCCTTATTTTCCTGCTCAAGCTTTACTAGCTCTCAGTGAATTAAAACATTATTAGAATGTAGGCTTTATTCATTCCCCTTAAAGGAAAAGAATAGTTTCATGTAGGACAGGCTCTTCATTTTCCGTAAACTCATGCAAGAATGTAAAATTAGTTTCTTGTATTGCAGTTTTATTTGGATTCAAAGTTTTGTGCTGAACAAGTTCCCAACATCTGCTGTGCACATGAGAACATGCAATTCAAATAGGCATCTGAAAACCTGCTCTAAATAGGTTTGGATAGTGAGGAAGCAACAAGAGCTAGTAAGGATTTGCCTTCCTCCAGATCTTGCCTAGGATGCTAGCACAATTTTGAGGGTGTCCCTCCAGCCAGGAGATGCCATTGAAAGGAGCTATAAGGACAGCAAAGAAAGTCTTGGCCATATGGACTTTGCTGTTTGTGCAGATGTTTTGCTCATGTATTCTTGGCAGAACCATTGAGGGCTGTTGGATACACCCAGATCTCTGACAGACTGGCCAAAGCAGCCAGGGCACAGATGTGTCTAAGAAGGGCAGATGTACAGAATCATGGAATGGTTTGGCTTGGAAGGGACCTTAGAGATCATCGAGTTCCAGTCCCCCTGCCATGGGCAGGGACACCTTCCACTAGACCGGGCTGCTCAAAGCCCCATCCAGCATGGCCTTAAACTCTTCCAGGGGTGGGGCATCCAAAACTTCTCTAGGTAACCTGTTTCAGTGTCTCACCACTCTCAGAATAAAGAATTTCTTCCGAATATCTGATCTAAATCTCCCCTCTTCTAGTTTGAAGCCATTGCGCCTCATCCTATCACTACATGCACTTGTAAAAAGTCTCTCTCCAATTTTCTTTTAGGCCTCCTTGAGACACTGGGAGGCCACTGTGTGACTGAAAATGTATGCAAAATGCATACATGCAAATGATTGCATGAGACAGAGCAACGCCTGAGCGTGTGGTGACACCAGTATGGATGTGGTCCAGGTGTTGCAAGACCTTGTCCTGGAATGTACGTCTCTTCTCTGCTGCACATCTGAGGTTCAGCCAGGGGCTGGGAGGTGGGGATTTGGGATTTAAGGTTGCAGCCTAGCAAAGAGACCAAGGATGGTGGCAGCAGCCTGGCTGCACTGGGGATGAAAGAGCAGGAGAAAAAAAACGGCAAGCCAAGAGCTATAATTTCCAGTTGTATTTCCCATTGCTTGTTGGGGCTGGCAAGGTGTGTTATCACTCTAATCCCACTTTTTCAGAGCCTCCTGCAGATAGGTAGAGACGACAGGCTACTGCCAGCACATCATATCCTCCCCAGGCAGCTATTCTTTTCTGCCTTGCTTTTCAAAGAATGCATTATTTATTCCTTTTGTTGCCACCAAATGTTGGCAACCAAGGCGGGCTGGAAGTGACACTTCCCCGACAGCCTGCAGAAGCGTCAGATGTTTAATTGGCTGCTTCACCCCAGGATAAATAAACCTTCAGAGCCTCATCCTCAAGTGTTTAATCAGAGAAGTTAAATGTTTAGGGGGTTGGATTGCTTGATCTCTTTGCTCAGAAGTTTTCCTGCTTCTCCTTGATGGGCCAGGCATGCTGGCAGTTGGCAGAAATCTTAAAGATACTTGTGCAGAGGAGAGCTGCAGTTGAAATGTTGTTTTTTTTTCTGATACGTGTCCTTCTCAGCACAATGACTCTGCTTCCTACTTATGGGGAGAAATAACCTCTTCATCAAGACTCCTGGAAAAATCAGCCGGGCTGTGCTCCTGCATCCTCACAGGGTGGTGGATGGGAGAAGTAGCCACTTGCAACTTGCCCAGCCCTTGTTTTTCCCTCTCTGATCCCTGTTCAGTTCCATGTCACTCATGTGCAGCCCAGCAGTTCGATTAGGAGAGATCTAATCACCTACCACTGGCTTGGGGAAAACCTAGACTTTCCTCTCATGTTGTTCAGGAAGGAAATACGGTGACACTATACCCATGTAGGAAACTGACCATGGATCACCTGCATCCCCGAGGAGGGAGCTGTGGCAGAGGACAGTTCCGTGTAAGCTCAGGAGCATCAGCAGGGAAAGTTCACTGCTTCTATGTTCTTTTTATGTCTCTCGGCAGGAATGTTTTCTCCATAGTTGATGTTATAAATGCCTTGTTACAGTTGGGTGAAAGCACGTTTGATGAATGAATCACAGAATGATATGGGGTTGGAAGGGACCTCTGGAGATCATCTAGTCCAATACCCTGCCAGAGCAGGTCCAGCTAGAGCAGGTTGCACGGTGACACCCATCCAGCTCTAGGTTGGATCTGACAGTTGTCTTGGAGGTGGAAGTACAATATTGATTTCACATTATTTAATTTTCATCTTAATAAAAGTGATAGACCTTTGGGTTATGATGTTTTTAAGTCTCCCCAAGGCAGAGAGTAGTCAGGGTGTCAACTGAGACAGGTTTGAAAGTTGTTCCTTTCAGGCCTTGGAGAGTTGTTTCCAAGAGCTTGTGAGTGGAGGGCAGATGGTTTGCAATTGCTTTTTTATCTGAATGGAAGTGAGACACTGAAATGAAAAATATCTTCAACATTTTAATTTCAAATATATTATTTGCGATGATAAATGTTTCCTGTTTAATTAGATTTTAAAATGAAAATTGTGTTGTCCTTTATAAAACTTATTTCAGATGATCACAAACCTAAGGTCCCACTTCTGTTACCAATTGTTATCCCATAATTCATATTTTTTTTTACTTTGGGAAGAGCAGGAAGAGGCAGGAAGGAGTAAAACCACTTTTGGCCAGTTCTGGTTAATTAAGACAGAGGAAGCAGTAACCTCTGCTGCTAACATTTTCAGGGAATATCTGCTATCGTTGTTCACTTCTGTTGTTGGACTGGGATGTAATTACAGCCTTTATACGTGCTGAGTATTGCAGAGGGGAAAAACTCATTTGAAAACATTTCTAAGCAGGAGAGCGGAGGGAAAGGTGCCTCTATTGAAAGACCTGAAGTTATTCCATTCAGAGGAAGAAAAGCGCCATACAGATGGTCAGGATTGTTCACACTAGGTAACATCCCCACAAGCATGGGTGTGAGCTGCAGTAGATGCTCAGTTTAATGCCGTGCACTGATCTGGGGAGGGAATGTGTGTGTGAGAGAATTTGCAATTCAGATCCAGAGGATACGGAGGTACCATATGGCTAATACATTCCTGGACAAATAACTGGCTTTGGTTAGGAGATTTGGGAGTGAACACTAAGGCAAACCACAGTTTCAGTACTCTCTGGCTATGAATGATGCTCACAAAATAGAAGGATATTTTACCAAAGTTGGTCTTGGAGTTTTACTCCTGAGTGCTGGGCTACAGGAAAGGCATGAGGCTGACTACAAATCAGCGCTCCGCTCCCCACAATGCCTTGACATTCTTACTTCCTGAACCAGCATTAGCTAATGTTAAATAGTCTCTCCTACCAATGAAGAGGGAATGAGATTTTGCCCTGCCTCTGGCAGTTGTGCAGCATTCATCCTTCCAAGGACTTTTTGCTTAATCTCTGCAAGCTTCATGCATCAATGCTTACATTATGTTGTCACAACCCAGACATTTTTTTGCAGTGCAGAGTCCTTCAGGGCCATGTTCCATGTTGCTGGGGGGAACCTGGCATGCTGGAGTCACTGCTGGGGTCACATAAGTGCTTTATGTTTTTTGAGTAACAGTTTTGGCTTCTTGGACTGCCAGTAACTCCTAAAAGATTATTTTCTGTTTCCTACTCTGGTGTTTCAAGGGGACTTGACTTAGCTGCTTGAGGTCCTTCCTTTTCTACTGGAAAACACAGTCGTCATCCACTTTGCAGCCATGGTTTCTGTTCCTTGAGGGCACACAGTGTAGAAGAGACCATAGACAAACCATGTGCCTGTTCAGGGGATCATTATACCCTGGACCCCCTGGTTTTCTCTGGGTCATCTGTAGGCATGCTGCTGACTTGGCTCAGTTTGGCTCACAGAGTCCAGTAGACGTCAGCCCTGCAGTACTAAAGGCATCCTCGTCTGAAAGATATCTGGGTTTGAAAATTGACCATGTTCAATGATAAAATTAACAGCCCTAAGGAAAGAAAATCCTGGTTCTCTCTTTTTGCAACACCTGTCTTGTGATAAAATAGTACTTTCTAAGCAACTTTCAGGTTATTTAACTCTATTATGCCTTTAAAAGTGTGAATATGAAATAAATGTCGCCTTTCGAAAAGAAGAATGGAAGCATAAGCATAAAGAAAAGGTGAAATGAAACGTCTCAACTACTCTGAGCTATCCATTTCTATTGAACACATTTCCTGCAATTTGTGATTCATGTCAGCACCTTCAAAGCGGCATTATTTCCAGCAAATTTATTATGCATCCTTTTTTTCTTCCTACATGAACTGAGTTACATTCTCACTGTGAATTGTACCACCCCGCCTCCCATGAAGAAGGCCATGGATGTGCGCGTACGTGGGGAAACCTTCCCCAGCTGAAAGAAAGTGTGAGTTGTTCTGCTCTTGCAGCTCCCCATGCAGCCCTGAGCTTCCCCCGACTTCCCTCCCACAGCCAAGTGACTGCACCATCCTTTTGCACTTTCTCTTGCCCCTCTCCTGTTGCTTGCTATTGTCTATCTCCTGGTGTATCTCCCTCCAGCCCTCTGGTTTGCACCCCTGTGCCATGTTTGCAGCTGGGTGCTGCTTCAGCTTTTTGCACCCCTCACTTCCACGGGTGCTTCCACAGTGCCTCCCTCCGGCAGTGCTGGTAAACAGGGTGCGGCATGGCTTCTGTTGAGCAATCTGTAAGGAAAAGTCCAAAAGCCAAGCCAGAAATGTTCGATCCCATCTTCTCCCCAGCTGGGGAATAGGGCAGTAACAGCAACACTCAAAACTGAGCTGTTCCTCCTGGAGAGACCATCAGGAAAGCCCCAAGGCTAGAAAAGGATGGGAAGAATGTGAATAATGTGGGTGCTTTCCTGTGGACATAGAGTTTATCTCTCTCAATCCCACACTCAGCCTTGCAGCAGCCCTTTTGCCATGCAGCCATCCTCCGTGAAGGTAAACCAGGCTTTCTCCTTATTTTGGAAAGGACCCATGGAGCACATCTAAAAAAGGTATTTGAGATTAGATATGGATCTTCAGATTAACAAAAGTGAGCCCCGGGTATTTTACAGCCTCAGCTATCCAGGGTCTTTGAATCATAAACCTACCTCCCACTGCTGACTGTAAAGTGCTGACGTTCCTGTTTTCATACACACGGTGTAACCTATCTTCGTGCTTTCTAACATGCATTTGTGGCATCTGTAAACAATATATTGCTTCCCATCTGTGAAGGTCAAAACCTGAGACTGGCTTCTCAAGGGGCCATGGTTCTCACAAAGGTTGGGCTTCGGTTGATTTTCCCCATTAGCAGGTGATGGGAAAAGTCTTCTCCCCCATGGATGGGGGAGTGCTGCTGATCTGTGTCCTTCTGGTTATTCCCATGGCTGCAGTTATGCAGATCTACTTAGTCCTGCTCCTGATGCCCTTCAGGGACCTTTAAGTCCCTCCAACACTGAACCGCAAGGGCTGGGTTCAAGCATGCTGGAGTGCTCCTGAGCTACACAGCCTCCTCTGCTTTCTTCCTGCAAATGTTCAAAGTGCAAAAGCTGAATTTCATTTGAACATATCATCAGTTGTTGTTTGCTCACTTCCCGCAGAAGCTGCCAGCACACTGGGCTGAATACTCATGAAAAACCAATTTAAGCATCACAGAAAGCCAATTGCAAGTGATCTCTTTGCAAAATTCCCAGTGTGTGCTGCAATGGGAAATTGCACATCACCGGTAAGAGAGAAGAAACTGATCTTGGAGCAGTCCTCCTCATCCGGAGGAGGATGTTTAGAGCAGGCAGCTGCTGAAGGATGCATCGCTGAAGATGCTTCCAGATAATTTGGGATGGAGACACCTTCCTGGAGCTCTTTCACTCTTGCTGCCGAGAGAGATGATTTTTTATCAAGGGGCATGTTCCCAACAAGTGACTTCATTATGTGTCCTGTGACACTACCAGTTCTGGGAGGCTTCTCCTGTGCCCTGCCTGCCTGTGAGGGGTGATGAGCAGTGGGGAGCATGGCTATGGGGCCACGCCTTGTCACTGTTGGTGGCATCAAGACTTCCACGCTGTGGTGGGGAGATGATTGGTGTACTCTGTGGGGCAACTTCTCTGCCTCCCGGGCATGTCCTGCTTCCCACAGAGCTCAGCTGAGCCATCCCCCTGGCATTGCCTGGGATGAAGAGTGGCAAAGTTCCCTCACCTCAAAATACATGGACATGTCTTTTATGTGGCACTTTCAATCAAACCCACCCTGAACCTCTCTGAGACCATCCTCTCCTGGTAGATCCATCACTAAGGGTTCTCTTTTCTTTCCCCTCCTCTTTGGTTTTTTCCTTGTAGAGTGAGCATTATTTTCCCCTCTTTTCCACTTTCCTGACTTCATGCAAGTCAAGCATTTTGGCTGAGCAGTGTATACCGGCTTGCGTTGGGAGCAGGTTGTAACACTCTGGACAATGTTTAATACGATGAGATGCCTGTGATACATGGACTTAGTAAAAGCTGTCTCAATTTTATGAGCAGGATTCATAAACTCATCAATCACAGCCATAATTATTTTATTAGGGGGAAATAAGCAGTTACTGCTATGACTTTCAGGATTTACACCGTAGTCCAACACAAAGGCCTCCAACACTTTAAAACTGGTATTTTCTCTGCTTGAGTTCGAAGTGATGTCTTGTAAATTGATGTAGGTTTCAAACATCACTGTGCCTCCCACAGCAGGTAGCTGGAGGATTCAAGTCCTGATGGTGCAAGCACATTAGGCAGCAACTTGCTCACCAGCTCACAAGCTTGTATACCTGGTGCAGACTCCTCAGTTCTTATTTTAGCTATGTGAGACGAAGCATGTTCTGATGTGGATTCAGCTACAGCAACAACAAGCAAGTATTTCTTCTTCCTTCACAGAACAGTCAGCCCATCTCTTGTTCTATGATGTTCACCCTCTAGGAACCTAACCCTGGGCAGAGGGAAGAGCACAGACACAAGCAAAACTAGGAAAAAACCTTTCTGTCCAGGAGAGCAGTGAGGCTAGCATATCACACAAGACCAGAGGATCATTCAGATCGGCAGGGACCCTGGAGGTCTGTAGTCCAGAATGGGTCAACAGTGAATTCAGACCATGATGCTGTTGGGTCTTGAAATTCTCCATGGGTGGTTATTTGACCCGCTATCTCAAAGACCCATTTCAGTGCTTGGCTATCCTTATAATAAAGGCTTTTTCCTTACATCCAGTTGGAGCCTAGCATTTTAACTTATTCCTGTTGCCTCCATGGTCCAGCATGAAGTCGGACTTTGTCTCCCCAACAGCCAATGTTTCACCAGGTTGAACAAACCCACTTCCTCCAGTGCCTCCTCACAGGACAAGTGCTCCAGCCCCAGACAATTTTGATGGCTGGAGGAAAATACACTCAGAAATTCCTTGCTGCAAATTTGCTGCAGGCTCAGTTGGGGTTGAAGTTCTCAACTCTCCTAGGTTTACTTTGGCGTATGCTCTTGCTGCTCCACCAGGTTTCCTACTTTTTCTTCTGTAGGTCACTGATCTCTGACATGTTTGGGGTCTCTTTGTCCTTTCTGTGTCAATGATACCAGTAAGATTTTTTGGGGTACAGGATGAGTGTTGATAGGAAGGCATGCTTAGTCCTGCTGCTGAATTGCTGCATGATTTTTTACAGCTGGAAACAGGATTGGCAAGTAATCCACCACCCCTTCATTTCCTTTTGTAGTATTATAATAGACTATGCAACCAGGTACAGACCCAGTGGGTTGAGTCTAGACTCTGGATTTTTTTTTAAATTATTTTGGGAAGAAATTAAGCTTCATACAGTGGAGAGTAGAGGCAGAAATGTCTACTAATTTAGAGGTGAGGGTAAAGCTTACTCAGTATAACCCAACTTCCCAAGGCTCAGTGGTAAATGAGGAAAAGATATCTCAACTTAAGAAATAATTTTTTTTACGGTAAGAACAATAATCCACTCAAAAAAACTCTCCAGGAAGATGGTAGAGTCCTCTTTGCCGGAGATTTTCAAGCAGCAATTGGAGAGGGTGCTAGGTAATCTCATTTAGACTGCTTTTCTCACAAGAAGTTCTTTTGAGGTACCTTCCAACGTGGACTGTTCTATGATTTTATGACTTTCTTGGTGCTTTTTAGATAATATGATAATTTGCTAAGAGGAAGAATTGCTGTCTCAAACACTAATGCATTTATTCCTGCTTTAGCTAAAGATTAGGCAAGATGGGATTTTTTTTCTCCCTAATTCTTAATTACTATCAGAAGTGGATACAATTCTTAAACTCCATTTAATTTAATTCTTCTGCTAATATTTAAACTTCCTGCAGTTCCCTTCTAAGCCCATCCCCTGCTAAATCCAGCCAGACTTTGCTCATCTCCATAGGTCAATAATAATGGTGTGCCGGCTGTTCATGAAAGATTTAAGAGCTGATTTGGGGAAAAAGAAAAGCCCAAGATGATTCACTTTGTGCATATATGGACATAATGGCTGAAAGTCATTATACAACATAATTGATTTGTGACAAGTACCAACAAACGCTTTTTGAAAGGGGCTAGTATGGTGTGCTACTGCACACATCTGCATTGTCATCATGCCACGTGTGGCTACCATCAATACCCACACCAGTGGATTGGTACTACTTCACTTGCTCCCAAGAGCTGGCACTAAATACATAAACAGAAATAGAGCCAGACAGAGCTGGTGTTAGCATATGCTGAGGATTTTAAACACACAATTTAAAAATACAAATTATTTCTCAGAAGCTCTAGAAAATAGGAAAGGGAGCTGGTTGTCTTACATTTCCTTAGTTTAAATTTTTCCCTAGGGAGAATAGCAATTTTTCCTCCCCCGCCCCCCCGCCATGGTACAGGGGACAAAGTCTTCCTTTCAAGAGTGATAAATTCTGCAGGTAGTTGTGTACTGACACCGAGAATGCAGATTACGCTCTCCAGAAAAATTGCTTATTTTCAAAGCCAACAGATAAAGAAGGGATACAAGCAACCCTGACTATCAGCATAACACCAGATCCGAGGACCTGTGCTCTCTGCGTGCGGTTATTACATAGAAGCTATCCGCTGAGACCCTCCTGCCTTTCTCCTGCACCTGAGTCCAGGGGACTGATGGAAGCAGGATGACTGACTTCCTAGTGCTTGGTTTTGATGCAACTGAAAGCCACTGTACCTCATCTCAGTCATTCCCAAGCATTTTTTTCCTACCTTTTTTTTTTTTTTGTAACTCATGTTAGTAATTTACGGACTAATTTCTGGACTCTCTGCACCTTCAGCAGTCATCAGGCACAGCACTCAAAGTGCAGAGATGAGCTGTGAAATATCTATTCAGTTATCCCAGATACGGTGGTTTTTAGTGACCTATCCTTTCTGTCATCCCTTTTTTGCCCCAGACGTGTTGGCTTGAGTGAAATTTGAAAAATTCAATCTTGAAATCAGATGTGTATATAAACGGCTTTATAAACTGTAAAAAGTAACAAAACCCAAGCAAAACTGTAAGCTACTAGCCTTATGAAGACACATTTCCCCATACTGACCCCAAAGACCTCTGAGATCCAGAGAGAGAATTACTAAAGTATCTCATTTCTTAAAGTAGGGCCAAACTTGACTGTAAATTGTCTATAGCTCATCCAGGTGATAAAGTGGAAAATTGAGCTTGGAGGAAAGCCAGATAGGGAGCATTTCTCCTGCTTGAAGGCTGGAGGAACAAGATACATGGCAATTGTTTGGCCCCTTTGAACTGGGATCAAAGTTGGTGGGAGTATTAGCACCAAAAGCAATGTCCACAGGGAGGTTACCACCACAGTATTTAACAGCCTCTTCAGCTAGGTACGGTTTGGGAAGACAGTGTCTTGGTGCCTCAAGGAGCTGATCCTGAACATCTTCGGCTTTCTTTCCCAGGACAGCTGCCTCTTTCTTTGTGTTTTGCTACCCAGTTTGCAATTCAGAATTGTTCCTCTAGAGTCTTGGATTCCTCATTTACACCCCTAACTTACCATATGCTAGAGGGAGATCATAAGAAACAAAAAGGCAACATGCCTTAAGAGAGCCACAACCAGGCAGAGCCCTGGGGCCGGAGTGGGAGTCCAGTCCTTAGCACAGCTCCTCGAAAATGCCATCCCTATCCAGGGCACAGGGAGGAGCACAGGATGGTGTGACTCCTCCAGTCCCCTGCCATACAAGTGACAACAAATTACAGTCCTTTGCATGAGTATAAGCAGGCTAACCCAAACTTCACACAAGCCTCTGGCATCCTCCCATCCCTCTCACACCCTCTGCCAGCAGACAGCAACGAGGAGCCCATGCTCTTGATTGGTGCTTGCTTCTCAGCAGCAGCAAGGTCTAATTTTAGACATGAGTGCCAAACATCCTAAATATTTTGAGAGACATTTAAGTATGGCTGAAGGTGACCTTAGGAAATCCATCTCAGCTGCTGGATCAGAGAGGTCCCCATGGCTTGTCCTCACAGGTGGTGCTGATGTGGGACACAGGTCTCCAGCTGGAGTAAACCATTAATGAAATGAGTCTGCATCTCAGTATCTCCATGTTTGGCCCGAGGTCTGGGGCACCACAATCTTTACTTAAGAGAGCCTGTGGGCGCAGGAGGAAGGTTATAGGGTGAGGTGTCTCAGCCTGTGCTGTGCAGGGGATTGGACAATGGTGACAGTCTAACTCTATGCTCTGGCCTCATATAGTACAAACGCAGTTACAGTTTTTCTACTGCTCTTTCAGTCTCGAGGACCCTTCTGCTGTTCTTCTTAGTATGACTGCCCTGAAAAGCAGAATTATCAGCAAATTTTGCTGCCTCACTGCCCATGTCCTCTCAAGGCCATTTCTGCATACACTGCCTACCTGCTCAAACATTTCTGGTTTGCCTTACCCACACAAAGAGTTGATTTCTTTATTTTTATTTTTTTCTAAATAGAAATTGTCATAATGACAATTGCCCAGAAATAGAGAATGTTGGTAAAATTAAATTTTTCTTTTATTTTGTGGCACGACATGGAAATACAATTATTCGGTGAAACTCCCAGAATGGCAAGTGGGAGCTGTCATTTGGAGAATGCATCTCATTTCTCACATAAGTCAGACTCCCATCTTGTATTGTTTCTAATGGGAAAACATTGGCAAAAATATTTCTTTTGTAGACCTAATTTAACACAGTTCTCCACACACTCACTCCCTAAATAACAACAAATGCCTTCAACAGAACAGAGCAAATGAACATTTCTTCAGAAACCACATCTTGGCAAAAGCCCCAAACCATTTAATAAGAAATTCAAGTCTTGAAAGGCAGTCTAGGTGAAAAAAACCCAACCCAACAACCCAGCTAATCTACTCTCTGAAAATTTTGTATGCATTTGCTGAAACTTTAGGAGCAAAGGATCTCAAGAGAAGCAATTTGGGGTGTGAGGAGGAAGGGTGGGCAGGGAAAAGCAGTTTCTGGGTGAGTATTGAGAAATACTGTGCAATCTGCTCCAACTGCTGAGTTTTAGAACTAACAAATATTTTTATGAAATCAATTATGAACAATGTATAGATCCCAGCTTATTTCCCATGTTATTTCACTTCATTTGAAGCAAGAAATAAGTTTATGAAAAGGATGATCAATCAGTGTATCACTGGGGAAAAGGACAAGCAACAAAACCTTACTCACTGCATTATGCCTTTGGAACAAATGGCACAGGCAATCTAGAAGATTTTATAAAAAGAGGAGCTGATTTCATGCTGGGGGCAACCGAAGCACCTCATACAGTTGTATGAGTACCGCATGCACTGAAAGTCGGAAATGCCAAAGGAAAAAAAGATAGGAGGGAGGGGAAAGGTGCTTCTCTGTATTGTACTGTCACCTTTCACACAATTTGAAAACCCATCCCCAGGCAGCAATATAATTTAACCTTCACCAGAAAACCAGAAAGTCCAGGTACTGACAGAATATACTGAAAGAAGTGCCTTGGCTTTATTGCAAAGTCTGTGATTTTTGCAAGCAGTGCTTCTTTCACCCTTCATAAATTGCAATTGTCCTGTACTCAGAAATGGGAAAAGCAGAGGAGGGTCCCCCTGCCTCCGGGACCTGAGGTCCCTGTCCTTTGCATGAATTGGGACTATTGCTGCAGCAGAGTTAACCTTCCCATTCTTCCCCCAGTTCTGAAAAAACAAAGGATCTGTCCAAAGATGGTGAACGTGCTCCCGGTTTCTTGTGCTGTGGTCAAAGTTGGTCTGGTTTCCTTTTATCACTTTTATCACACTTTCAAAGTGTCAAGTCAGGAGGCTGGAAGGCAGGAGCAGTTTCCAGGAGACCTAGTATAGGAAATTTTAAATGTATTCAGCTGCCACCTTTACATCTTTACATTTATTTACTTTTTTTTTTTTTTTAAACAGGTATGCAGAGGTTTTCTGGGATTTTGCAGATAGTTGTGTAGAACAGGACACATGGAGATGGTGGAAGAGCAATCACAAAGTGAAGATGCAGAACTCTGGATGCAGGGTGAGGATGCTTCACTCCCCCACGTCCCAAGCAGTTGCAAGCAACTACCGGCTATGCAGACCAGCTCCTTGAAAAAGGCAGAAGGTCAATACAGCTTTATCAGTTGAGAATCTAGCCTTGTCTCTTTGGCATTACTTATTTATACAGGACTCTGCTACTTAATAAGTTTTGGCTGCTACTGAGTTTATCAACTGGCTGATCCAGCAAAAATTAGTCTGTTTTATTCTTTTAGTCTTAGTTTGAGGGAGCCCAGCTTGCAAACTGTGCAAAATTTGCACGGGTAGCAACGCCACCCCCACTGATTTCTCTTTCTCACAGCACTCCAGCATAGGAATTTTTAAACAGCTGGACTGAAACAGATCTCTAGAGAAAGAATAACCCCCTGGGCTCATGGCTGTGGAGAAGAAGTTACCCCTGACCACAAAGCGACCATAAACTAAATGATCTTTCCAGGTTCTAGAGGACAGGCTGCTAAGGACACTGTTTCTTCTTTGGACATCAGTTATATCCCATCTTCCCGTGGGGGAATGATTTACTGTCAAATACAACCTGTAGGTGTAGGCAGGATTTGCTGAAGGAGGTGGAGGGTCTGGAGAACAGGATGGAGAGAAGAGGGAAGAGGTGAGGGTCTGAAGGGGATGTGACTGAAAGCTTTCCGTCTTCTTGTAGTACTTCGTGGAGATACCAGACTGGCCACCATTCGCCACTGTCCTCTGCTGGATAAGCAGCCCTTCAGCTTGATGAAATACATTAAGTGGTACAGGGGAGAGGCCATCATCACCTTTAGAACAGGCAGGACCTCAAATCTTTGATGTGAAGAGGGTACTCTGGGCACGGAGAGCTTGCTGTGACACAGGACTGCCCCCAGAGCAGGGGCCTGCAGGCTGCGGCTGCTGGCTGACCCTGCCTCCGGCAGCATTGGACAGATGGAAATGAAGAGGGAATGAATGTTGCTGTTGAACCGAAGGGCTCACTGCTCCAATGAGGAGAACTATACCTCAGGGAATAGGGGAGAGATTTACGCTTTGGCAAAGCAAACAGGAAGGAAATAATTCTGCTAGGCACAGATAGCTTCTTCCATCTATTAGCACTGCTGTGAGACACCTGGAAATACTGATTTCCCCAGAAGAAATTCAGGTGTCCCTGAGTTAAGCAAGATTCCTCTCTGCTACTAGGGTTCTTTAAGCAGCAGGCAGAATTGCTTCCTTTGCAGCAATTATTTTCTCAGGTTATTTTCCACCATATCCCTGAGACCACACTAACATGTCTTTTTATGCTCAGCTAAGCAGCTGATTGATTCCTCCTAGAGCTTTTCCTGTATCGACACCAGCAGGGGACTGAGCAGCACCCAATAACACAGGGAAAGTCAACTAACTATATGAGACATTCGCTTGCCTACAGCCAGAAAAATTCCTCTCCCAGCTACTCTGCCTGAAAACCCATCACTCTGACAGCAAGAAGATGGTGCTTTGTTGCCTCTGAATTAGGAGCCCTGAAAGAGGAGAGGATGGAGATCCTGGATCTAGCATCTCTTCTTCAGTGCTGTTGCTCCTCCATCTGTGCTCTGGACAGCTCAAGAAAAATAAATCCATCATCCCTTGGCTGCCAGTGCTTAACAGGATGGCTTAGGGAGCACTCATTTCTCTGCTACAGCATGTTCATGCATTAGAAAACATCTCCTGACCAGCTGCAGGATTTGTGGTCATACAGAGCACATATGCGCACATCAGTGTGTTTATGGAGCAATGCACAGTTATGAAAGAGGATGGTTTGTTAAAATAATCATAATACTACTACTTCAATCAGGCAGTCAAGGAGAATTGACTTGACAGCGCTACTGAATACTCTTTAGGAAAACATGGTTTTAAGAAAAGATGTTCTTCACAGGGCACAGCAGAGCAACCCTGCCTTTGGCTGGGGCAACAGACTTAATTTTCAGTGGGATTCTCAGAAGTGCCTCAGGTGTGCTAGAAGGGCATTTCTTATCCTTAATGACTTGTGCTCCTAAATTATTTAGGTCTCTTTGACAATATCACCACTAATCCTAATGATGGCCAAGCCAGGCTCTTTAATAAGCATAATGCTGCAGTCCGCACCATTTGTGTCCCTGGTAGAAGTCGTGCTGCTCAGCTTATGGGAGATGATTAAATCTGTTTAACTCACCTACCCAGAGATAACCATCCTGAATGTTCTCATTTTTCCTTTTGTCAAAGATAAAAGACCTATCTGGAAGGATGGAAACTGTGGGCCTGGACACACACACACACAGAGGCAATTCTTACAGCAAATCCCACCAGTTTAGTAATACTTTGTACCAACAAGATCTGGGGGCAATATTTATCAGCATATGACCTAGAGAACTTCCTAGAAAAAAGTAGTATGTGTCCCACCAACCCCTCCTGCAAAATATTGACTCTGCATCCTAAGTGTTACTGTGCCTGCTAAAACCAAGCAGCGGTGTTGACTGTATTATCACATACCTCTTCTACTATTCCTGAATGAAAAGCCGAGGTTCCCCACCTTACTTCATAAAAACAATCAAAAAAATCATCAAAGGAATCTGTGCGATTCTCTCCTGAATGATCCATGGCTTTTTCCAAAAACACAGACCAGTACACTGTGTGTACAGGGGGAACGGAGCAGGTACCAAGCTATTTTCTGCCAGCACTTCCAGTCTACAGCATCACATAGGGAATTCCAGCTGTACCAATATAGGAAACTTTCCAGAGAGCAGATTCTGCCATCAGAAACTGCCTTTTTTTTTTTTTTTTTTTTTTTTTTTTTTTGTTGGAAATCACATGCTTTTAAGAGAACATGGTGGTTTTGAGTTTATTTTTACTGGGAAAAAAATGTACCAGTGGGTGATTTTGAATTTGCCATTTTTCATTAAACACTCAATGTGTACATTCAGTACATTCTGGCTTTGACTTCTCCACAGACGTTAGAACAAAACTATTCCACAGAGTGTGGAAGATTAGAGAAGGATTAAAATTCACCTGTATAAAGGGGAGTTTTTCCTTCTCAGAGCAAAGCAAATAACATTAAAGGATCAGCTTTAGCAAGAAATTTATACACAATGTTCTGTGTCATGAAAGTTACAGTCAGAATTTCACTCCAAAATGGAATGAAAACAAATTTCTGAAGACCAGCAGGGTCTTTTTTTCCCAGCAGGGTACTCCCAAATTCCAATCTGGAGTGTCCCTTGGGGAAGGCTGAGGACAGGTTTGCTCTGCAGTTGTTGTGGTCTGCTCATTCTTATATCACCAAGCACCCTTCAAGGCTGCTCACCTTCAGCAAGACTGTTTTGCCTTTGACAGCAGAAATAATTGCTGGTGTGTTGTCCACCGCCCCGCTGCAGTATTAAATGCCACATGTCCTCAGAGTAGGAAACACGGATTAGGTCCACCCTAAACCCCCTCCCCCGAGAGCAGAAATCTTGTTACTTACAGACAGCTGGTGGAGCCTGGAGGTACTGGTGGCGTTCTTTCCAGTCACTCCCAGGCACCATCTGGTGGTCAAACTTCTCTCAAAAAATCACATTTTCCCTGGAATCTGGTTCTTTAGGAGCAGTAGTAAATAAAAGTAAAACTCTACACTCAGGGAGTGTAGCAATAGGACAAGGAGCAATGGGTTTAAACTGAAAGAGGGGAGATTTAGATTAGATATCAGGAAGAAATTCTTTACTCTGAGGGTGGTGAGACCCTGCGACAGGTAGCCCAGGGAAGCTGTGTATATCCCATCCCTGGAAGTGTTCAAGGCCAGGCTGGATGGGGCTTTGAGCAACCTAATGTAGTGGGAGGTGTCCCTGCCCATGGCACGGGGGTTGAACTCTATGATCTTTACTGTCCCTTCCAACTCTAACCATTCTGTGACTCTGTGGTTGTAATTCAGCCTGCCCTGCAAGGCAGGAGTAGCTCTACCAGGGGTGGAATGGGTGAACCTGAAGTAATGTGGGAGATGGGAGACACAAATGGAAGGAGGCCTCATCTGGGATTACAAAAATGTGTTTGTGCAGCAAAAGAAAGCTGAGCAAAGGAGAGGGGACATTAGCAAGAGAGTTACGATAGCCAGAATACTGGAAAGCAGGGGAATGTTTTCAAATAAATTATTGGTCACACATTTGCAGCAGAAGGGGTAACAGTTCAGGTATGCATGCTTTGTTGGGGGTTGTGAGGGCTTGTTTCAGATGACATCTTGCTTTAGCACACGCACTCAGCAGGTACCAGCTGGAAAGTAAAATATTGCTAATGGACAGGGAAGAAAATTGCAGCATGAAATCTGTTTCCATCGCCCCTCAGCTAGAGAAGCATGGCTCTGGGCAGGGAGCAAATCAGACCTGGAGTGGACCTTGTGATACGATTGCAGCCAAAGGAGTTTCACACTTACCCACTAGTGACAGATACAGGTGGGCAAAGGTGGGTCACTTTCTTCATCTGGCTGATGTTCAGGGTAAGATGTCTGTGTCCACTCTACTCCCAGCAGACACAGGTGAACTCAAAAACAACAGATGTGAACTAGAGGACTAAATATGCCAAAAACTCCTATGGAAAAGGTATCAGATTTAATAGGTTTTGTGTTCTCTGTGTGATTATTTGCCACCCTCAAACTGATAGTGGAGCAATTTTGGAGTACAAGTCTACTGATGCCACTGCACTGATGATTGAATTATAACTCAGCAACAAGATCATATTTTATTTTTTTCCCCAAAAAAAAGCTTCTGCCTTGTCCCCATTCCTCCCAGTACCTATTTTTCAAATTTAGCAACAGTACTTGAATTACTGAAAACCAAATTATTTCATGTCTCCCACTTCTTCAGCAGGAGCATGATGGCTATTGACAATGGACCATCAATCACATTTTAAAAAGAGCTGTCCTTATTAGGCAGGAGAAAGAATGCTTTGAGGATTTCCAACAAAAGCTGAAAATATCACTAATGGAAGGCAAAGTGAAATCTTTTCCTAATGAAAGCCTCAAGTTGTAACCAGAAGCTGTGTGTTTTCAGAATGCCTTACCCTTGCATTGTTCTGATTGTCCCCGGCTAAAAGAAGATGATGCATCTTGGACTCACAACGCAATTTAATTGGTGTCCAGATGGTTTTGTGAACAGTGTTGTACAGGCTGCATTTGAATAAGCATTTTCCTCTTGCCTGAAAGTGTTTCAGATAAAACACAAATTCAACACATAAAAATGACATTGGCTTCCCGTCACCCCACGCCATGTAAAATCATGAATTAATTGTTCGATGGAGGTCAGAACCATCGAAGGGAGCAAAACACTGCCATGGATTCTTCTGATACATAGTAGTTTTTAGGTGTTTAAAAGTTATCTGATAATCCTCCATTTTATTTTTAGCACTGATTTTCATTACAAAAATTAGCCAGCTTGGGGAGAAGAGACAGAATCTGACCCCTGGCTAAAATGGAAAAAAAAAAAACTTGCTTAGGAAACCTAGGACTTCAGATCAACTTTCTGGGAGAGGGTTGTGCCGATAGGAGTTAATGTATTGAAATAAGTTTTGGATTTTGTTTGTGTTTTTCTCCTGATTGCTGTCTTGGCAGGTAGAAGCATCTGCAGGATGCTTTGCCAAGACACTGAATTTCTGTTAAATTTTGTACCAGGGATATTTATGCAATTTTCTCCCTTGCTTGCAATTAATTGTGGCGTGTGGTCAAAATGGGTGCCAGTTTGGTATGCCTAGATGGTTTGGGAAGAACAACTTAGGCAGCACAACCCAAGAAGACCATGGAGTATTCATGACATAAGCCTTGTGCTACCACCAGTATAAATTGTCCATCACCAGGCATGGGGTATCTCTGGATGTTGGGGCAGGCCAGGCGGGGTGTAGGGTCAGTTGTCAATGAGCCCAGCATGTGACCACAACCCTGGCAGTGACTGGGTGGAGTTGGCTACTGAAGAGACCAGGAGTGTCCCAGACAACCGCTGGAGACATCCCAGAGTCTTGGTTTGGGGGATCTTGGATCCTGGTGGAAATATCTTAATTTCCAGTTTGCTCAAGTTTCTAGGTTGCATTCAACTTTTTTTATACTGCATTATTCCAAGAATTCATATTTCCAAGCATAAATTAAGCATTGAAAGAGTAATTCAGAAGAGGGTGTCTTCAACTATCACAGACAAAGTCTGGTGTGGCCATTATTTGTTGATATTAATTTTGCTATAAAGAACCGAGTATGGGTGTGGGGTGAGACAGTTTCAGGTGGACGTGATTTCCCCCAGTGTATTTGGCAAACTGAAAAGTATACACATACAAATGAAATGATTTTGAGCAAAGTAAAATGTTTCCGCCAGATCAGAATATTTTGTGCCATAACAACAACATATTGAAAGAAAAGCTAGAAGAGAATCAAAGGAACTTTGAAAAAGTTCAAAGGAAATGACTAAAATGTTTAAACTCAAAAAAGCCCTTTTTTTTTCACAGTTCTGTTTTCTTTCAAAAAAAGTTTTTGGTTTGAAATGATGCTGTAAGCATTGACACCACCGGGGACAAGACTTTGACCTGGGCAGATCAGCCTGCAGTGACTGGCATTAAGAGTTTTCTTTGATTGGGTTCAGCTGGAGCACACCGAGGCTATTGTGGTCAATGCTGCTACCAGCTGCAGAAATTTAGATCTGCCACTTTTAGATTTGGCAGAGCTCATGAGAGTCCCTCACAGTCCTGGGGTGCTACGCCTGGACTAGATGTAGGTGCTAGATTAGCACTGCGCCAACAGATCCGACACCTGTTGCAGGAACTGCTTCTGTAAATCTCCCAAGGTCTCCCCTGACTTTAAGAAAACCCGTAAAACTTCTTCTGATATATACTCCTCTCATCAGGGAGATGTACCAAATTATACAGAAAGCTCCCACATCAAAATCCTCTCTGGAAGTGCATCTGTATTTTATAAAAGTCCATCCAGCCTTATTTCGTTCATTTCAACTCTTCATTGCCAAGACCTTCTGGCAAGAAAGGGCTTTTTTTTTTTTTTTTGCATTTGAAATGCAGCAGAGAAGTACATAAGAAAAAGGCTAATATAATAATATAAAAAAAAACAGCTAGTAAATGCTGAAGACAGACTTTGGGTATCAGAAGTGATGCCAAACAAAATTGCATAAAATAATATTTATCCTGTATGTATCCTGGCACTCATTACAGAGAGCACTGGGGATTATATTCCAATAGATTGCTGGAGGGCTCCTAGAGCAGAAGAACAAGAAAATGAATATCAAGACTTGAAGGAATAAAAGATTGGCTTGTGTTGTGGGCATCCTTCTGAATTAGCATTCCTAATAAACTGGAGCTTTGGGAGGTTGTTTTTCAAATGTAGATAATTAAATGACAAACCGCTGTGACTAAAAAGGTTGAGAAATGACACTTGGAAAGGCAGTTGTGGCAGAGAAGGTAGAATGCCTGTTGGATATGCTTTGGGTTTGGTTGGGGATGGTCACTCCTGCTCTGTAAGACAGCTGCTGGAGGCATTGGTGTTCTGCTTCAAGTGCTGTGGTGCCAAAGTGGTATGGAGCCGGACCACAAGATCTGTAGGAGTGTGCCTTTTTGCATTAGGAGTGCTGAGATATATGGTCTTGTATCTTCTCTACAGGTCCCACTATGGCTCTAACAACAGTGTTCTCACCCATTGTCTTTTCCACCAGCTGTCATTTCTCTGCCAGCAGCAGATGAATGCATGCATTCTTGGCTGGGACACTTTGCAGGGCTCTACCCAGTGGCTCATTAAATTGAGTTCAGCCCTCTGGTACTTCCCCCGACGTGCGGTGGATCTGAAACGCGCCCATGTGAGATACCCTCTGCTGCCCCAGCACTGGCTCAGCTGAGCCTGCAGGGGCCTCAAGATGAGAGATGAGGATCCATGTCCCTAAGCTGGAAGGAGGAGGGTGGGTTGGTCTTCCCTTGTCATCCTTTCCAAAGTGGAGGCTTTCCCGAGTTCCTGAGCATAGCCCAACTGCCGCTGCTTCCCCTGTCCCTCTGATGATGGCACCTGACTGAAGAAAGGCCACCCACCAGAGATCCTGCCGGGGCTTCAGCAGCCCGTCAGGTCTCAAGGGTTTCATCACATCCTCTGAACCACGTGGCATACTGTGTTCATTTTTAACCCTCGGGAGAGGAACATGAATTGTCAGTTATTGCCTTCAGCTTGACTTTCCCCACCCTAATGCTCAGAATGCTCTAACATTCTTTGCCCTTTCTCAGATCTGGCTACACACATGGCTTGAAGGCATATATCCTGGTACCTGTTGCGCAGAGGTAAACATCTGCCTTTGGTTTGGCAAGTGAGACATCCATAATGAAAAATAAAAAACTAAACATGGGACGATCTTATTTCAGAGACAGACATGATTTGGGGTTTGAAATTTTCCAGCGGGGTGGAGGTGAGGGATCAGCTCTGGCTCATATCCTATCCCATAGAGCATGGGAACAATGGGCAGAGAGCAAAAGCAGGAGACAGCAGATAGCAAATTAAGCCATCCCTTTTTTCCCTCCTTAAGAAGCAGAGCCAGTTCATTGCTACAGGATTTGAATCAAACCATGTATTTTTCTAGCTCCTACTGTGTTCTTGATATATTTAAGAGCCAAGGCTGGCCAGATGGGGAACCTCAGCTCTGGGAAGTGCAGGGATGGATTCAGATCTGGAAGAAACCTTACCTGAAGACAGATTGTCAGACAGCTGTTTCCTAGAGGTTGTCATTGTTGTTGGCTTTCTTTTTCTGCAAAGCACTGATGGTAGCCACTGTTTGAACTTTGCTTGCCAAGACACACACATGCAAATATGCATATGTGAAACCACCATGTCTCCTTGCCCTTGGTTCATTCTTTGTACCTTCATTGTAGGCCTGTTCCCAAAGCATCAGCTAATTATCCTTCCTTCTGCCCAGAGCACGGCCACTGGCTGCCTTTGGATAAGGCTCATTGAAACAGAGCCAGGGCGAATCGAAGTCAATCAGCACACAGGGGAAAAGTCCCACTTCACTAAGCCAGGCAGGATGAGTCCAGCAGAGACATTCATCTCAGCTTCCTGGCTCTCTGGGGAAAGGATGAGTGACAGATGCTGCAAAGCGCTTGTACCATTGAATTTTTAAAATGTGCTTTATTTTACCACAGCACTGCCGAGCTTGTAAGTTCAAGGAGCAGGGTACAATGCCCCAAATTTGTAAGACGGGCACAAAGCTCATTCTCTTGTAAAAGAGGATAAGTCAGGGGTTCCTCTTATTTGCCTTCTGGGGTTTGAGGCTGAAAATGCAGTATAACCAGCTCTGCCCCCAGCACAGATTTTTCACAGATCAGTTGAGAACAGAGGTCACTGCTGCAGAGTGAATTGATGCTCAGTAAGGATCTTGAACATATGCAGATATGACTTATATTTATTGCAGTCTACGACTACTGTCTTTCAAGAGAGCAAGTGCTCTCTAACAGTGAAAACCTTCCACGGGAACCATGGTAAAGCTCTTAACATACCCCATTATAATGCTCAGTCTACCATGGGATGAGGCAAGGAAGGATTTTTCAAACACTAATCCCTGAAACATGTTTCCCCTCTCACCTGTCTATGGCTGAAGGTAAGGGACAGTGATATTTGTCAGGAGAGGACAGGCGTGGAGGAAGGCATGAGCCAGTGACTTAGAGAGGGACAGCAGAGACTGCAGCAGGCAGCAGTGAAGCAGGGCTTGGCAGAGTCTTGCTGTGTCTCTGGGTGAACCTTTTCAGAAAACGAAGTTTCATCAATTGGTTTGGATTGACTTTTTTTTTTTAGTAACAGCTAAGAATCTCATAAGAACATTGAAGGAAGGTGCATACATAGGTATGACCCTTAAGATTTTTTAATAGCAATCCTGAGTGACTTGAAGTGTGTGGGGAATTTGCATTAAGCACACAAGATAGCCGTGGCCAGTGATCAATCTTACTCTGATTAATCAGACTAATAGAGATCTGAAACACCACAGTAGCAGCTTTATTGCCTAAAAGAGTCTCAGTCCTTTCTGTCCGGCATGTTCATCTACCACATTGTAGCCATCACTGGGACTTCTGATAATCAGACTGTGGTTGGGGGCATCTCAGGAGATTAAATTTTCCAGGCTGCAGCTTTTGTTTGCTAATCAAACACTGTTTTCTGTGAGACAGTCCATATTTTAAGATCAAAGAGCAGGGCTGAAATTATATACTGGTCTCTTTCAGAGCTGAGGCCCTCCCCTTCTTTCCCCACCTTTCTTGCCCACCTTATGTTCTTTCCTTTACAGTTTATACTCCCAGCTCACCCAGTCTCCCTTTGCCCCTGGCTGGACTGATACAGACTGCAAGTAGAGTTTCACTTTTTTGCTGAACTGACTCAAGACAAACCAGTTTGTATTCATTGGGGTGTCAGATGCTGAAGGTCAGGGCCTCTTTGATCCAAATGGTATACAGGGACTGGGCTGTAAATCCTTGTCTGTGTCACTGCCCCAGGGCACGTATGCTGTGCTTGCAATAGCCTTGATCGACACACCAGGGGCACGGGGAAAGTGAGTGATGCTAAATTTGACACCCTGGCCTTTGTGCCTTGAGGCCTTAAGTTGATGGGTTCAAAAGCTAGAGGGAGGTGGTGGAGATGTAGACAGCCACACAAACAGACAGAGAGACTATGTGAAGACAGACTGCTGCGCACCCTTCCCTGACTCCCTCCCCTCTTGTCCTCCACCTTCCTTCTCCGAAATCATCAGATCATGCAGCTGTTGAGCACAAGAATTTTGATACTGCTTTATTTCTATGCGGTATTTCAAGCGTGATGAGCCATATAGACAGATGGATAGATACTAGGATTGTCTCACAGATTCTGACATGCTGACACCTGCCAGATGTGGACGTGGTCCAGCACAACCGAAATCACAGCTCTTCACATATGATCTGAAGTCATCCTTCTCTTTTGCAAAAGTACAGACCTCATCTGTAATATCAGGGTGTGTGGAGGGGTGCGGTGGTGTTAGCATACAAATCACCCCTTCTCTGCTACCTCTTTCTGAGAAGCCCCAGGGAAGTGATAAAATACTGCAACTAACTCAGTGACACTTCAGCAACTGAAAAGCAGAGTTTCCAGGGCTTGCACAGTGTTTTCTCACTCATTACTGTTGGATTTTAATAACTGGATGATGCCCTGGCAAAGCCAAGCCATGCCACGGAGGGCCACATTTCTGCTGAAGTAGTCAGAGGGTGCGCTTCAGGAGGAGTTGGACTGATCTGGTGCAAAGCTTGCCAAAGTTACCCCTTCCCAATTTTTGACAAGGTTGGATGAAGCGGGGTGAGCTTGCAGAGGATCAGACTTGTTCTCTGGTTGCACTGAGCTTGAATTTAAGAACTGACTCAATGACTTGCTCAGGGCCAACATGCCTTAGCCTGGCATGAGATCAGAGCCAGGCTAACACAGCTGGGTCTTTTCTCAGATCTCTGCTCTCTACCCTGCCTGCTGGAGCAGTGATGCTGACAGCATCTGCCTAGGGCTGGTGGCTCCTTGCCGTCCTGCAGCTGAATGTGGAGACTGTGCTTTGGGCACGTCCATTCTCCACATGTCAAAGAATCACTCTGCAGCTCTGCCATCATGCTATGAGGGAGAAGCCCTCTTTCTTGCTCTCTTTTTCCACAGCCTGGATCCCAGGAGAGTCAGTGCGATGTTGCTGGGCTCAAGCCTAAAGTCATCCCCTTGCTGTCTTGGATGTAAGTATACTTGACCTTTCTTCTCTCTTCTCACCCGACTCAGGAGCCCATTGTGTCTCTGCAGCCAGTGCTGGTAGCCAGCAGAGAAAAGAGGCATTGGGGCAGCTGGTCTGCAGGATGCAGGGTGCTGCTGAAGGAGGGAGACTGCTCCCACGGAGAGGCACGAGGCATGTTCCTGCTCCCGCTCCCAGCACACACTCTGCAGTACCTGCATGTGTTGCAAACAGGCTGCCCCTCTGGAGTGCAGCTCCTGTCACAGCTGCTGTTTCAGAAACATGATGAATGAGAATGGAAGTGAGCAGCATCTCTTCTGAAACCATGCCAGAACTCTCTGCTTTTTCATTGAAAATTCTACTTTTAAGCACTGAGATCCAGCTGGACTCTGTAGATGTACAGACAGGAGGTGCACAAGGGCTTTACTGTCTTGGGACTGTGTATTTACTAGCATCAGTGCTAGTTTTACAGGTGGTTAGAAGTAGAGCCAGACTGCAAAGAGGGATGAGTTTGGAGGAGATAATGTGAAAGTAATGCATAAACCAAAGGAAGGAGTATTGCCCAATAAATCTCCCAATATGAGAAGTAGGCAGGGGAAAAGGGAAAACTAGCAGGAGACAGCAGCTTAAAACAGATAAAAGAGAATACTGTCTTACACAGCAGGTAGTGAATATTGAAATTTGTTGTACCAAGAGGTTAAAAAAGGGATGGACAACAGGATTGCTAATGGATGCTGAAAGAAACAAACCGGACTCTTTCTACAAGCATCCCTTAGCCTGTGCCGAAGGATGCTGGAAAAATGCCAGCTCTGGATCACAGGAAGGCCAGACACACATGGACTACTGTTTTCAGTGCTGCAGACAGCATCAGGCTGGCTGGACCACTGGTTTGGCCCTGAAGGTCAGCCCTTACATTTTCCAGACACTACAGAAACATGTCCCAAGTGTGGCCTGCCACATCTCGCTATAGACAGCTCTGGCTAAAGGATTTACCAGTTCAGATTAAACAGCCCAGACTTTTTACTGGTCCCATTCAACTCATGGATTAGCAGCAAAACACCAAGTCCCCAATTCATAGAGTCTCCCCCACAACCTGTGCAGAAACCTAGGAAGTGTAATTAAACTCATGCAAAATAAATTGCAAAGATTAGGTTAAACGAGTCAGGTTTAATTGCAGGTAGAGGGAAGAGAAATTCAATTGTGTATGCTGGAAACCACAATTAACCTCCCTGGCAGTGAAATCTTCTCTTAACCAAAGTCACCATGGAAGGGTCTGAGTGAGCTTGATGACATCCTTTTCTTGCTTATCCTGTTGTCCCTTCCCTCCTTGCTGACCATACATGTCACCTGTGATGGCCTCTAACCAAGCTCACTGTTTTGATAGCAGGATCTGGCCCTGTGAATAACCCACCTTCTCCCTGTCTGCACCACCCTTCCAGCAAGGTCGTCTTCCCCTGGTATTGGGAAAGAAGTGAGCATTAGCTTGTCTTGAGCCTAGCTGTGGATATTGGATGGTGAAGGATGGTGGAAGTATAACAGCCCATGTGTTTTGATCAAGTCAGGGAGGAAGAGCTGGTGAAATTCCCCCTCAACAGCTTTGTAAGTAGGTCTGTGCAGAAAGAGTTACAAACAGAAGCAAGAGAGAATGTGACACCTAGACATTTCCTACAGGTCTGGAAGCCTCACAGCCACTGGGAGGCATTTGCCAGTGTTCCACTTGCCTCCCCCACATGCGCTGAAGAACTGGCACTGAAATAAGCTGGTGAACAAGCCTGGCAATGCCCATGAGGTGCACCAGGTGCCCTGTCACACATGGACATCTGCTGCCAGCCTGCAGAGCCAGCCTGCTTGGGTTCTGGGGGATGAAGAAATCCCAGTGCCAAATGGTGATGCCACCAGTTCAGAAATACTTTCTCTTTGCCTAGCATATCCAGTGGTGGTCTTGTAAACAAAATCCAATAGCTTGTTTTGTGGTCAGGGCCATGATGAAAAGAAAAGCCTCTCATGGGAAACTTGATGTGAGCTCTCACAAATCACCAGCACCTGAGATCTGGATTTTAGAGGTCTCTGGGGATGGGGGAAAGGGGTGCAAGGAAACAGGCAGTGTCAATAGGCACAAGGAAGATCTATGGGAGGAAATCACGTTGCAGGTTTTGTGGGGAGGAAAGGGACTGTCTGCACATACAAAGGAAACCTTAGAAAATAATCAAGCATCCAGGCTGTTGAGTTTCTCAAAGTGCAGAAGCTGCCGGTGCAGGTGGACCAACAAACATCAACCTTCTAAGAACAAATGAAAGGGCAAGAAAAGCCTTGTGGTGAGAAAGGGTACCTTCGTGGCTGCTTTTGTAGGTAAATGAGCCATTTAAGGCTGCTGCATCCTTTGCTAAAGCGAAATGCTGCTGTAGCTATGATTACCTAAAGTGAAGCTATTTCTCTCCCTTCTGTTTGCTTTGCCTGGCAATTGTTAGGCAGTAACTAGAAATGAGGAAGAGAACCCTCTTCTCTCTTAAAAACAAATAAAATTGTGTTTTTGCAGCTATGAAAGCAAGTCATTTTCCTTAGAAGCCGATGTTCTCTTGAATGGCAGGTTAAACTCTTGCACTTTCTCCAAGCTCAGCCTCTTGCTTTCAAACTCTCTGCTTCTCCCCAGCTTGAAAGCATACTGTGGCAAAACTTTCCCTGTTTCTGTATGCTGTACATACGGGGCTCTGGCTTTCTGTCAAAGCTTGTCTGTTTGGCACCATCGTAAGGAGCTGAAAAACCCCTCTTCTAGTTCCTCCTCATTCCCTAGTTATTAGCCCAATAGATGCTTCATTATCAAGACTATCAAGATGTTGGACTTTGTGGGGCACATCGATTAATCAGATTACCATTCAACTTCACTTTCAGGATTGCCTCCCTAGCCTCCGCAGTGATGGAGAAAGTGATGTGCACGGTCAGCAGAAATTTCTCCCTGACCTCTTAAACTGGTGCTGCAGGGGGAGAGAAGGGATATGTACTTGTTGCCATAGTAATAAGCCACCCTGCAAAACCCAGGCATTTTATCTGCCTTGTGAAAAACATTTCATCCACCAGACACATCTGAGCAAGGTGGGCTTTACAGGGAAGCATTTAAAATCAATGTTGCTTGTGACCTCCCTGGGCTCATCAGCTGGAGTGATGGGAGCACTTCAGGCCCAATTCAGGAAAGGGAACGCTTGAACAAACATGGGCTTCATTGATGCATGTGCCCAAATGCCCTGCAAATTTGGACCTCTGTAACAATTTTTTCTCACCTTGGTCCCTACAACAATTCAAGAGTGGTAAACTCCAGTTTTCTCATCTATATTCATATTTAAGACTTTTTTTCCCCTTGGGAAGCCAAGGAAACATGGTAATAGAGCAAGACAGTTTCTCTGCTAGTGTTTCTTTGAGGTGCCTCAGAAGAAAACAGTTCTCTGACACCAATTAACTCTAGCACAGAATCTTCTGATTTTAAGTGGAACATCAAATCTCACTGAGATAGAAATAACTCTTTTATGCCTGCCTCAGTTCTCAACATTTTTATCAAATTCTGGGCCTGGACTCCTACCAGGTCTTTTCAGAAATAATGAAATGATTATTCTTAGCTCCAAACTATAAAAACTTTCTACTGCAAAAGAAAAGCAAAAGGTACCCTGCATTTGTCATAATTTTACCCCTCCTTCGTTTTCATTAACTACTCCTTCCTGATCTAGGGTCTAGCCTGACAAATATGTTTAAAATTGTAAGGTTAATTGATTTTTTTTCACATGTATTTCTTTTCATTCTATTTTACAGGGCTGAAAATTGGATGATGATGAAGGGAAAATGTCCTGAAGGCAAGCCAAGGAGGAGTGGAAGAACAAGGCAAGCATGATGGAGAAGGAGAGACCCACCAGAGCAGGGAATGCCAAGGAAAAGCTAAAGCAGCAGCTAATTTATGACCACCTGGTGAGAAGACAGATGGAAGATGGTGTGAGAAGCTTCGGGAGGACTGTCCAAAGCGTATTATAAATGAAGTAGAGGGAGATAGGGAAACTAGGCAGAAAGTGAGGGTAACAGAAGCCAACAGGACTTGTTGAAGTAAAGCTCTGCCATGGATTTGGAGGTGGAAATTTTTCCCCCCAGAGTGAAAAGTAAATTCATCAATGCCACAATATTTGGTAAACTCCTCTTGATTCTGCCAAGTTAATCATATCAGAAGCAAAACAAGTCAGACATGAAGAAAATTTCCCTCTTGGTATTTTGAAATGAAACATTTATTCCAAACATCTTTCCTTGGACACTTTTCTCCATTGTTTATAAAAAATGAGAAAATAGATTGTGCAAAGTGAAACATTTATTTCTATTTGCTTCAGTGTTTCACTGAATTTAGAGAAACATTTTCTATTTGTTTGAAATATTAAGACTATTCTGTTTAGGGAGGGGTCTGAATACCCTTCTTAATTTTGGATGCAGGCATTGCCAGCAACGCAAGAACAAATCTGAAGGCCCTTGGTTATTTGCATTGCTCTGGAAATCCCCCTCCACCCTGAGGCTTGGCCTAAAAACAGAACTTCTGGAATGGGGCTTGTGGGGCTCTAGTGTCCTGGACAAAATGCAGTACAGGTGGGTTTGGAATGGTGTTGGATGAACAAAGGGAAGGAAAGTCCCCTGAGGGTGGTCGAGCACAAAGGGGACACTTTGGCTCTATTGGCTGAGAGAGCTCTGCGGGAAGCACTGCTGCACGTTTGTCCTATTTTTATACTTTTCCTGAGTCATCTGTATTCCCAGTGCCAGAGAGGGTACTGGATCAGACAGGCTTTTGGGCTGACTGTGAGGTCACTCTTTCCATTCCTGTTTTAAGCTTTTATGAAGACAGAGAAAACAGGTTCCTTCTGGCTTTCAACGGCTGGGGAGATGGTGGGGAAAAACAAGTGATCCAGGCAGGGTTTCTACTAGTATTTTTCCACGCACACACAGTGTCCTGCCTTGAGTGTCTTTCCAGTGAAGGCATTAAGCCAGTTTACGGGGCAAGTGAGAATGGTGTGAATATGAGAATGCTGCAGAGTTAATTAAATGTGCTGAAGTGAAGTAATGAGTCTGGGTTTCCAATGCCCACATAAGCACACCAAGGATGAAAGGAAGACGGAGAAATCCTTTATGTCTTGTGTGTGATATGAGGTTTTGAGAGGGATCATTAAGGCACACCAACTACTGGGCCTTTTCAGTCAGAATGGATGTAATATGTAACATACGCGAGTGAAGCATTTAATAATTTAGACTGGAAGGGACCTCTGGAGGACTCTGGTCTGTGCCTCCTGCTCAAAGCAAGGCCAGGAGGAGCAGGTTGCTCATGGCTGTACCTGGTCAAGTTTTGAATATTTCCAAGGATGGAGTTTTCTCTCATCTCTGAACCTCTGTTTTCTTGTTTAATCACTGAATTGATGAAAAAAAAAGATTTCTAACAAATGAAGAAAATGAGATACAAACAGGATTTTGCATCTGTGGTGTGAAATGGTTGACACTGAGGACCTCAGGTCCTTGACAGAATGAGGTTCCCTTTGTCACCGTGAGCTACACGCCTGGAACACGACTTCCTGTCAAGTTTACATGAAAAATGTCTGACCCAAAGCTTGGTGAGAGGAACAGCTTGGGCATTTTTTCAGATGTAAACTCCTGCCTTGGATTATAAACCCTGTGTGCATGTTCAGCATTGGCTATACTATCTCCTCTCAGGGAGTGTTACAACATGTGCTTTATAGCTGAGCAATTTCCTGAGCACCTTTTAGGGCTGGGCCCACAGGGGCTTGTAAATCTTAGCTGGGGCTCTCCCAAACCTTTCCCTCTCTCCACTTGCTTTGATCCCACAGGGGCTGTGACAAGAAGACCATGTGAGATAAGCAGTATGAATGAGGAGGATTTGCTCTCCACCTTTCCAAGTGAGTGGCTCCACACAGGAGTATGCTGAATTCAAATGAAGGCACTGAAGGGTGTCTGAGGACCTTTTTTTTAAAAAATTTTTTTTTAACGATTATTTCTATTTCTCTGGCATTGCTGTTTCTCTTGGGAAGAGCAAGCCTCTCTGTGAAATTACATTTGCTAGTCTTTCTGAAGGATATTTTAATAATGCTTCAAGATAAACAACAACAAAAAACACTGAAAGGAAAGAAGGAGGACTCCCCAGACAGCGCACTGTTTTGACCTTTTGAATCCATTCAGGCTAAATTTTTACCATCCTTTGCACTGAGTTTCCAGAGGAAAGGGCTTCTGTTGGAGCAGACACCGGAGGTAGTCTAGCTTCCCTTGGGGTGCCAGGTGATCCCACCAGCTGTGCCTAACATTGGTCCTGTTTGCTTGTTGAGACATATTCCTGGGAATCAGGCTATTTTGGGGGTTATGTTCTTGTTCTAGCTGCAGGGACCAAGGAAGCTGTGGAGTTGAGCCAACTCATAGCAAGCAGGTCCACCTCATAGAAAGCATGTTGGAGTTTGAGCTGATCATGTCGTAGGAATCAGCATAGAATGGTTTCAGTTGGAAGGGCCCTTAAAGATCATTGATTTCCAACCCTCTTGCCATGGGCAGGAACACCTCATACTAGACCAGATTGCTGAAAGCTCCATCCAGCCTGGCCTTGAACACCTTCTTTCAAGAACCTCAGTGTCCTGGGCCAGAGCAGCATCCTTTCTGGCTTTGGGTTTTGAAGCAGCCCAAGAGAGGACCCCAGGGTCTGATCTCTGTGTACTTCCTTTCTTCCACCGCCGCAGCAGCTGATACTTGCTTTGTGACAGCCAAGTGCATGAAGTTTAATCTCGGCTGTGCAGGTGTGGCAATTAAGGAAAAGCTGCTAGGAATGTAATGATTTCAGAGCCATGCACACCATTAATCCCACCTTTCCCAGCAGAGAGATGCTTTAGCATCTTAGTAAATGAAAGGAATGTAATCTGTTTGTTCACATGGTTTCCTATAGAAGCAAAGATATTGTGATTTTTCTTGGTGGTAACTGTCTCCCTTATTCTTCTATCCATCACTATTTCACACTTTTGTAAGGAGTGAAAAAAAAAAATTTACTTTCCACCAGCTTTAACAATAGGGGAGAGATCTCAAAGGTTATATGTTCAAACAGGGTCCCCCCACAAAGAGGTGGCCATGTAGGAGAGTTGTTGCAAGTGCTGTCATCAATGAAACAACTGAAATGTGAGGTTAAGCACCACTGGACATCAGAGAATCCTCAGATGAGAGATGAAACCTGTTAGTAAGGCATTTGGACTTCTACATTAAGGATTGTTATGGTTTTTTACCCCTCTTTACCCTTTTTAGGGACATAACTGTGCCTCACACAGCTGAGAAGAGGTTGCAAAGGGAACACCAGGGGACTCGGTGCTTTGGGATTAGCCTCAGTAACTGGATGTTCCGGTGGATTGCTGAGTAGGTGGAACAACAGTGGCAAACCACTGAAAACAGCACACATAAATTACATTTGAAAATTAATCATCCCATTTCCTGCAAGTGATAAGAAAATGTGCCTTGTCTGCAAGTAATTTGCAGTCATTCATGGCAATTTCTAATATTTAAATACCAAGTAAATTAATTAATTGCCATTATTTTTAGTTAACTGATTTACTGTAATTGCAATGACTAAATAAATCAATTACATAAAAAGAAAAATAAAAGCCCCAGACAAACATGGTAAATCAATTACTATTTAATGGGAATTACTTGATGTTACAGAAAACAACAGAGGAACAAATCCTTTTATGACATCAGCAAAATTCAATCACTGTCTGGGGAAAGGGATTTCAGCGCAACATTATATCTTTATTTAACTCACAAGATAACATAATGAAATAGTGAGAATGCATAAGAGCCGCAAGCCCAGGAGAACCACTATGCACCATAAAGCAAGCAGCTGGGACATGGTCTCCTGAACCATCTCAGAAGCAGGAAACACCGTATTCAGTGACCAGCACCTGTGCCAGGAAAGTTGTGACAAAAGATATATCAGCGGGTGCCTGGATAAATGCCACCTGTGGCAGAAAAACAAATCTGTTTAGAACAAATTCCTTTAGAAATCTTTAGAGAAGGACTGAAGAAGGTATTGGAGAACATCGTCGTTACAGCTGTGAGTGGAGGTTACTGTTACTAGGATGTGGTGTTCGGCTCCTGTCTTCTCATCTCAGGAGAGTCTACTAGGAGACACTTCAACAAATGCAGGTGGACATGGTCAGGGTCTGTCACGGTTTCTGTGCAAGCAGGCTAGGACTATTTGGCCTGGGAATGTGATGGTGGAGTAAGTTTACATGTGTATAAGAGGGGACTAGAGCAGAGAGGGTTACACAGAAGGTTACTGAAGGCAGAAATGAACCATGCCTAGGATATCCTAGCTGACGGCAGCTGGAGGCTGGAGCAGTGCTCAGGGAAGTATCATCCAGCCTAGCAGAGCCCCTTGAGTGGGACCAGTGTATCTCTTCCCCATCCCACGCTGCAATGCAAAAAGCAAAGACTGGTTTCCCACCAGCCTGGGCATCACTGAGGCAATAATCTGAGCAATAACTTCCTCTGCTGACAAGAGGCTGGACCCACTCTTCATGTGTGCTGCTGGCCATCGGGAACCCTCGCACCCACGGGTTGCAATCACAATAACTGCTGAGCACTTCCTGGCAATTTCCCCTCAGAGGATGTGCTTAATTTGCATCTGTCTATCCAGCCAGCAACTTTCACACAACTTGGAGGAATTTAATTATCATCCAGAGCTCAAATTATGCCTGATGAGCTTTAAATTGGGCAGCAACTTCAGTATTAGTCATGAGAAGGTAGATAGGCAGATGAATGGTGCTGTGCAATGTGCAAACCCTCTCTCATTAGGAAAGCGGGGTTGGAGCCCACCAGAGCTGTGGTGAGCTATAGTTAAATAGGCATATTATTATTTCTAGTCTCCTGTCTGCTCATTACTGCTACAGCAGGCTTCTAAGGTTGTTTGCTTGGGGTGCTGAAAAAAACAGGCTAGAATCGGAAATTATGAAACATTTTAACCAAGGTAAATGCCACTGTTGTATTTTTGGGTACTTTACAAACTAGTTTAGGGTGAAAATAACCTCCTTGGTGATGCAGGAACTATCCCAAAACACTGAAGGAGGAGGGTTATAGATAGCACAAAAATATCCAGAATACCATTATTTGTATTGTGGCTACACATTTAAAACAAAATTGCTCACAGGAAAAAAAGAACATTCTTAATGGAGCGCTCTCAGAAGGTAAACCCACATCCCAACTGCTTGTGTGGCATTAGGGTACTGTTCCTAGTGATAGTGGGACTGCCTCTTGACCTGACAATCCTATTCAGGCAGCTTCTGCCTGGTCTGGCCATACATCCCACAGGCTGTTTCCTTCCTGACAAATACAGGTGGAGGAAGTTGCTGCTGCTACTGACACAAAGGCTGGGTCTACCAAGCATCAAGTCTCTCCTTCAAAGCACTGGGGGTAGGAGTGAATCGCTAAAGGAAAAAGTAACAAGACTTAAAAAAAAAAAGAAAGAAAAAAGTTCCTTTTTATCCAAAGCAATTAAATCATTTTGGCTGAAGCCTTCTGCCAGCTCAATTTCTGCAGAGGGCTAGCCATGCAAAATTTACCCAGGTTATAAAACATGGGAAAGAACCACAAATAACTGGAATATCTAGTCCCATAATGAGAAGCACCATGTTGCTTTGCCAGTGGGCAGTGCTATCAAGGACACAAGTGTCATAATTACACACAATAGATATAGGTGCTTGTGCCTGGAGGAAACAGCTTAATCCTGCACTAGGAGATGTGCCCTGGAGCATCTACTGCTGGGAAGAAATGTTGAGCCAGAGGTTAGAAGTGATGCAGCCTCAAGAAGATGTGAGGGGCTCCCCCATGTCCTTTGTTACACAGGGCCAGAAAGGGAAATGGCACCCCAGCCACTGGCTGCAGAGGGATGCATAATGGCAGCTATTAGCAACTTGATCCTGGCTTTACTTTTAATACAGCCTGACAGGAGGTCTCACAACAGGAGTGACAGGCTCCAGGAAGCAGGATTTACTCTTGCCACCCTTACTGAAGTACTGTCAGAAATTATTGCATTACAATTACTAAGCATTTAATGTGCCTCAGCTGTGTCCCTGATTGCATCAATTAGCCACAAATCAACTGAGGAGCCAATTTAGGTTTGAAATAGAGAGAATTAATGCAGAAGTTTACTGATATTGTTTTGGTCTTTGTCTTACAACAGTTCCCTTCTCAATGTCATTAGATGTTGTCCATGCAGTTAGATGCTGCTCTAGAGTCTCTGCTACAGAAAACGTAACTCTGATATGTGGCACTGAGATGATTCTTATTTTACCGAAATTAAGGCCTAGAGCCACCCACAGAAAACTCAGCATGCTGGGAAAAAAAAGCACTGAGGATGGCAAAGTTCTCCAACATTGTGGTAACAGTAAGTATAAATTAATATATCCTAAAATCCCTTTGGGGTGATTAAACCACGAACAGATTCAGCAGCAGCTTTTCCTGTCACTGGTGGTGGCAGATCCTAGTTCTGTGCTCAGGCATGGCTCCCTGGGACCAGTCCTGTGCTTTAATGGTAAGGACGTAAGTGATACTGCAGCTGGTGCCAGTTTAATAAGCTTTTTCTGTATCTGACAAATACCCCTGATCAAGCAAGCGGTGGTGCTGATGGAAGGAGTTCATCTCCCGTCTCACCTGCTGACTGCCTTTGGAGGGCTTCATTACCATGCAAATGGAGATTGCACACAGCCTAGTAAAAATACATCTGTCAGACTGCACACATTTATAACACCACATGTTAGCATAACTAGGATTTATAGAGCAAATGAATTTCATCTGGAGCTGGTAAGACTTGTCCCACCATCGGATACAATAAGGGTTAATTTTGCTTCAGTAATTCTGACATCTTTCTGATGAACAATTAATCTCTTATTGGGCCCAAAAAGCTGCCATGATACTTGGAAATTTTTGACCTTGAAATGGTGGAGGAGGATTTTGACAGAGAAATTGGGAAAATGACAAATGAGAAGGCAGCCTCTCTAGGTACCAAGTAGCAATGAATGCAGTCAAGTGAAGGGGGGAAATGATTATCTAACTCAGCCATAATTTTGCAAGGGATCAAGTTGTTATCTGACTTATGTTGGAACAAGCCTCCAAGGACATGTCTGTGATGATGCATGCATTGAGATTAATGACCGAAAAGATGTTACTTCTCTGTCTTGCTATGGAAAAGCATCAGGGGACCCAGGGACACTACTGCCTGTGGCATTTGGCCCCAGGACCCCAGCCTGTAATGCGACAATGTGGGCACCACACTGAAAGCCCAGGAGCAAGTTTGTTGTAACTGGAGCTAGACAGTGGTTGTTCTGCCTAAGAAAGTCAGGGGACCTCAGAATCCAGAGGAAGCAATGCATTAAACATATGATGTTGTACTTTTCTTGCTCTGTTTGTGGACCTCACATGTAGGCACAACTAGCCATGCCTTCGGCAGAGTCCCTGAAGAAAGAAGTCATCCGACAACCTAAGACAGAGTGTGGTCCAGCTAAAAATGGGTTGTCCTCTTTATAGCTGTGGTGGTCCATCAGCACCTCCCTGGAGTGATTTGCTCCATGCTGGCAGACCCACCTAAGTAAAGTGGAGTGAGTCACCGTCCAGAGGTGTCTGCCTCTCTCCATGATCTGCAAAGAGACTTTGGGTGAGACAACTCGAGCCAGGACAATTTTCTACCTGAATGACAAGTCTGCCATCAACAGCTTCTTCAGATAGTGGAGTACAAACAGCTCCCTTGAGCAACACCAGTGGGAAAGAGTAGAGACTCATGCCCAAGGTATGCGAGGCCCACCCTAGGAGCCAATAGGGTAGGGAAGTAACGTACAGTCTTGTTCACAAATGCCTGTTGCAGAACACACACCTGCTTTTAGTGTCACTTAAAATTAAATGGATGAATCTCCCATATGTCCTGAATATCTCAGTAGAGCTACCCTGCTTTCTGAAATAGTCCTGAACTAGTGAAAGGGCAGCTGTAGACCTAGTGTCTCTTCTACATCAATCAGCTTCTGTTGAATGTATTTCAGATTGGTGATTACAGGCAAATAATTTATTGATATATTAAAATTGACATGTGCACAGTGCAACATGTTTGCCAATGCCCGTATATTCTATATGCTGAGGCAATATTGGCAAGAAGTCAGGGAAAATGAGTTTGAGTCTGGTTAACTTTGCAAAGGCCCTGAAGGAAGAAAGTCGAAAGCAAGTTTTTAATTTATACTAGAAATCAGAGGCAAAGCCTGTGAAATTGCAGGCAGAGCCTGTGCATTTAACCTGAGCTCCAGGACGTAGGTTTCTTGGAAACATATAAATGTGCTTCCAGTTTTTATATCTAGACATGTTGTCCTGAAACACAAGCTGATTATCATGCTTTTCAGAGTAAGTGTTTGTAAGTGATAAGTGCAGAACATCTCTGCCTTCTATTGCAAGGATTATTTACATTGCTGCACTACCAATTTTCATGGCTTTTACATTCCCTGCAGAAGAAAAGCTAAGAACAGGTCATAGTTCAGTGACCAGCAATTATGTCTGCATTGGTTAACACTGACATGAACCCTGCAGAACTCACAGGAAAATTCCTCAGTCAAGGCATCGGTACTTGTTGAAGAATTAGCTGTTTCTTAGTGGAAAATGGCTTTTGACTTAATTAAGCTTTCTTATTTGAGTTTTTAGATTTCTTTATGTCAAGAAAAGAGTGTATACTGAACACCAACCAATGCATTTTCATGTTTTCTTTTTCCCCCAGTCCTCTTCCTCTTCCCTCCTTCCTGCTCTGCTCAATAAGTAGTGGAGATTTCCATCTAAATATTTCCTCAAAAACAAATGTAATCCTCCAATCAAGTCTATTTGTTGTCTTCTGTGTTTGCAAACAGAAGTAATGTATTGCTGTGTGAGTTATGCCACTTGTATTAAAAGTGAGGAAAAATGGACAGCAGCTGTAAATTTTGCATGAGAGAGACATCTTATATCATGTGTGTTATAACATGTTCCCAAACAGGCACCTGGGTCTACAGGCAGTAAACCCCAAATCCAGGTGCATGGACCAGGGCAAAATCAGTTACAGGACTTGTTCCACCATCTCATCTTCAGATGTGTCTGCGATGATTGTCCTCTGATTCTGATGTTGGGCTCACTTGGTACTGTGCTGACTCCTCTTCTTGCAACAGGACAAGCAGATCAGGAGGAATATTTTCGTGACTGGCAGCCAAATCTAGCATGTGCTGATAGTATCAGTCCGGGGCCAGTTCTCAGTGAGATTTTCATATTGCTGTAATGTGTCTGTTGCTACAGGTCTTGTGGCAATTTTTTACTTTAATCTCTCTGCCATTTCCACTTCTTCACAGCAGGCAGGTTGGGAACAGCTTTGAAAGCACAGGCCTGTCTATGTGCTATGTACCTACAGCTCTACACACAGGCACATACAGGCTCTCCTTAGCTTTGTATTCTTCTGGTGTTTTCCCAGGATATTAATAAACTAGAGACAGATATTCTTTTCTCTTCTGCTGCTGCTTTGTCGTCTTTGTGTAGTGCTAAGCCAAATGCTGTAGAAATCATTTTATACTTAACTCTCTTCCAGACAAATTATCTGTTACAGGATTTAGGTTTTACAGATTATTTTGGTGGGCACCGTAAACTCTTGTAGCATATTTTAATGAGTTTATATAGCTTTGTTAGCAGCTCAGTCTTTTTTGGTATGTAAAGTTTTTGGCATATACTACTCAGTCCAAGCAACTTGTTATTTTCTAACTTACTTATTTCTCACATCCTTTCTTTCAGCAATACAGTCCAGCTGCGTCTTTCCAAAATGAATGGGAGAAAGCTAATATCTACTGTAATACAAACATTTAACTCCACAGCAATGCCCTTTTCTCCCTCTTTCAACCATAGGTGGGGCCCTTTGCACTGAAGATGGTAATGGATTATTAACAGATTAGTCTGCAAGATTCATCCTAAGTCAACATCCTTTCCTCTGCTATAGGAAATCTTGGTTTTGTTAGTGGTTCATTTTTCCATTACGACTATCCAGCTGAAAAATGAGGACTCAAATATCTGAAAACACTGTCTAAACTAAGAATTGGTGGTTAGTTAGGGGCTGGAATAATTGGGGAGAGGAGCAGACACGCATGGAGAATTTCAGCTTTTTCTGGAGAAATGAAGCCTGGTAGTTGTGCTTTTCCAGTACCTCTTTATGGAAAGAAAGTGCACAATAAGTTCTTTTGATGAAGGACAAACATTTTCTAAAGAACTTCTACAGCAAAAACTCTCATCTTGTGGCAGATATCCAGGAAGAAACCATCCGTTTCTGCTTGAATTCCTTTGCACTTACTTTTACTGAAGTTATCTACATTGGTTTTCTACTATTTTTCCAACTAATCCAGCCTCTGTTAATCCTGTCCTCCAAAGCACTTGGTACTGTTCTCAACACAAAGTCATCCACAAGTTTTATGAGTGCACCCGCTGGGCCATATTTCCCTCTTTGCATAAGAGAACGTCATGCAAGACAATGTCATACTCTTAATAAATTCAAGACATATCACATCTGCTGCCTCCTGTTTATCCACTTGGCTGATTACTCTGACAAGGGATGAAATTAGAAATGGTTTGAGAAATTCAGTTCTTGAATAATCTGTGCTGGCTGTTTTTATCAGTTTATTATTCCCTAGATGACTACGAAGAGATTGTTTAATAATTTTCTCTTCTGTCTTCCTGGGTTTTAGATTATGCCAATTTCCTGGGTTCCTTTTCCTCTCCTGAAAGACAAACTACTCTGCTGGCCTTTCTCAATTCCCCAGGTACAGGGAATTTGCAGAGATAACCCCTCAGTGTCTAGGGATCTCCTCACCTGACTGCTAAATGCAGGAGGGAGAACTTCATCTGTTCTTCTGAATGTCATTACTTCTCTAAATAGTATTTAACCAGGTCTTTTCCTATTTTGGTCTGGAGTGCTACTTCTGTGTTTAAGTGTAGTAAGTAGAGGTCACAGTTTACCTTTCAGAGGACTGTAGGAAACAAAGGTCTTCTTGCCACTCCAGATACTTCTAGCTTTTAATTTTTATTAACTAAAGAACCTATATGCTCCTTTGTCTTCCTTCTAATTCTAACAGATTGTAAAAAGTGTTGAAGTTCCCATTAGTGTTCCTTGTCATCTGTATATTTTGTGTATCTGTATATATGTCCCTCTGTGTATTTTTGCGTGCATGTGTTCTTCCTTCACTGGGTCTCTTTTTATTTCTTGTGTAACTTTTGGGAGACTGCCTCTTTGATTTTCCAGCCATGAGAGGGCTCTTGGTGTAGCTGTCTTAATTTTGCACTGTGCTGCAGCAGTGCAGTTTCCATGCCATCCAGAAACCGCAGTGATATGCCTGGCTGAAGTTTGGCTCTGTATATCAGAGCAAGAGTAGTGGTTGAGGCTGGAGCCCTCAGCAGCACATTGGCAAGAAGCTTGCCATGTGGAAGAACCTCTGCCAGCACCCTTCCCCCTCATCATGCACCCCATGGACTGACAGTGCAAGCTTCATCTTAACCTTGGCCAGGACAAGTCCATTAACTTCCTCAAGAAGACTACTCTACCTGCCCAAGGGACTGGATTCACTGTAAGATGAGCTAAGTGAATGCTCTGTCTTTGGATCCAGTTAGTGATGGCTATTCAAACCAAACTAAGGCTCTGGGTCTCAAGCAAGTCCAGGACTTTGCCTACTGCTATGGAAGAAGTTCTTTGGTTTCAAGGGGTTTCCTGGATTCATGGGGATGAATAGATAGGTATTTGGGTTCATGGTAGCCCACGCTGTGAGATCTGATATGTCCCACTGGGCAAGGCTCAGTTTCCTCAACACAGATTTCTAGGGATATGCTGTGGTACGTGTTCAGCTGCTGCTCCAGAAGAAAAGGGGTTGATAAATCTCATGTTTTATCAACCAACCACATGGGGCTCTCAAATGGCACTAGGAGCCTGTATTTAGGAATCTGAATGATTCTTTTCTACCCTTTCAACTTATCTACTCAGGTAGAGCATGCTGTAGAAGACTGATCCATCACTGACAAAGGGAGTAACCACAGTGCTGCAAACATCTTCCTGATCTGCTAATGAACTGAGTATGAAAAGGAACAAAATCTGAGATGAGACAATGTCACATTTCCTTTTTAGGCATTTCATGTGTCTCTTAAAGACACGATTGGAAGGGATATGGTAGAGGCAGGAAAGAGATGACAGAACTGCTAGATGTAGCTACAGAAAATTGGTTTATACGAGCCCAGAAGCTTGGCAGATAATGGCCCAGGAAGTGCTTTCCTGCTTTCTTGCCAAACATAAGCGATGTCTAGTATTTTAGAAGTGCTTGATCTATCCTGGAAACACATATGCATCTCTTCACAAAAGTCTGGAGCATCATCTATGCTTGGTTTCTGTTTTATGATTCTAACTGTGTCACATTAAATACAGAGATGCACACCAGTCAGAAGAACAATTTAATGAGCTCCCAGAGCTATAACATGATCCCAGAGTTCTGCCACAAAATGACTTGTGAGATTGTTTTAAAAACAGCATGTGGGTTAATTTTTGCCTGCTAAATGCCTTTTGTGTCTTCAGAGCTCATCTTGTCAATTTTCAGCTGTGACCATAAGACCAGAAAGCTAAAAGAACAGAACATAAATTTTGCTGTTGCTTTCCAATATAATGGCTCCAAAGCAAGGGTCAGAATGAAAAAAACCGCAAGTATGTTGGAGGAACGAATAGCTTCATTCATGCCCTGCTGGTGGTAACAATGGAGATACCCTAGCACATACAGACCTTTTATATCAACTAACACAAGCCAAAGGTCCCAGAAGTGATGGCCTCTGCAGCTCCTTACCTCTCCCTCAGGGATGGGGCTGAGTTGTGTTGGTCTTACATTTGCTACTGCACAATTAGCCCAGCCATGCTCTTCCACTGGCCAGAGTAAGTGAGCATGAGTGATTTTGCCACAGGCAGTCAGAACCATCAAGGTGCAATGCTGGAGAATGGTCTCAGCAGGTCCTGCAGGGGAATGAGGTCTACTGGGACATTCAGAAATGTGTGAGGCACCAAGGAGACCTAAATGTCAGGCCATGCTTGCTGAATGCTGGGTCTTCTGCTGTCCAGATGCTGTTTTCATGTTGTATATGTCTGGACTAGTATCATGGCAGTTACTCAATGCCCCCACACGAAAGATGGGAAGCAATTACTGAGAGACACTTGGACCTTTGCTGGACGTTCTTTCTCTGTCCTGAGTGGGACGTTAAAATGCCTGTGGCATGTTAATCTACATGTTGATTCTCTCTCAATGCTGCTGGCTGCTCACTGTCCACTCTACCTCTATTCACTGCCACTACTTTTGTGGTGTAAGCAGTGAAGAGTTCCTTACAGGAGAGGGTTGTCTTCCCATCCACATTGGGAAAAAGGAAAAAAATTGAGCCTGGGTTATGAAACACGCTATTCCTGCCCATCTGGTTTTGTCATTCATTCAAGAAAGAGAGTTACCTCAAAGAACTTGTAAAGGTGCTAACCTGATGTGACTTTTAGCCTCTATATTCTATCCCAGTTGTAACCTTTGCTACAAGCCTGTGCTTTGCTGACAGACCATGCCGGGTTACTGTCCACAGCAATGCATGAGGCAGACTGAAAAATTAAAGTACCCTTGGGGAATACATTAGAAATAAGGCAATTTTAGAAAGCCCGCATAAATGTCTGTCTGGAAGTGAAAAAAAAGACCTAGATGAAGATTCTTGTCTATACTTTCAAAGCCATTACAAACTTGGCAAACTTCTGTTTGATAATTCTGAGTATTTTACACATCACAGACTTGAAACATCAAGAGATATCCCATCCTTTTAATTATTGTATCTCTTTCTCTCAAAGAGACATTGCTATATTAAAAAAAAAAAAAAAAAAGAAGAAAAAAAACCACCAAAAAACAATAAAAAAAGAAAGGGAAATAATGCATATCATTAAGATAGGTAGAAAATAATATTAATAGGTAATACTCAAAAGGCAAACAAGGTTATTGTGATTTGAAGTCAGGAAAGGAATAATTTCAGCACCAATAAATTTGTCATCATAAAAGTATTTTATAGAAAGGGCAAACAAATGCTGTGATACAAAGGTATTTATAAAATCTGATTTGACCGAATATATATTGGAGGTCCAGCATGTTCTGCATCCATCCATCAAATTCAGAAGGTTTTTTTAGTATCATGCCTTTGTGTGGTTTAAATAATTGTGGAAAAATAATTTAGACATTTTTTCATTTTTTCTGCTAATAGGATATGTTTCAAATTACAGCTTGGTGCCGAGTTGTTCAACAGTAACTTGTGAGACGAAAAATTCTCTCAGTATTGACAACACTCCTCACATAAGAGATAAACAAAGAAGGCATTTATGGAAAGCTATCTTACTGCTTCAGTACTAATGCTGTCAAAGATCTTTAATATCTTGTAGACTTCTCCCACCTTCAGATTGCTTCAAGTTAGCTAATCAACTAATCACGTTCTTACTCTGAAGCACTTCCCTCTTCCTGCCAAGAAAAGCGGCTCTGTGTGGACAGCTGAAGGACAAGTAAAGTCACTGTTGTAAAGAGCTGGGGGGTCTGAAAGGCTCCACACTTTGGTCTGTGTCAGGGCCCACTGGGCTTAAGGGGAAAGACCCCCAAAGACCTTCACTGGAGGCTAAATCAAACCCTTACAGGATGATGAGCAGGAGCACATTGACTCTTTCTGTCCCCGGCCAAGTCCCAAGGATTTTTGCCTCCGTGCAGGCTGGCATTGCCCCAGGGGTGCTTGTAAGCACACTTGAGTAATTCCATGGACAATGAGAAAGCGCTGCCATAGTTTTTGCAGCAGGGATGTTCTGTGCTAGGGCACCCTTCAGAGGAGACCTTGCAGCAGGGTTGGGTGTGTTTTTATTCTCACAGACCACCCACCACCAACCTAGAGTTTCCTCCCCTCTCGTGCTTTAAGTTAGCTGATCGATTCTTTGTGAGGTTTTTATTTATTCGTTTTATTTCTCAGACTAAAGCTTAGAGCACCGGAGAAGTCAGGTTGAACATGTGCCACCCCTGGATTGACGTGACTGGCCACTCAAAACATATCACCCAGCCCATCTTCTTTCAGGACTTTTCTTGGCTACATCTCCACAGACAGCCTTGAAACATGTAAAACTCAAGGACTGCATTTGGACACTAGATTTTATGTCCAGACCTGACATCTTTGTGTGCATGTTGAAGGTTGAAGAACAGCAGGTGCCGATCGCTACCACA
>VXBW01006570.1:388977-400323 GCA_013400375.1 Thinocorus orbignyianus
CACTCCCGGCTGTGGCCCCTCCCCTCCCCGGCTAGCTCCCTGCTGACCCTGGACCTGGCACACATGGAGTGGAATAGCTGTGCCGGATAGAGACAGGGGAGAATCAACCCCGTCCCTGCTGGAAACCAGGACAGTGCATGAAGCCCATCCCAGGCACCTGGGAATATTGTAGAACTAAAAATTTGTTTCACACTCACTATCTCTATGCAAAAACATGATAAATATTCCCAGGTGCCTTTTGATAGCAGAAGAGATAAAACAAATGCAATATTTTACAAGGCAGTTCATTTATAGGTCAGATAACTCCCTGAGTGTGAGAATCACAGGCTATTTGCTCACAGATGTTTAAAATCAGCAAAGCATGAGCTGAAGATGTTTCTCCTCAGGACCCGAATCCTGACCCCTTTCTTTACAACTGCTTGGCCATCACTGAAGTATTTGTATTATGTTTTTTTGTGGTTTTGTTGGTTGCAACATTTTTCTTGTGCTCAAGTTTTGAGGCAAGGCAACTTAAGGCCCCTTTTAGAGTTTTGCAGCTGGCTAGGCCATCCTGAAAACTTTTCATTAAAGTTTTGATACTGTGTTCACATTTGAACTGCTTTCTACACCTTCACACAAGATACCTCTAGGCCTGTAATCCCATTGTACTGCATCACTTCTCCCAAGGGTCTGTGGTGTCCATGGGTGCCCTGTCACAGGAGAGCACTGCGCTTCTATCTGCCCAAGGTCTGAGCATGGGACGGCAAAGAGTTACATTCAGCTCTCTCCAGTCCCAGTACTTCACCTATTATTTTAAGAAAGTTGTCCCTGGAGGTATTAAATAACCACAAAGTGCTGCTGCAGCAGAGCTAAAGATTTACTAATAATGTTAAACTAACACATCATTTTTTTTGCAAGGCAGCGTTGGCACAGGGTTCTGCTATGAACCATAAGTACATCTCCAGCTCTCATAAAAGTAAAGAGCATTTCTAGAGCCAGACCCAATGTCAGCTGATGTGAACAAACATAGCCTGTTGATGCCAACAGAGACAGAATGCTTAACAGACTGAGAACTGGCCTCATCTTACCTGATGTTTCTGAAAGCCTTTTCAGAGCTCCCCGGACGCTCTGACTGATTCTAGCAGCTCTTGGCTTGAGGAGGAAAAAGGGTTTTTAGCAACTCCTGAAAGTAGACTCAATTTGTAGAAAATGTCAATCTGGAAATTCATGTGCAGGGTGAAAATGATGTTGGCATCTGGAGAGATATGAATCAAATTTCCCTGGTGTGCATTCAGCTACCATCCATGGGAAGTGTGTGTGTTTCTGGCAAAGGGGCAGAATTCGTCACCCCTGATTTGTGAAGGAACATGACATTTCTTTGGTCTTTTTCACATCTTCCTTTACAAGTGGGCACTTTTGTGTCTGCCCAGCCCATTGTGGCACTGCCAGTAATTTGAGAACAGGAGTAGGACAGGGTGGGTGAGGGACTGTGGGATCTCCAATGGCAAGGGGTCAGCAGTTGTTGAGAAAAGTCAAAGGGACTTTTCTTTGCTGCAACAATGGTAAGCTAAGGAGAAAACAAAGAAAGGAAATCTATTGGTCTTGCAAGCTAGAGGGGTCCTAAGGGGGGTCCTATTATTTAAGGCTGAGGTACTGAATGACTTTTTTGCCTCAGTCTTCACCAGAAAGGGCTGTAACCATACTGCCCAAGTCATGGAAGGCAAAACTGGGGGCTCTGAGAATGAACAACTGCCTACAGTAGGAGAAGATCAGGTTTGAGACCACCTAAGGAACCTGAAGGTGCATAAATCCATGGGACCTGGAGAAATCCATCCAGAGGTCCTGAAGGAGCTGACGGATGGAGTTGCTAAGCCGCCTTCCATCATATTTGAAAAATTGTGGCAATCTGGTGAAATTCCTGCAGACTGGAAAAAGGGGAACATAACCCCAATATTCAAAAAAGGGAAAAAAGAAGACCCAGGGAACTATACGCCAGTCAGTCTTACTTCTGTGCCTGGCAAGAGGTGAGCAGATCCACCTGGAATCTCTGCTAAGGCACATGGAAAATAAGGAGGTGATTGGAGACAGCCAACATGGCTTCACCAAGGGCAAATCATGCCTGACAAATTTGATGGCCTTCGGCAATACTGCCACAGACTTGGTGGACAAAGGCAGAGCAATGGATGTCATCGACCTGGACTTAAGCAAAGCATTTGACACTGTCCCACATGACATCCTTGTCTCCAAATTGGAAAGTTATGGATTTGATGGATTGACCACTTGGTGGATAAGGAACTGACTGGATGACTGCGCTCAAAAGGTTGTGGTTAACAGCTCAATGTCCAAGTGGCGGCTGGTGACAAGTGGTGTTCCTCAGGGGTCGGTACTGAGGCCAGTACTATTTAACATCTTTGTCGGAGACATGGACAGTGAATGCATCTTTGGCAAGTTTGCCGATGACATCAAGCTCAGTGGTGCGGTCGACACACTGGAGGGAAGGGGTGCCATCCAGAGGGACCTGGACAGGCTTGAGAGGTGGGCTAATGCAAATGGCATGAAGTTCAACCAAGCCAAATGCAGAGTCCTACACCCGGGACGTGGCAACCTCAGGCATAAATACAGGTTGGGCGGAGAATGGCTGGAGAGCCACCCTGAGGAGAAGGACTTGGGAGTCCTCATGGATGAGGAGCTCAACATGAGCTGGCAGTGCGTGCCGGGAGCCCAGAAAGCCAACCGTATCCTGGGTTGCATCAAAAGAAGCGTGACCAGCAGGTCATGGGAGGTGATTCTCCCCCTCTGTGCTCGTGAGACCCCACCTGGAGTACTGTGTCCAGCTCTGGAGTCCTCAACATAGAAAGGACATGGACCTGCTACGACAGGTCCAGCGGAGGGCCACAAAGATGATTAGAGGGATGGAGCACCTCTCCTATGAAGACAGACGGAGAGAGCTGGAGCTGTTCAGCATGAAGGAGGTTCCAGGGAGACCTTATAGCAGCTTCCAGTATCTGAAGGGAGCCTACAGGAACGCTGGAGAGGGACTCTTAGGAAGTGTAGTGATAGGACAAGTAATGGTTTTAAATTGGAAGTGGGATTAGATATTAGGATTAGATATTAGGAAGAAATTCTTTACTGTGAGTGTGGTGAGGCATTGGAACAGTTTGCCCAGAGAAGTTGTGGATACCCCATCCCTGGAAGTGTTTAAGGCCAGGCTGGATGGGGCTTTGAGCAACCTGGTCTAGTGGGAGGTGTCCCTGCCCATGGCAGGGGGTTGGAACTCGATCTTTAAGGTCCCTTCCAACTCTAACTCTATGATTCTATCTGAAAAAGGATCTTGGAAGGAGCTTTTGAACTATTTATAAAACACAAGAAACCCCAGTAATATTATATTCTTGTGCCATAATGTGAGCAAACACAATGAATAGGAGCACAATTATCACAAGGCTCAAATGGGCTAGTCAGACCCCAAAAGCTGAAGGAGCAGAAAACAGGACTGTTTCATTTGAAACATGGAGCTCTCCTCTCCCACTAATCTCTCCTTTCTTCCATGAGAGGAGAGGACTGTTTATGAACCTGTCCTGAGCCTTTCCTACCACTACGAGGACTTGCTGAGACTTCCTTTGTTGAGGAATCTCAGAAATAGAAAAATGGGCAGGAGAGGTTATTCATTCAGCTCAGGGAATCTAGAACAAATCTCCATGATGCTGTGGGTGATCCAAGTAATACTGAACCCCTCAGGCTGCTCTCAGCATCAAGCAGTGCAGAAGAAAGAGGATGCTGCCTTGACCTGAAAATAGATCTTGTCATAGAAATGCTAGTTCTTCCACATATGGGCTTCTGAGTGAAGTGCACTGTAAGCTGATGAACTGGCACATCTTAGAAGAACATGGTGTTGGATGGTCATCAAATAGGAACTTGGAGGATACCATCTGATGTTTAAGACACTTCTATATTCTCACTAAAGCTTCTAAAGGAAATGTGAAATCAATGCTGACAACATTTGCCATGTTGTTGCTGGTGACAGGATAGTGAAGAACAAAAAAGTTAGGGAAGGGATCTGCAACAAACCTGGACAATGCACAGAAATGGTATTCTTTGTGGGAAAAATAACTTATGTCTTGCCATCAGAAGAGCGCATGTCCTGGAGAGCTCTGAGTTGGTAGAAGATGTGGTGTCAGGGTAGATCAGCAGCTCAAAGCTCACAAGACCAGAATGTGGTCTGTGAATTGTGTATATCTTAAGCACATGCAATTATTTTTTATTTTTTATTTTTATTTTTTTTGATTTACACTGGTGTCTTATGAGTTGTTTTTCCCCTGAAGCAGCCCATATCAGCCTTCATCAGAAGAACTGGTAGGATCAGCCAGCTGATGTTTCCACCACCTGGGGTAATTACAGTGAAGGAACAGCAAAATCAAGAAAGCTTGTTTTGTACAAAAAGGCTCTCTCCAATGGTGGTCTCTCCAATGGGGACACTGGTGCCTCATGAAAGTTGGGCTGATCCTTTCAGCAGTGTGTTTTCTCCCCTTTAGCCACCTGCCTATATTCATGATATTTGAATGAAACATCTTTGTGTCTTTCATATCAAGCCAACTTGGGAAGTTTTTAGGGAAGGTAATTGACACAACAGTGGCTGCTGATGGATACACAACTGTTTCCCTGGGAAACCAGGGCAAAAATCTGCCCTTGTGTGTTGTATGTTATGTTCTTGATATAGAGTAAAATATGAGAAGCTTTTTGGTCTACTTGATTTTTTTTAGCCATGTTAATGAGATCCTAGCAGTAGTATGTAAAGCAATTACAATAATTAAAGTAATTATTAACACTATGTAATTTGACAAGGTTGCAATAGTAAGTTTTTTAAATGCTTGCATGGTTATTATTAGGATTTTAAAGTGTGGCCATGTTTTATAGACAGGAAGGCAAGGAAATAGCATTATCAGAATGACCTGGGAGGTGTTAGGAGATGGTTGTGGATGCAGGCATCCACGACACCATGGCAGCTCTGTGCCATTTCCCAGGGTGCTCCAAGGCTACCCTCTCTCCAGACACTGACCTTAGAAGTAAATGCAGTTGATCAACTACTCCTCTACTTCAGCTGCCTCATGTATGTGCTGCAGGTCCTGCTGAAGTCCTTGCTTCCTAGCCACACACCCTTGTGCAGTCTGTCTGAGAGCCAGGAGCTATGTGTGAGAGCTCCTCTGACATAGGTGCCTTTGGAGATACATCTCTCTCATTACAGATAGCAACTCTTTAAATGAAGATGGCAAAGGCATTCTGATATTCCCTGCTACAGCCAAGTCTTTTATGGCTTTAGTTAGAGCTTTTAGTAAGTTACTGACTGCAACATTACCAGGGAGGCAGGGAAGGTGCTGGTGAAAAAAACTCAATTTCCATCCAAGGGTATTTTTCTTGATGCCTATAGTTGTCCATACAATTTCCATAGGACAGGGTCACGCTGTTGTTGCAGCTATTGTCATTTGCTTTGAGCAGTGTTGGAAGCTTCCACATGGTTCACTTGCTATTCTGCTTCCAAAGACATTGAAACACTCAAAAAAAAAAAAAAAAAAAAAAAAACAAAAAAAAGGAAATTTAAAAAACAGTGTTAAAAAAAAAAAAAAAAATCAAGCCCCGCTTCTCTGTTCACCCAGCTTTGGTACCTTGAAAATTCCTGATGCGTTGTTAAACCAACATTTTTCACAGTGATGTTCCCGCCCAGTCATCTTTATCAGCAGGAAGCAAACTGTCCTGCTGCCTGATGTCTTCTACACCCTCAGACTCCATCATTAGTCACGCATTTTTGTACCCTGCAAAACACTGCGGTAGAAATTTTATGTTGCCTTCCCCTTCCTGTCATCTCCTTGCTCTCCCCATGAAATGCTAGGAAGTGCTGAGTACATCTACTTCCTGTCTGACTCCTGAGTGTTTGCTCATGGCTTACCCCAACCACGCCAGTAGCTAGTGATGGGTGGGTTTTGTCCTGGTCCAGACTTTCTGGATAGAGCTGCACATCTCAAATAGATACTTATTACTCTCATCTCGGTGCTCTATAGCATTACATTTTCCTTATCTGAAAACAGCCAAAAATGAGTCCTCAGATCTATCATTCCAGTTAATTTGTGGCTCCTTTTAGTCCTCTGAGACGTGTCCAAATCAAGGAGAAAATGATGAGTTGATGAGAAGACGCCCAGGCATGCTGCTCTCTGGATGTGTCCCTTGGCTTTAGCATGCTTTGACACCTCTTATTCTCTTATGGAAAACAGAAAAAAACAGCACTGAAACGATGACTGACCACCACAGGGATGAACAACCCTCTCTGCAGAGCTTGTCTCCATATTAAACCTATCTGCCTTCCCCTTGCAAGCCCCATTGTGCTTTAGCCCCACCTGCAAGTCACTGCAGGTACTTCCTCTGGGGCACCATCACAAAGCAATGGAGTGGAAGACATCACCGCTAACACAGCTGTTTAAACATGATGCATCTAATCTAAACCAACCTTCTAGGTCTCTCCAAAGTCCAACCAAGAGAAAGAGGTGTGCCCAAAGTGTGATTTGACTTAGTCTTGGACATATTTTTTCTTAATTTTATTTTAAAGGACATTTTTCAATGGGGCTGTACTAATTCTAACCTGGGTACAAATTCTACCCTGGGTGACGCTCGCTATGAAGAATGGAAGTGTGAGGGGGAGAGAGTCATCTTTTAGGTTGCCAGGGGACAGCATAATTTATACTCAACAGGAAATCCTGGTATGTCTGGTGCAAGACTAGATGGACGGCCTGGGAAAGGGGTGGGAGAATTTCTGCTTTAGACCCTCCTTTAATGCCCAAGCTGTAGCTTACAGTCCTTTCTCCACCTCCGCCTTAAGAAGAGAAAGCAAAATCTCTCTAGCGGCTCTTTCCCTGGATGTGGAGGTTGACCCTGCTTTCAGAGCAGCTATTTCAGATGTTTGCACCTGCTACAGTAGATGTCTCAGTCCTAGAGCAGGGATAGGCCCTAAAAGAAGAGAGAACACGAGCACCTGCCTCCTTCAGGATGCTTGTCCCATGAATCAGTGTGCTGGGGATCAGCCAGGAAAGGCATTCTTATTTTCTTCATCATCACAAGCATCAGTGAGGGACAGGGAAGACTACATGTGGCTCTGATCTCAACAGCAACCTCATTCTCTTCAGCACCAAAGCCTGCTACCTGGGTGCAAATTCCCTGAACTAGATAGTTGTGCAGGAGCTGTGGAGCAGCCCATGCTCCACAAGACAGCCAACAGCTCGTTCTTGTTGTATAAGTCCATGTGAGGATGGACATGCAGGCTTCAGGCTGGGGTCACTGCCCTGAGGTGCTTGGTGGTGTACAGGCAGAGGGAAACTTCGCAAAGAGGCAGAGGAAGAGAGCCTGAGTAAAGGAGATAAAACCAGAGCTGGCAGGATGTTGCAGCCTTTCAGTTACAAGCCCCAGACTAAGCCAGCTTTGTCTGAAATTCATCTCAGCAGCTGTTTCCACCAGTGGGTTAGCTGTGAAGGGCATTGCTTGTCAGCTTGTCACCACTATTTCACTGTTCTCTTTGCCTTAAGTAGGAGCTCAATGTGGCAGGCTGCTCAGGGAAGGAAAGAAGAGTCTGGTTTATTTATTCCACACTTGCCAGCCCAATGGCTGAAGGCCCTCCCTGAGTAACAAGATTAGCAGTTTCAGGTCACTGCCACCGTCACAAGCATCTGCTCTGACTAATAGCATAATGGTATGGGCCTTTTGGCTCTGGGTTTCCTCAGGACTGCAGTACTTTTTGTATTCAGTCTGTTACTAGTCATATCGTTTGCAGCATCTGTCAGAGGGAATGATGCAGAGACATTTACCCAACAGGCCCACAGGCTGGAACACGCTCCATCTGCCTCTCCTTGCAGAGTCCATAGTCCTTACACACCCCTCCAGCAGCCTGGGGACGAGCATGGACTGACCAGTACAACAAGGACACAAAGAGAAATGGGCATCTTGCTACTGGCCCTTGACTGCCCTGCTTACCCTTCCTCACTGTGCTCAGCTCTGCAAGTTCCCTAGGTCACAGAATCACAGAATGGTGTGGGATTGGAAGGGACCTCTGGAGATCATCTAGTCCAGCAGCCCCGCCAGAGCAGGTTCACCTACAGCAAGTTGCACAGGAATGTCTCCAGACAGGTTATGAATGTCTCCAGAGACAGAGATTCCATCACCTCTCTGGGAAGCTTGTTCCAGTGTTCTGCCACCCTCAAAGTAAAGAGGTTCCTCCTCATGTTTAGCTGGAACTTTCTGTGTTCTAGGTTGTGCTTGTTACCTTTTGTCCTGTCACTGAACACCACTGAAAAAAGACTAGCCCTGTCCTCTTGACATCCACCCTTTAGATGTTCATAGGCATTTATCAGATCCCCCTTCAACCTTGTCTTCTCCAGATTAAAAAGACCCAAGTCCCTCAGCTTCTCCTCATAAGAGCAATGTTCTAGTTCCCTAATCATCTTTGTAGCCCTTTCCTGTACCCTCTGCAGCAGCTCCCTGTCTTTCAGAACTGGACACAGGATTCTAGATGGGGCCTCATCAGGTCAGAGTAGAGGGGGATGATGACTTCCCTAGGGTCCCACATGCCAGGTCAGCCACCCCCAGTGAGGCATGTCACACTCGGATTCCCAGAGCAGGAGAGGTGCACCAGCAACATACTCTGGCCGGAGTGTTGAGTGTCTCTCCGTTCCTACTAACCACATGCTACATCATTTACCATGATGGTGTCAGGAGCAGAGCAGGAATGGCACAAGGTCCCTGTCCTGCCTGGCAGACTGGTGAGGGTAGAAGTCAAAAGCCAGTCTTGATTCAGCTCCTTCAGATTTGCATCTCAAGGCAGATGGACTTTGGTGTACAAGAAGACATGAACTTCAAGTGATGTTTTTCACTATGGGTGAACTATGTATGAAGTGTCTCTCCCATTGACATTCTTTCCCAAATGGGCTTGTTAGCAGCTAGTTAGGATTTCATTACTGCTGCAGCCTCTCTCCCTGCAGAGCCATCTCAGGCACTTGGCTCTGCCTCCTTTTTTGTACTCTTACGAAGCAAGCGTGGTAGCAGCATAATGACCTCAGAGACATCTACTACCATGTGCCTTGGGGTGAAAGCTGGTAGGGAGTAGAGACTCAGCTAAATGGTGGCAATACACAAAGCGATTAAATATTTTTATTTTGCCTAGTTTTTCAGACACCCAACCAAGGTATCCTGAAGAATCTGATTTATAAGCTGAAATTTCCCTACCTGAATATCACACCTTTTAAAGCACATCAAAATGAAAAACACAGGACTGTTATCTGGATCATAAAACATTCTGGTAAGTCTTATCAAGGGCCTTCTTCATAGGACCCCCCCTGCAGGACCTAGGGCAGCCCTTGGCATTCTGCAAAAGGCTGAAGAGTAGAAGGATCATTGCAAACAGTCCTGCCCAGCAGATTTCTCTACTGGCAGCAGTGAGAAATACTTGCTAAATTAATAGACCATGTATTTTCTTGTCATGTAAGTTCAGCCTACCTTATTAATTATGATTTTATTCATTTGCTGCATGAATCTTGCTGGTCACTAGATGTCACTAATAACGAATAAGAAAGAGGAAGATCAGGGGGACTTCTTGTGAAGGTAAATTATTACAGAAACTAGAGCCTGGGAGTGCCTCAGTCCGGACCTCTGTTAGCTGAAGAGTGGCATTCAAGCACATGAATAGCCAAAAGCAAAGCTTTAATTGGAATTAAGAAGGTGTTTTGGTATGGAGTGGCATCAAATGTATTCGGGGAGTCCTGGCTCAGATGCACTTCTTTAAGGAAAGGCACCATTGCTCCTCCACCTCTGTAAAAAGGTGTGTTATCTCCAGGAACAAAGAGCAGTGAAAATCGCAGCTCTGATGATTTGGTCTTTGTCACCTGCCCTAGACACACCTAACACAAAACAGGTCTGGGGCCAACGAGGTCTTTGCAGTGTTGAGAGCAAGACATGTGTGACCATGCTTTCCTATCTCGCAGGCCATCCAATTAGTTCCCTTCAGGACAGTCTGAGCAACTGCCATTGCAAGATTACCAAAGTGACAGGGTGCCACGCATCAGTTATCTGTATTTTCCAGTGCACGGACACCTTCCTTCCCAGGGAAAAAGAGTGGACCTTAGCAGCCTGGCGTAAAATGCTACCAATTCAGACCAAAGAGCTCTGTCTGATCAAGATTCCCTGTGGTATGGGGAGCAGGGACAGAAAGCACACTGCCTGTGCTCCCAAGCAGATCAGGATAGTGCTATGTGTAATGGGGAGAGAGATTCTGAGAAGCAGGGAGTTATTATATGTCTGAGACTTTGGCATGCATTTTCTTAGGCATGGGTCAGTGTTGAGTAAACTTTTTATCTGACTTCTTTATGATATGTAAAAAACTCTTTAGGACAATTTACAATGCGTCTTTTCACACAGTGTCCACTGCTTTTGGAGGAGCAGCCAACAGACATCACACATACTCCAGGCGCTTTAGGGAGCTCGCTGCTTGTTAGTATAAGCCCATTCCTCAGTGCTGATTTAATCTAATAAGCACAACTACCATCACACCATTAGTTTGATGAATAGATACAGCCAAAGCCTTAGATGTGTTTAGTTCAGGAGTGAATCCATTAGGGAGTGAAGGTCATCGAGCCCTCCTCATCCATATGTCAACTGCATCCAGCTCTGCTGTTTAAGGCACTTTGAAGTTACGTTTCCTTCAGCCCTAGGATGTGTCTTTACTGGGAATGTTGGTGAGTTGTGCCAGAAAGATAGACAACACAGGAATTAATGTTCCCTGGGATGTAACTAGTCAAGCCTAACTTTAGATTCACATCCTGTGGTTAGATGTTTACAACCCTCCATGAACACAGCCTCAGGTCTGCTCAGTTCTAGCCTGTTGTCTCAGTCCTATGTGCCCATTCGATTTGTCTGCTCCATAAGGACAAGCTGGACAAGGCCATACTTCACTCTGATCCTCTCAGCAATGCATAAAATGTTGGAGAGGCTTCTAGCAAGAAGGAAGGAGAGGAGACAGCACAGGAAGGACATGGACCTGTTTAAACGAGTGCAGAGGAGGGCCACAAAGATGACCAGAGGGCTGCTATGAAAGCAGCCAGAGAGAGTCAGGGTTGTTCAGCCTGGAGAAGAGAAGGCTCCAGGGAGATCTTATAGCAGCTTTCAGTATTTAAAAGGGGTCTACAGAAGAGATGTGGAGGGACTCTTGACCAGGGAGTGGAACAACAGGATGAGTGGTGATGGTTTTAAACTGAAAGAGGGGAGATTTAGATTAGATATCAGGAATAAATTTTTTACTGTGAGGGTGGTGAGACACTGGGACAAGTTTCCCAGAGAAGTTGT
>VXBW01006570.1:401974-418426 GCA_013400375.1 Thinocorus orbignyianus
CAGGAATAAATTTTTTACTGTGAGGGTGGTGAGACACTGGAACAAGTTTCCCAGAGAAGTTGTGGATGCCCCGCCCCTGGAAGTGTTCAAGGCCAGGCTGGATGGGGCTTTGAGCAACCTGGTCTAGTGGGAGGTGTCCGTGCCCATGGCAGGGGGTTTGGAACTGGATGATTTTGAAGGTCCCTTCCAACTCTAACCATTCTATGATTCCATGATTCTATGAGACTCTCCCCCTCCCTTCTCTTGGGGCAGCAAGAAGAACTCAAGCAATGACGTCAGCAGAGAGAGAAACAGAAGAATGGCAATATGAGTTTCAGAAAAGAAGCTGAGACTTGTAGTTTGTACAGCCGAGTACAGACTAGATTTTCTGACAGTCTTCCCATCCATGGCCCTGGACAGGACAATCAGTAACTGGCCACCTCCTAGTTCCTTTACATTTTGCACCTGGTTTTCTTGGTTTGCTTGCTTCTTGGCAGAAATGCTAGCTAGATATCAGCATTTTTTATCCAGTGATAAAATCTCAACATTTCAGAAGGCATTTTTTGTTCTAAATCAAGTTTAAACATAAAATGCTCTTCCTTTTCCCTCCTTCAGAAATGTCTAATGAGAGTAACCAAATTGGATGATCTTGACTACATCAAATAATTTTGTTTCAACAATATCTAAATGCTGCATTTCCATAAGGTACACACATTTTACTTCTATAATAATAAAGCAATGTACCAGCAAATATTAAAAACATCACTGAAATATATTATTAAAATTAATATTTGATATTATCCTGAAAGTTCAAGTGAAATTAATCAAAATAATTGAGTTGAAAGAGGAATTTATTTACCTCGGTAGGATGAGATGATTTGGTATTATCAAGAGAAACTTAGCAGGAGTTTTTTTCCAGCATTTTCCTTGTTCTAGTCTGTAATTTTATCAAAACTTATATACTTTTGAGAAAATGAGTGGGAAAGGCTCTCTTCGGGAGGGAAACTTGTGCTGGAAAAGCTCCAACCAATATTCTTTCTAAAACTTTCCTCAAAACTACCTCTTCCCCTGCCCTGAGTCCTCCCTGCTCTCTGCTATAGCCGATATTTGCATCATGTCAAAAACCCAGTATCTAATTGAGGGCAATTATGCTGGGCGCCCAACGTGGTCTCTGTCCAAGTCCAAGTCCACAGCAATTAGCCTGAAGGGGGATTATGGATTCCAGACACTAGACACCCCTGTTACAGGGTAGCCACCTCCTGTTGTGGGAAAGAAGCCATAAACCATGGAGGGGATGATGGTTTCCACTGCAGCCTCTCACCCAGCTAAGGCTCCCCCTGAGACATGGAGTGTGACGCTGGTCAGGACACCTACATCTGACAGACAGTAATGAGAAGTTGGGGATTACAGGAGGTTTATAAAGCAGTGACAGCCCAGACCACCAGCCCAATGCACAGTCTCCTCCTTTGCTGTACTAAAGTATTTTTCCTTTTGCAGAAATCTTAGCAGTCATATGTGTGTCCTCTTGTGTTTAATGTCTTGCAAGCCAGGATATGTTCACTATGTTCCTTTATGCAAGAATTCCTATAACCTTGAATGGGGAGGGTGATATTGGATTTCAGTAATTATGAAGCTATTTAGGCAGAAAACCCCTGACTCCAAAGCACACAAAGACACTCACTAGGCTTCCCGATAATCCATGGACCAGTAAGGGGCTGACAAGCAATGCATCATTCTTCCTACCCAGAATGAATTGATTCTGTCACCAGCAAACTAAATGCAATCAGGCTCTTGACTTGAATCATAAATTGTACTTAAGTCATAGTTAGCAGTAAAGTGAAGTGAAGCANCTGCTGGATAGATAGACTTTGAGACAGAAATCATTGCAAAAAACCTGTACATGGAGGAAATCGACAGAGCCAGGAATGTGCCATATGGGGGGAGATGATATGTGCTCATGCAGCAATTCACCTTACATGGATCTGATTGTCCCTTCTCCCCAAAACTGTGTCTGAGACAACATTACCAGGGACCCTGTCCTGGAAAGCTGCGCAGAGGAGGGACACAGGGTGGCAAAGGTTCTCTTCCACAGCAGTAGCAGCCAGCCAGCAGTGTAGTCCTGCAGCTAGGAGCCATGCTTTTCTGTGAGATGACACTAATGAAGATGATCTTTGCAATGGGTCAAAGGATGGGAAACATGGAGTGACAGCAGAACAGGTTGGTAGAGAGAGATGGATGCACTCCGGTGCGCTGAAAAACTGTGTCAAGTCTTCCTCTGCTGAGAATTGAAACAGAAGGGTTGAGAAGCTCATTTGCTTTTAAATAAAACTAAATTATACCTGTGATTCAGGCTTGGGATAAAAGACATAGAGTGTGGAGCATCCGTTGTTGGCTAGAAGGAGCCCAAATGAAATCAAGAATGTAAAGCTGCATGTCAAGGCAGATGGGGTTTCAAAAGTTTCTGCTTCCCAAGACAGCCAACCGAGCCCCTACAAACCATCCAGAAATTCAGTCCTTCCTCATGGAGGTGGTGTGGACCTTGAGGCAATGGTATATCCTCTGCCAGGGATTAACTTCCATGCTTTGAGTTCCCATTAGCATTTCAATGTCCAAAGTCTAAACTCAATTTCTTAGGTGTTGAAGCAAGTAACCTGTTACACTAATAAGGTTTATTTTCCCTTTTCTGTGAGTGGGTTTGCTGACACTGAATTTGCTCTCTGTCACTTGGCAGAGGCAGCCCTGGTGCAGACCTTGCTTGTGACTTGCAGCTGAGTGTCTCTCTGTCCTGCTAGCTCAGCTGCTGGGAGGAGGAAGTCACCTGGCAAGCAAGGATGATCTGGGGAATCTCTGATAGCAGGAGATGCCTTAAGTCTGGGCACTCAGCTGTGGCCCCTTCTGAGCATATTCAATCAAAGAGCAATCCATAGAGACCTGCAGGGCAGCCAAGTCCTCCTCTGCTACCTCCTCTGTCACTCTTTAGATGACCCTTCCGGCTATAGGCTGACTTTTTATCCTGATGCTTTGGGCACCAGAACAGTTATTCTGGTCTATGGTCTCCTTCTAGCCATCAGCTTTTTTGAGAGTTCGCTGACTTGAGCCAGTCTGCAGGCTTTGGTTGTGGCATGCCATGTTCCCTTTGGGTGCAGTTCCCTCTTTCCATGACCTCCAGGTCTTTCTTTGCCTCTCCCTTTCTCTCTCTCTACATTCCAAGCAAATCTGTAGTTGACAGCAGGTCATTGCCCATCCACACCAACAGCCAAGTGATTTGGTAGTGTAAAAACTGCCAGGGACCAACACAGCCTTGATCTGTGGGCAGGCAAACAGTTGGCTTTACTGATTAGTCACCCAGAGATCATTAGCAAGAGAGTTTAGATGATAAACACCAGCAAGATGTTTAACACAAGCAAAGCATTTGACCTAAAGGTTGTCATTTAATGAACCTTTTTCATTAATCATCTTGTACTGAGACCTTGGAATGAGGCAGACAGCTGAGACTTTCTGCAACTGAACAGGCATTCAGATTGTATCACCAAGTTTTGAAAGGCTCTTGATTCACTTGATTTGTGACAGGTTCAAATATTTTCCAGTGTAACTCCGCTCTCAAGCAAAGACAATGATGAAATCACCCAAGCTGAGTTCCAACCAAGATCAATTAAGATTCCTGTACTAAGTATTTTTAGATTCACAAAGACCAAACTCTTTCATAGCCAGAAAACAGCACATAATGTACCAGACGTCATGAGTGAAGGAAATAGAGCAATCTTCCACACTTAAGCTTTACAGAACAAAACAGAAAATGAAAAATATTGCATTATTCCTCAAATGAGCTAGGGATAGAGCTGATTAAAAAGTGTGTGACAACATATTTTCGGCACAAAATGCTACTTCGTCAAAATAGACTACTTCTGAACGCATTAATTTCAAAGGAAGTTTGTTTTTGAAACTAAGCTGCAAGAAAAAAATTATCTGAATGTTCCTTTCTGAACTTGTTAATCTCTGAGACCTCCTGGGGCGTGGCTGCAGGCCCACAGCACTGGAGATGGTGGTTGTTTCTAAAGGAAGGAGACAGGGATCCGTAAACCCATCAACCAAGGTACAATGCCAAAAAATGACGTTGTCATCCACTTGTTTCTTACACAAGTCCTTAATGAAGACTAATTGGAGGGGCAAAAGCATTCGACTCACATTTGTCAAGAATAAGTCACGCCGAAGCAAAGTGATGGCATTTCTTTGCAAGGGTGACCTGCTTGTAGAGGAAGGGCAAAGTGGTGTATAGCAGAGAGGGTATCAGCTGACATGAGTGAGGTCTTCTGATGCTGCCACCAGCAAAGAAAGTTAATATATGGTGTTAACTCACCAAGAAGCACTAGCAGTTGTTGATTCCAATTGATAGGTTTATTAAATACAGAAAGGATTAACTCACATGGCCCAGATGAAGTTTGAGAGGGATGACACCGAGGAAAAAGGATTTGGCCAGGCTGGCCCGTGTGAGTCAGGGAAATGGTCTGTAGTCCCTCAGGTGACATTTGTAAAAGATGCACTGGGTACGGCATGCAGGGCAGGAGAATTCAGGATACAGATATGACTCTGAGAAGCAGAGTTGAGTTGTTGGGTGTGGAAACGCAGACAGACCATTGGGTGTGAGGGATGCTCTAGCAAAAAGAGTTGATTTGGAGAGGTACAAATAGGAGTACATCTTGAAAGATCTTGCTTTTGCTCCAGTCACCTTGGGGCTGGCAAAATGTTGACCTAAGCATCTGTGCTTCAAGAACTAAGCAGAGGCACTGGAAAGAAGCTGAGGCACAAAGGCAAGAAAGAGGGAACATCTATAATGTGCAGTGTGTATGCACAGAAATGTTCAATGCATGAAGGAAGAGACTGAGCAGAGACTTGCATTGTTTTCTCATTAGGTAACAAAGAGAAAAGAGGCTGTTTAGTCTTAGCCTTTTGGGGCTAGGAGCAGAAAAAACAGAAAAATCAGCAGAAACATTTCATTTTCATAAGCATTTCTTGCACTTTTTTGCAGCCTAACCAGTTGACCTCAAAGACGAGTTTAATTCCACCAAAGCAGGAGGAATACCTGATAAAGGATACCTCTATTAACCTGCAGTGATACACTTCTGGTTGTGTTCCAGGTCACATTTCTGATGGGATGGTGTTGGAGCTGAGTGTGTTTCAGAGTGCCAGATTTCCTTGCCACCTGGAGATGAGGGGTTTGGCGTGGTCTGTCAGAAGGCATGTGTGCCCTGTGTTGGACATGCATTACCCCTCTCATGAATTATGCAGGTGCTATGATGTACGAGCAAGTTTAGGATGCCTCAGAGGTCTCAGTTTTCCTTGAACTCTGTGTTTCTTATTGCACGAAGTGGTAAAATGCCCTTGAAGAAGAAGATGCATACATAGCTCAGAGTGGGCAGTCTTTCCCAATGTCAGATGCAAATACATCTCACTGCATAACGCTGGTGGAAATCTTAATTTGTCCTTGATATTTGAGAAAGAAAACTGCCTAAATTAACACTGTCTTGCTTTACATTTCTCAGTATAACACCAATTAATTTTCAACTAGAAGATTTATTGCAAATTTTATGGCATGCTTTGGTGGAAACAAGGCTTTGATTTTCAGTTCCTAAGACATCCATGCCAACTCTTCTATGTGAGCCTCAGATCCACCATGACCCAGACCAGCTGGCAATTCACCATAGACAAACACAGGTTTTCCAAAATGCACAACTATGAAAGATATTTTGTCCACAGTAACATTACATCGATTCCAGATATTCAGAAGCATATCAGATTCTCGTGTCTGACACTTTCCCTTAAGGTGTGCATCTAATGAATTGTCCACAGCTTCAATCTGCCCCCAAATTACCTTTTCTTTTAGAGATGCCTAATGAATACAAATTGCCTTAACATCCTAGGACAAGGGGTAATGGTTTTAAATTGGAAGTGGGTAGATTTAGATTAGATATTAGGAAGAAATTCTTTACTGTGAGGGTGGTGAGGCACTAGAACAGGCTACCCAGAGAAGTCATGGATGCCCCATCCCTGCAAATGTTCAAGGCCAGGCTGGATGGGGCTTTAAGCAACCTGGTCTAGTGGGAGGTGTCCGTGCCCATGGCAGGGAGGTTGGAACTTGATGATCTTGGAGGTCCCTTCCAACTCTGACCATTTTGTGATTCTATGATTCTATTCCACTCTGACACCTCTAACCTGTCACCTACATAACATGTGATACATGCTGGCAGTCTAGCTAGAGTCTGTGAGTCCTGTACCTATGGCAAGGACAAATAAAGAAGTGCTGAATTGAGAAAGAAGTCAAAAGTGAGAAGAAGGCAATTCATTTCTCACAGGTGTTGGAAGTTGACCTTGAAGTACAGTGCTACCACTGATGCACCAGGACAGCAGGAGGAAAACCAAGTTTCTGGCTTTCAGTAGGAGTTCATCACATGACAGGTCTTTCAGCCTAAAAAAATACACTTTTCATATAAGGGGAAGAAAGAAGGAGGAACACCAAGAAACCGTGTTTCTGCTGTCTTCCCATACAGCATGTGGTTGCACAATGAAGCTCCTTGCCACTGGCAATTGTGAGGACTGAAAATATCAGAGAATTGGAAAAAGTAAAGCAGAGGACAGGACTACCCTGTGATCTCTGTGGTGAGCTAGGAATGACCACTGATGCAGGGAGCACCTAGACATCTTGCTGCCAGAGAGAGCTGAAGCAGAACCAGTCACCCTGTGCACAACCTCTTTCTTGCAGTCCTCCCAGAGCATCTGTATGTTCTATTACAGCCCTAGAGGAAACTAGCCCAGGAGATTCCAGACTGTGATGGAACAGCTGGTTTCATGTTTTGTTTGTTTGTTTGTTTGTTTTTCCCCTAGCCCCCCCCCTCAAAGCAATTTATTTCTCTGTTTTCCCAGGTCAAGAAGCAGCAATAAAGTACCTCATGACCAATTCAGAGACACAAGTTAGGGTCTCGATCTTTGGCACTAGACTATCCTTATGTTGATCCACAACTCTGTGTCACACCCAGGGTAGAACTGTTCTTTCAGCTCTATGTTCTCTGGTGTTTGTCTTTTCTGAGCTCAATGTCCTTGCCATGCATTGGAGTATGTTAACTCAAAAAGATCAAAGTGTTTAATGATCCCAAATACTGCAAAGACAGGCTTGGCCAACTCTGGGTGCAATGGTGAGTTCTTTAGCAGATTTTAATTAGTCTGGCACCATCTCATCCGTTACACCACATGCAATGGGATCCAGACTGTTGTGTTTCTCCCTGTAATGTGTTGATACTATTTTGTGTGTGTGGTTGAAAACATGCTCCTCCTTAGAAATCGTAATGATGCAATTACTTCAAAGCTAACAATTGGAATATTTACCCTGAGATTCTAAGGCATATTGCTGAAAAAATTGTCCTGGTGAGCATTTAAACAATGTTTCTTTTCAGCTAAAATTAATATTTCCCTCCAAGTTAAAACACTTTATTTTCTGCCAGACATTGTGTGTGATATACAGCCATGTGAATGAATAAAAAAACACCTCCCTCCAACTTAGCTTTTCCTGCTGAGTTCGATAATGAAATTTATTCTTCTTTGATATCTTCAATTAAAGTAAGTTAAGAACTGATTGTGTGACTTCAATTATTCTTTGGACTGTATGCATGTCTTTAGTGCTACAGCAGTGGTGAGGTGAATGACCTTGTTTCTTCTTGATCTCTAGAACCCTGTTGGTGTGCTGGGATTAGAGAAAAGAAATGAATCAGCATGGGCCAAAGCTTGCTGGAACCAGCAAGGACCTTCCCATGGGCGTCAGCATGCTTTCATTCAGCTCTTTTCATAGCAGGTTTTCTGAAAGAGCATGAGTTCCCCATTAGGGGCCAGATTTGTAAAAAGAGCTGAGCAAGTGGGAGGTTGCCTGGGAAAATCTGTTGGTAAATGCAGAGCTGAAGCAGTGGGGAGAGGAACTCTCTGGAGGAGCCGAGAGGAGATTTCCTGAGGCATGATTTCAGAGATCAGTTCCCACCTGCTTTCTTATAGAACAGGCTGCCAAGCAGTAATGGCCCCTGAGAGACACTCTACAGACTTGCTTTGGAGATGGGTCCAGCAGAGCTTTGTCTACCCTCAGCTCTGCTGAAACACTCTAATTACAACCTCACTTTATTAATTACTCCAGCTGTAAACCGTCGATGGTCTGGATTTACATTCTGGCTCTACTTATTGCCCATGAACAGTCTGGAGCCCAGGGCAACATTGAAACCCAGCAGGCAGCGCTGGTGTCCACAGGACTCCTTGTGTGATTCCTGGTGTTGGAGCCTGAGCCTGAATCCCACAAAACTGCTTGTCTTTTCTCCATCAGTGCAGTGGAGACAGTAGTTCTGACCTTCTCCAGGGTGAGCAGGGTGGCGCAGGAGTTAGGCTATTGTAACACTGGAAGAGTAAATTCAGTGTGTGACTGTGTGGACTAAAAGCCACTGACACATTATTCAAGTTTAATGCACCAGGTGGACTGGTTTCTCCCATGGTGGAGTACACAGGATTTTAGGAACATGCATATCAGCACCTCAAAGTAGGTGCAAAGCTCCAAGACCCAGGATTTATGGTCCACCTTCCTGTAGAAAAGGGCCAGTTCATTATCTGCATATCCCAGACCAGTCACCACAGCCCAGTTCACTCCTCACCGTGGCTGCACCGAGCAAGGCTGAAAGGCTCATCAACCTGAAGGCTTCTTGCAAATTGAAGAGCTTACCTTGCACACTTGAAGAGTATACATTTCATCATTTGCCTGGGCTCACCACTGTGCTTTTTTTCTCTGCCCTTGTGTGTCCTTTATTTCTCTTCATTTCTGGTAAAAGCCAGGTGTTCATCCCTCTTTGCTCTCTGGCTGCCTTTTCCCATTTTCCAGCCACATCTAAGGGCAGTGACCCTGTGGCACTTGCCATATATCTGCAGCTAGAGGATGTGACCTGCCTCATACAGTGGCTCACCAGTGATCACTGCTCTCCCAGGAGAAGGAAAAGGGGATTTATCCAGCACTGACTTGGTTGCAGAAGTCAGCTTTGAGCCCACGTTTCACTGCTCTGGGTGCAGCAGCTTCCATGACAGCTTTGTGCAGAAATACACATCAGTCAGTGTATAGACACTGCCTTCCCTGACCCGTAGGAATGGTGATCACTTGTCTATGAGGGGAGCACAGTGCATTGCTGTAATTAGCAAAGGTATTAATAACTAGAGAACTTAGCTGCAGCCAGAGGATGGGAAACCACACATATGTTTGCAAGAAAATTCACCTCCTGTGGAAAAAGCTGTGATCTGTGCAATGTTTTGAGAAAGGAGTCTCTTATCTGTTTTAAATCACAGATTTCTTGGTCTGCAGCAGCATCCTGGATCTCTCCTGGCCTGTGAAAACTCCAAAATAAAAAAATTTAAAGACACTATCCCCGCCCTGCAGCTGAAAACCAGCAAGGTTCATAATCAAATGGAAAGAAGTAGCAATAATACCAGCATTACTGCCAGAGACAGCAGAGTAGTGGAGGCTCATCAGCTCAGGGCTTGCTCTAGTGCCCTTCACTGGACTTTCTTGCTGGCTCATTAAGTAGAACTCTCACAAAAAAAGTCAAAAACTTTCCCCTCAGAAAATCCATTCAATAAAATTATCCACCCACGAACAAGTGTCAAGACAAATCTTTTCACCTTGCCCAGCTTGTTCAGATAACGTCAAGCCAGTGTGTTTCAGTCCTGATGATTTGTTCCAGTGACAGAAAATGCTGCTTCACAACTTCCTCTGTTAAATTCCATTTTGTCTTTACACAAACATATTAACATTTATTTTCATTTTAATGGACCTTGCCATTTGCAGCATTAGTGTTTTGGCTTCAACAATTTTAAAGCCAAATGTGTACTGCCTTCTTTGCTGTGGGTTGTTTTGGCATTACTGTATGTAAACCTCGATCAACAAAGTTTGGATTATCCATTTGTCCAGCACTGGGCTGGGCTGAGAGCTTGAGAAAGATGGATTTTGCAGTAAAATTTCAACCTTTCTGACTGTTTGTTCTATTTATGAACTAAAGCAGAGTCTGTAAACACCAAAAACTGTACTGTGGTAGCTGATTTGGTTTTGCTTCCCTTCAGTTGCAAACAGAGATGCTAATGGGTTTGCATTACCAGTTAGCATATTGATACTATTTAACAAGAATATTTGGTGTGCAGACCAAGCCTTCCTTTGCCTCCTTCAGCCTGATTACCTCCTTAGCTCACTGCTTGTCCCTGCTGGGTAAATTGTTCTCTGTTGTCAGAGCAGAGGGGCAACAGTGCTGCCATGATAAGAAATCCAAGAACGAGGAGTTGCTATTAGGGTGCTTTAGGTCTAGGTAGGGCCCAGCATGAGCAGGACATGTTTCCGTGGGGAGTCTCTAAAATATGGGACCATGCAGGAAATCATCTTGCAGCTGAGTGCTAGTCCCAGAAGCATGATTTCCTCAGCTGCTTCTGTCTGGTAGGATCACCTCCCTTCCTCCCAACTTCCAGTACCTAAAGGGGGCTACAGGAGAGATGGGGAGGGACTCTGTATCAGGGAGTGTAGCAATAGGATGAGGGGTAATGGTTTTAAACTGAAAGAGGGGAGATTTAGATTAGATATTAGGAATAAATATTTTACTGTGAGGGTGGTGAGGCACCAGAACAGGTTGCCCGGAGAAGTTGTGGACGCCTCATCCCTGCAAGTGTTCAAAACCAGCTTGAATGGGTCTTTGAGCAACCTCTTCTAGTCTCTGCCCATGGCGGGGGGTTTGGAACTGGATCATCTTTAAGGTCCCTTTTAACTCTAACCATTCCGTGATTCTAACTCCCTGGACCACATCATCCTCTGCCCAGCTGCACAGTGGCACATGGGAGATGTATGCCACATCTTGCTCCATGTCCTGGGTGGTAGGCAGCATCAGGGTATCCAACTTGGTGAGTCATTTAGGCATTTTCCCTTTCTTCTTTTTCTTACTTTTCCCAAGTCCTGTCGTCCTGCATTGGGCCACCTGATAGGCATTATAAGAAAAGGTTTCTCATAACTGGAGCTTCATATGCAAAGCTCTTCTGAATCACCAATTAAGGAGATGTTAGCCAGCAAGTACAGAAGGAAAGGTGCAATCTTACCCTTAGCCTTTTTAAGCCTCTGCACTGGAAAACATCTGTCCTCATGGATTAGTTGGAAGAGAGTATTTCAGCCATTCTCGATTTGTAGTCACTAATGCTCTCCGAGGGGACCTGCAGTCCCACGTACATATTAATTAAGTGTCTTGAATCAAGACCAGTATCTTCTACTTACCTTTCCTGCACCCTCATGAAATCCCCACTCGCATTTGAGGACAGGGGCACAACTCTGACTGGGTATGCCTATAAATAACAACACTGCAGAAATATTTCTCAAAAAAAGAGGTCTACAGAGGCTCAGCCCTTCACACAGCACTAATAAGAGGTCCATTTTTCAAAACTAGTGCTCCTGGGAAGCAGAGGAAGTTAATGCCCATGTTTCAGACAGGCTGAGACATTTGCTTCTGGAAAGTACATGTGGGAAATGTTAGATATCAATGTGAATTCTCTCTAGCAAACAGCAACATTGTCTTAATTAGCAAGATTTAACTCTGTAAAAAATGAAGAAATTTATGTCCCCTGCCCAGTGCTTACTGCATGGCTGGCTGTGATAAGTTGCCTGCTTTTTAAAGACTGTAGCAAATTAACTTCTTTATGCAAACCCCTCTTGTGAAATACCTGTGCTGATGGTAGCAAGCCGCTTCTTTCTCATGAAAACACCTGCTCTACTCCTGCTAAGGGGTGGGTGTGGAGGTCCAAACAAATGAGGTTTTATTTCCCTTTCTGTGCTAAAAAAAAAAAAAAGTAGATATAAGCTTCTGAGGTTCTTAGAAGGCAGAACTGTCTTTTGTCAAACAAAAAACCCAGAGGCATGTGCCAAAAACCCAACCTTGAGCCGTCTTTATGCTCGGTCATCGGGACTTGATGTCCCCCCTATGGCTTCCTAATGGCTAGAGAGTGGACCATTTCTCTTGTTTCTCTGTCCATCAGGGACAGTAAGAGATACAGGTGGAAATACTATGATAGTCACCCAGATGCAAAGTGTGGGGTGAGGAGGGAAGATGTATGAATCACATCCTTCCAGGGGTTGCAAAGTTCCTTCTGACCCCTTAAAAGAGACGGAAACAGGGAAAGCAGTTTACATCAAAACCCATCTCTGGGACTGCCAGCTTTTGGAGGTGAATCAATTCCTGATTTGCTCCAGGCTGTGATTAAAATTACCATGTAAACTCCAGGTTTTCAAGCTACTACATGCTCTTCATTGGTGAGTGCTGTTGGGTTTCTCTCTGGAACAAGTCAATGTTTGTCTTACACAAACATCTCCTGCAGAGGTTAATGCAGAGTGCAGCTAGCTTGGTAATGGTGGTTTTGCTCCAATGCTTTGGTAAGAATTTTCTGAAGGTAAAATATTAGATTAGTGAATATTTGAATATGTAAATTGGGAGATTTTAATAGAAAAAAAAATTTCTCTTGTGTTCACATAAATAAATAAGTTTTCCCACATGGGTTCCTATTCCCATACCAACATATTTCCCCTGGAAAAATTCAGCGTTGGCTTTATGAGGCATGTCCTTTTGCTAAGCAAGCTAATTTTTCTCAGTATTTAACTTGGTGCTTTTTTAATGTAAATGCCTACTTACAGTTTTCAGCCCTCTCTGTATGCTTATTTTAAGAAATCCCAAATGAACAAACTTGTTGTGGCATTCCCTACACCCATAATGAAAAGCACACCCACTGAACTAGAAGCAAGTGAGCTGGCAAAGGGGCTTTTGTTTCATTTGTAAAAAACAATAAGTTTGCACACAACAAAAAAAGGAGTTTTGGGAGTAAAAAAAAATTTATGAATTGACTTTAGCAGAAAATGTGGGCAAACATTTTAAGTTGTGAAAACATTTTCATTTAATGCTATCATTTCAACTGCATCAAGTGCTGGTAATTTCCAAATTGCATTTGTAGTTTAGAATTATCTGTTAGGGGGGAAAAATAGGGAAGAAATAAGCTGGTTGAAAAGCTGTTAAGTAAGCTCAAAGCCAAATGAAACCTTTCATTTGAGATTGAGCAAAATAAATTTAAGATAAACTTAATTACTCTGTGTGTCTTTTGTTTCAGCCACTAAGCTGAATGCCTCTTATTCATCAAGGACAACTATCTTTAATTAAGCATAAGAAAGAAGTCTGCACACCAGGTAGTGAATTTGTGTTTGCCTGCAGTCTCATGTTCTCTGCAGATGGTTCCTGTTGGAGCTGGACAATAAAAGTAAGACACAGAGATAGAGAAATCAGAAACATCATACCTGGACAGGGGGACTAGTGTCTCCTGTTGCCCCTAGGCGGGATGAGCTCTGCTTTGTATCCAGCTGGATGCAAAGGGACTTCAGGACATCTGCTGATGCTGCCCCACCACAGTGCCAGGCTGTGGTGGGATCTCAGAAAAGCTCTGAGCAGTGATGACCTGCATTTTTGACACCTGCAGCAGGTGTCTTCTTCCTCTGGGCAGCAAGATGTGTAAGCTGAGGGTCCTTTGAAGACAGGCTAAGGGTGTAGGAGTGTGACTGCTTCTCCTCAGGGCTGCTCTCCAGCTATTCTCCCCACTACGTGTATTTGTGCCTGGGATTGTCACCTCCCAGGTGCAGGATCCTGCACTTGGCTTGGTTGAACTTAATGAGATTTGCACTAGTCTACCTCAAGCCTCTTCAGGTCTCTTTGGATGGCATCCCTTCCCTCCAGCGTGTCGACCACACCACCAAGCTTGGTGTCATTAGCAAATTTGCTGAGGGTGCGTTCCATCCCACTGTCCATGTCTCCAACAAAGTTGCTAAATAGTATTGGTCCCAGTACTGACCCCTGAGGAACACCACTTGTCACCAGCCACCACTTGGACACTGAACCATTGACCACAACCCTTTGAGTGCGACCATCCAGCCAGCTCCTTATCCACTGAGTGATCCACCCAGCAAATCCATTATTTTTTTTGACACCAGGATGTTGTGCGGGACAGCGTTGAATGCTTTGCTAAAGTCCAGGTAGATGGCATGTGTTGCCTTGTCCTTGTCTACTAAGACCATGGCAATATCCTAAAAGGCCACCAAATTTGTAAGGCATGACTTGCCCTTGGTGAAGCCATGTTGGCTGTCACCAGCCACCTCCTTATTTTCCACATGCCTTAGCAGAAATTCCAGGAGGATCTGCTCCATGACGTTGCCAGGCACAGAGGTGAGACTCACCGACCCATAGTTTCCTGGGTCTTTCTCTTTCCTGAGCTACCTTGCATCATGAACTGTGGTCAGTCTTGTTTTCCAGGACTGTGGTACAGTCAAAGTTGCAAAGGCATCAGCCACCTGATACTAGCATGGGTCCTGCTGTCATGACGTATCAGTTGTCCAGCAAGAGCTGGTAGGATCTTGCCATAGTGCCAGGGCTGTCTCATTGCATGGACCTCAAGGTGAGAGAAGATTCACAGTGAAAATTATGGAGAGGGATTCAGGACACAGAGCTCTGCCAAGGGCTGTCCATTTCCTTGTCTACTTGTTTGCATCTTCTAGAAGAATGCTTTCTCTGATGGGCACAGCCACGTTTGGGAATAAGCCTTTGGGACTGCCAGCAAGATTATCTGAAGTGAGGACCCTGTCTGAGCAGGAGGTTCCCTTTTCAGGTATATCCCTCATTTAATGCCTTTGATTTCTCAGCTTCTGACCTCTGCTTTTTCTGTTTCTGATCCTTGCTTGGCTTGAAAACCAGGTAAGGTGCACAGGGAGACAGTGGCGGCAGGATACGCACGGATTTGAAGATATGAGCCCCTTTAACACTAACAGCATTAATTACACTGCAAAATAAAGTATCCTTGAAAACATATCCCATGGGATCTAAAGCAAAGATTAATTTGTTCAGGTCAAATGACTGTTCTCAAAGCTGCTGGCCAGAGAAGGCATTCTGTGAATGGCAGCTGAAGAAAAATGTGTTTATCCTGGCCATGAAGGGCCATTATTCTTCTCAGAGTTACCCACGGAGAAGGGGCAAAGAGACTGGGACTGATCAAATCATTAGCACCAGTAAGAGTATCAGGAAAGGTACTGGAAATGTAAAAGATCTTTGGTTTTGCATAAGGCACCTGTTTGACCAAATAGGATTTTTAGAATAATGCTAGAAGATTAAACAGTAGGAGTCTCCAGGACACTGGTGACTGCACTTGGAAATCAGTGTAGAATATGAAATGCTAATAAAAGTAGAATTGCTGGACAGGACTGAATAACTGCTCATAACCCTTTTGCTACTGGGAAAGCGTAAGACCCCCTAGGAAATAGCAATCTGTCCAAAACAAAATTAATTCCTGGCTTCCACCAACTGGTGGCTGCTCTAAGGATAGGAGATGTGGATTTCTAACCTTTCTAAAAAGCTGCTATCTAAACTTTCACTGCTGAAACTCAGCACTTCTCCTTCGCCATAAAAGCAGCTAATGTGGTGTCGTGGTTCTGAGCAAATCAGAACCAAAGGACAGATAGCCTCCCCCACCCCTTCCCCTTTTTTTTAAAAAGGAAAAAGGAGAGGAGAGGGAGAAATTAAAGAGATTCAGGAGTTTAGAAAAACTAAACTACTTTAATAAAACATAAAGAATAATAATATAATGAACAATAAAGGAAAATTAAAAAAAAAAAGAAAGAAAAATAAAATAAAAGTATACAGTATATACAAAACCGTATTAAGTTCCCAGGATGACGACCACGTCACCAGCAGGCAACAGTCCCAGGCTGGAGTCGGTGATCGACAGGAGCTGAATTCCAGATCTGGAGTCAGGAACGCTCGGATCGGGATCGAAGGCAGATGAACAGGCAGGGTCCTCCTTGGACAACTGCCATTGAAGGAAGAGGAAGAAGGGGAAAAGAGAGGCAAAAAAGGGGCTTGACCCTTTGATCCCTCAGCTTTTATACTGAGCATGATGCCGATGGGATGGAATACCCCTGTTGGTCAGTTCTTGGGTCAATTGTCCTGTCTGCTCCTCCTTGCAGGTGGGACCCTTCGATGCTTCCGCTTCCGACCCTCCAACGGGCAGAATAACAAAATTACCTGACCTTGGTTGTTCCAGCGATAAGGATAAACAAGGGCCTGTCTGCATACCATTCCTTGATATAATTGGGTCTTATCACTGTGAGACAAAGCGGTTTCTCTGAACAGTATGCTGTTAATTTCAGAGTTTAATTAGTTAGAAGAGGCCCAGCTAAGAAAGTAAAATTGTAAAACAGAAAATTGGTTCATTTTACCCCAAACCAGGACACGTGGGATTGTCTCCTATTACATTCTTGACATTAATAGTATCTCCTGATAGCTAGTTTCACAGACTTTTTTTTATTTTTTTGGTGGGGGAGAGAATAGGAAGAGAATTAAATTTCCTGGTTTGGGGTGG
>VXBW01006570.1:418450-451721 GCA_013400375.1 Thinocorus orbignyianus
TTTTTTTTTGTTTTTTTTTTTTTTTTATTTTATTTGGGGCTGCTCTGCTTTAATTCTGATTGTCCAGTGATTGAATAGGCGAAAGTCTGGGTTGGTCTTCCATAAAAAAGTCTTCTAGAGCTCTGGAAAACAAGCAACTCCGAACTCTCATGGCATCAATGAGCTATCTGCAGCAGGCATCAGTCTTGCAGGCAGGAAAATCATCTCTGTGCCAAACAACAGAAACACCTGGGCTAGGATACAGCTGTGGGACTTGGGGAATGATTCCTCCCTGGCAACAGTGCCAACATCTGAGCTCCCACTCCTGGCCATGTCACTTACGGGAAACCTGGAAGTACCACCAAACTCAGCTGATTCCAGTCTGAGTGTGAATCCGCCCTTGCTGCATGCAGGCATCTGGCTCAGCCTACAGGAAAGACAGAATCCAGTTTTTATGTGTTTTCTCTGTAAGAAAAGTGTCAGCAGTGTCATCGCAAAGTCCAGTGACACCAGAGAGGGGGCTCAGCCCGTGACTTGAGTAGACAATTCTGGACTCTTTTTCTACAGTGCTCAGCATTAGGTAGTTGGTTGGAGAAGTCAATTCTTTCCATGGTTTGTGGACAACTGAACCAATGCAGGAACTGTATTCTTCCAGAAAAAGATACAACTTTCTTCACCGAAAAGAAGCTTGGAATTAGATAAAGTCAATTTTCCTTGGCCCACATACAAGACAGCAGCAAATCTGAAAGTGAAAAATGATCTGGAGCTTGGGTGGAGTGGAGTGGGCAGGAAGAGCTCTTCCAAAGCTATTTTTGCCATTTTGGCATCCACCTTTTCTTGGAATACCATTACTGTGAACGCAGTTTTTTGCTCATCCTCCTTAGAGGAGGAAGCAGCATGAGGATGCTGGATATTCACAAATGGTACCTCACTCCAGAAATATTCAAGTAGGGTCCAGCTGAACAAGAGCCAGAATGACAAATGCTTTGGCAAGGGAGACAATGGGGAGGGAAGTGTTACTTGGTTTTTTTAAATGATGCTTGGTTTTTTAAATGATGCTATTTTCCAGTCACCTGGTGGGATGGCTGTGTTTGAGGACCCTTATATATGTGACAGATGAATTATAAAAGATCCTGCTCACCAGCGTATGGGGACAAGTGAGCAGATGAGTAGGTGGATGGGCAAAGACATGCTAACCTCAAAGCCAGTGCAGGTATTTTTTCAGTGGAAACTGTTATCAGCAGTGGGCCACAAAAGAAGTGAGTGGGAGTGTTGATGGAATATGGATGGACGTGGACCATGCAATAGGGCATGGACAAACTGAAGATATTTGTTCATCCACAACTGAGTGGGTTTAGTCCCCAAGAAGTAACTTTAGTCTACAAGCCTAAACAGCAGCAAAACCAGGGTATGATACACCTCTGGCTGGGCAGAGAAGGAGGTTAGCATTTCCCAAGCTAGCAGGGAAGGTGTTGCTAGGCTTATGAAGAAGAAGGTTGTCTTGTCCATGCCTGGGTTTCATCTTGATGTTGAAATGGAAAGCTGTTGGCTATCTTCCATCCATCAATGATATCAGTCCAACTCCTTGCCCTGTCACAAAGCCCTTGTACACTTGTCCAGCATGCTGAAAAGTCACCTGATAGCCTGCAGAAGCTGGATGTGAAGGGTGCAAACCTGCAGTGGAGCTGGGCCATGATTCAGGACTGAAAGGACTGCAAGACCTAAAATCCGCCCAAGCCACTGTGCTTCTCATTACCTGGGACTGGGCACTTGGCATGGCCTAGAAACAGCCAGGAGGAACACAATACCTGTCACACGGATGGAGATTTGATGACCTGAATCTGGGCCATCCGTAAGTTGAGGTCTCTTATGCTGCCATCCCTTCAAAGGATGTCTGAGAGGAGATTTGTAGGAGGTTGTGAGCTGCTCAGGTACTTGGGGAATGAGATGTATAAATGCGTGAGATTGCTGGCTGAAGTCAAGTGAAAAACAAAAATAGCCCAGAGTCTTCACAAAACAAGCAGCCTTCACTTAAGTGCACCATGTCACAAGAAAACCAGAACACATTTTTCTACGGATGGGTTTACAGTTTGTGAAGTCATTGGAAAGGTGGTGACTGCTGGCACTTACATCCAGGTCAGAGTCTGCAGTACAGCTGAATCCACACTTATTTATTTCCAGTGGTGCTCACAGGGAGAAGGAGGCGTGCCTTCTCTCAGCTAAAACCCAATTGCCTGCTTTTTGGGTCTTAGGCCTGGGGGAAATTTGCCAAGACACTGGAAACTCTCCAGTAGGATAAACTGCTGATAGGGTGGTTAGATGAACTGGGAAAGTACTCAACAAATTGAGCCTCAGTTTCCCTGTTCTGAAGAGTTTCAAGCCTCATTGGAGGCGCAACGGAAAGTGAAGTTGTGTCTGTCCTTTGTGTCAGCAATTTACTGTGCCTGAGCAAAGATGCAGAGAAGCTTGTCTATCTAGGAAAGCCGAAGTGCTGTGACAACAACTTATACTAATCGGGTTCTCTGACACAATTTTGAACGTGCACTCTGGGTAGATTATTCCAGTTTCCCTTACTTAGCAACAATGAGTAATGCGTGGTTTAGGTGATCTTTAAAACAAGGCTTTTGTATTGCTGTCCATTGCAGTGAAACCACGGAGATTGATTGCAGATGCAGCAAGCAGCTTTGACAGATGAATGTTCCAAGTGTAAACATTTGGAAAGTCAATAAAGGTAATAAATCTGAGCAGTGTATAGGAAAAAAATAGCTGAATAAAGGCTTTTGGCGGTGTTTGGCCTGGACACTGCAGAGCCTGATGGCTCTGGAAACAGCTATCATTATTATACATTGCATTTGATTGCTTTATTTCATCACACAGACCTGTAAGCAAAGCATGATGTGCTGCAGTGTGCATCTAACTAGGAGATGGGAAGAAAGTGAGGGTTTTTTGTTCTTCTGCTCAGTTTATCTTGGAGAGACTGCAAGATTTTTGAAATGGGGTAGATGTCTAAGTTCTATTTTCAGAACTGGTCTATGAACAAACTTGAAAAGGTTTTGTAAATGCCTTCAGGCATTTGGGATGCCTGGAGCAGATGTAGCAATTGGTATCTAATCTGTAAGTGCCTTTTGGATATCTCAAGCAGCTTTCCTGCATCTTACAGCATTCTCAGAAATCTGCCTAGAACCTTAGCTCATTAGTGAAAGAGAGGTTTGGCCAATCAGACTCTTTGGACCTGCTGGTAAAGATGCTCTGCAAACCAGAGTTTCCACACAAAATAAAGAGAATTAAAAAACGTGTATTTATGGTGCCTGGCCCTCGCATCCTTTCTCAGGAGTAGAAGTGTTCAGCTTCACAAATGTTACCGATAGGGTCAAGGAAAGCAAAGTGATGTTACCCTTGGTAGCAGATCCCATCCCAGAATTTTAACAATATTTATTTTTATGGGCATGTCAGAAATTATAGGCTTCAATTTGGTGCTCTTGAAGTCACAGGAGCAAAGGTAACTAGCACTAAATGGGCTCTGTGAAGTACCTCATGAGTCCAACATCATATTATTGAAGTCTTCTTTGCCTCAGGATTTAGGGAGATTGCCTTACAGTCACGGGTGACACAGCTCCTCAGTGAGATACGAAAATCTTCAATAACAAATGATAACAATAGATATAGAATTATCCCATCTTTTTAGCTACTTCTTCTGGTTTTTATTTTGCACCTCCCTGTTCCTCCCTTGACAGCCCCCTTCCTCCTTGCAAAGTGCATTAGTTTCCATAGAAACAAGATGTGCAGGATGGGTTCCTCCATACCCTCAAGTGGGATACAACCAGCAGAAGATATTCCCTTCTTAGATACATAGTTGTAATAAAAAAAAAAAAAAAAAAAGCGCCACCTTTGTCAAAATCAATGGGATTCACCTGAGAAAAATACAAGCAAGCCGCCACTCTGTTCATGAAACAGTTTGTTTTCTAGCTCAAGAGGTGTTAACTCATTCTTGTAAAACAGTATAGTGTGGGTGTACAGAATTACTGACCTAGACTCTGTTCATCCCAGGTAATGAATGTTGTGTTGGGATGCACAGAAGGGTATGAAACAGCTGTGCTTACCTTGGCCGGGGCTGAACAGATAGCAGTGTCCCCAGCAGTGGTCTGGGACCAGCTGGGACAACTCGCTCTGGCAGGGGGATGCTGCAAAAACCCGGCGGGGCTTGAGAGGAGAGAGTCTCATTCCCCTAGAAATCCATGCGGAGACTCATCCAGTGTTGCAGTGCTTGCAGGATTTTACCTCCCGTCTCTTCCTACAGCTCTTAACTGACACATTTCTGAGTACCTGGAGACAACGCATCAATTTTTCATTTTTATTCAGTCACAGTAACTGCATTTGAGCAGGCATTTTAGCCAAGAAACAAACCCACAATTTTTAAGTCTTTGTGGAGGAGTTTAAAAAAATAATTTAATAATAGGATCTTTTTCATATATGGATGACCCTTGTCAAGAAACAAGCTTTATGTTTAATGTCCATGTGTCCACAGAACTGAGGCCAGTAGCTACTCTGTCACATTCTTTGCTGCCTCTTTTCAAAGCCGACAAGGACTATATAGTTATTTTAAAAGCAGTCTCGATCTAGTTCAATTAATTCTGTTGCTTTATGATAAGGGTATACTAACTCACACTTCCATTTCTTCCACCTCCTTTTCCATTTTCTTGGGTAATTACCTTCTAAAATCATCAATCAATTGCATTGCACTGTGACATTAACCTCTGCAGACTTGAAGGCACCAGTTCACAAACTGCAATACCTGTAAAGCACAAACGACTGCACTAAACTGTCATTCTGCCAGTTACAGCCAGTTTTGAAGATAGAAACTCAGCTTTCTGACCAATGTCAAGAATACTTACAGGGGTTAGATTCTTCACTAGTCATCTGTTACTATGATTTTTTTATTTTTTGCTTGGTGCAGAAGTAGGCCTGGTCTCTTAGCAGAAGATTTACATACATGATAAATAGACCAGGGAAGAAAAACCCAATCAATTCTGATTTGTGACTATACCTGGAGGTCACAAGCTTGCCAAAAGCCATCTAATAACATCGCAAATATATAACCAAGTCTTGAGTTGCAGTGTCTCCAGAGTCCTGATCCCACCTTTTGATTTTATTTTCTGAAATACAATATATCCAGTCCCAACTGACAGTCACTTTCTTGGGGAATTACCCTGTTATCTCAGGGAAGTCCCAGACATAAGGAATTTTTGGAGACAGCCAAATTATCCACTGGAAATTGCTGATTCCTTTGCAAAAGGATGATTAGCTCTCTCACTGAGTTTCATTTCCCACTGCTATCTCCACATACCTCCAGCTACCTCCAGGTTTCCGCATGAGACCCTCCCAGACCTAATAAAGTAATCAAGCTATAAAAAATCTCATGACATACTGGGAGTACAGCTCCCTCTCCTCTAAGGGTAGAAACCTCAACCATTTTACCAACTGTATTACTTGGAGTCCAGGCACAGCTGTCTCTCAACAGTTTTTCTCTATTTTCCCCCAGCGCTGTGTCTCGATGCAGATTACTACTTCTTTCTCATAGTCCACTGTTTGGAGACCTTAATTTGGCAAGTCACCTGCATTTATAAACTGCAAGCAATTCCTCTTCCTCTGTACATGATGATTGTAAATATTAAGATGCCAGAATTTTTATCTGGATTGCCTGCTGTCTGTTGAGCTGAAAAAGCAGCTGCAGATAAGCGATCTGTTCTGCACTTCCATCATCTCTGAGCCTTGCCATGTGCCCACCAGGCCACATCCTTTGTTTGTCTGGCAAATGGTTCATCATGGCTCCAAGATGTGCAGATCACCCTGTCTGCCCACAAATCACCCTCCTGCGTGCCAGTTTAGCTCCTGACCCTGCAGCCATTGCGCCTTGCTTTCCACAATGATTTCACTTGTAAAGGCTTTATCTCTTGAATATCCACTCTAATTTCAAATTTAATCTGCTGCAAATTTGTCGGGACAGCTCATCCCCTTATAACATAATGATCTGGTAAAGCTGTGACACGCATATTTATCCAGAAGGAGCATCTGATTCCCAGGGAAGTTAATGAGCACTTCCACTTTTGCCACAGCAGCATAATGAAAAGTACACATCCCACTGTTAAATGAACTGAGGTATCGCTAGCCTGATAAGTGAATGTTACAGTGGTGTTCAGCTCTCCTCTATAATATCATAGCTAATGATCTGGTTCTTTATGTGGCTTGATTGATATGGGAATATTCAAGACATCACCGTTTTTATTTACTCAAAACTGGACTTAGCCTCCATCCTTTGCCAAGGGATTTGCATTCCAGTGGCAGCTTCAAGATCAAGCACATCTGTTATTTCCTATAACTGCTCCTGTTGCCTAGTGAATGCCATGATTAAAGACCATGGATACCTTGTTCCAGTGCTTTATGGAAGTCTTAAGCTTGTGTTTTACTGATAAAACAGTATGCCAAGTTTCTTTTTTCCAACTAAGTTACCTACTCTTGTTTTCTGTTTAAATGACAAAAAACAGCTCAGTGTTTGCAGAGTTCCCAGCTTTTCTTTTGCTTTCTCCATGCTGGAGGGATTTCTGTTCCCTTCTACAATATTCCTTCTGCATTGCCAACAGCAGTGCTGCTCTTCCCGTTAGAATCCGAGAGCAAATGTCACCATCACCAGACCTCATGCATATTTTACACTTTGTTCTCAGTGGTTGCCCCATTTGGTCGCCTGATACCATTGTCACTGCTTTTGACGCCTGTGTGGTCAGCGCTTTTAACATGCCAAGTCATGATTTTGCACCTGTGATTGAATCAGTGCTGGTTCACATGTCAGCTCCTCCAGTGGATTTCCTTTAAGGGTGATCCTTGCTTTGCTAGGAAGTCCAGCATCATTCTGGCCCCTGTTCTATGTTCATTGTACTTCCTCCCCCTACAGAGATTGTTTCTCTGCCTTATCAGTAACAGATTTTAATGTCTGTTGTTTTCTTTTGTCTTTTTTTTTTTTTTTCCGAAGTAGCAAACTCAGATTATATTGTGGGCAGTTTCAGGTTCTTTTGAAGGAAGTACTACTTTCTGTCCCAAATGAAGAACTTTGGGCCAGAACTTTGATGCTTGTGCTCTTCTGGAGAACTGATGCCAGTGCTTGGCTGTGTGTCTAGTGAAACCAAGACCGTAAGATGTACCTCAACATCAACAAAGTCATATCAGTTTTCCCTCGAAGTAATGCCCAGGGTTTGGTCTGAGAGACACTGCTTGCATTAAAGCTTGCACAAAGCCTGCCTTCGGTTTGAACCAAGCTGTCAAACCTGCTCAGCTGGCAGGGTCTCCCTGCCCTGTCAGTTTTAAAGCACTGTCAAAACCATTCTGCTTTCCAAGCTAGCACAACAGCTTGTTCACAGCACTTTGGTTTTTAATTTCAATCAAGATTCCTTGAAACTAATTAAAGCAAAAGTAATCATCTGTGCTGCTCTTTGGATTGTCACTACTGATAGATTATTCTCTGCTGGGGAGCAATGAAATATAGCCTGATTTTCTAACTCCAGCGGTCTAGGCAATCCTCATTCTTATCTATTCACTCTGTACAATTAATACAATTTATTGTAATTTGATTAAAGCACAGGAGTTTTCTAGGGGTGCTTTTTCTGCTGTTATGGTGGTGTTAAAATTTATCCCAGAAGCACAGTGTCAGAAAGGTACTATTTTCTAGTGATTTTGTGTGTGTGTGTTTTGTTGTTTTTTGTTTTAAACTTTTTGTCTTTAATCTGCTACGAAAGTTTTCCCAACTCCATGTGAAAGTTCTTAACTCTCTACCAACAGTGCTGCTTGCACACAATTAAATCTTCCTTAGGTAATATCTTCAGGGCTTTTAGAGGTTAGATATAAAAAGATCTTCTGTCATTCTCTTCTAAAGTGATTGCATTTCCTCTCTCAGATAACAGAGAATTTGCTTTTTTTTTACAAAATCCCTACTTGCTGTCATTACTTTCTGGCAACACTCCTGGAACAGTCAGCTGTAGTGTCTACAGTAAGTTAATTTCTTGGATAGGTTAAATCACAGCAGTTCAATGCTCTCTACTACTAGTCAAACTATTACATTCCCAATACGTTTTACTGCTAAATTTTTGCTGTGGTCTGACAGCCACAAAAGGCTTGTCTGAAACCAGCATTGGCATATCTTCCAGGAACCTTAAATTTTACTGCATGCTTTTACCTTCTCCTGGAAGGTGAGCCCTGTATCAGTAGACAGTAACCAAAGATTTTCTTCCATTATATTCCAAATTGTTACAGTTTTATTGAGACTCCATCTCAGGCTCCTTTAAAATGGGCTTGTATATGGTTTCTGCATATTTACTTATGCTGAAAGACTTTATATTCTATCCACTTGATTAGTCTCCCCTTAAACCCATGCAAACACACGGCTTTTGCAACATCCTCCAGCTCAAGTTTTACCAACTGAACACGTTGGATGAGGCTCACGTTTTGCTAACTTTTGAATCTGACTCCTATTAGCTTCATTTGTTGCTTCTTTTCAGATTGGAAAATTAAAGGAAAATCAGGCAGCGCCTACTTACACTTCCATGACCTGTCAGGCACCTGTCACTCTCTGCTCCCATCCCTGCGGCATTTCTTCCAGCCTGAAAAATCCTACGTTACCTACTGATAATGAACGCAAACATGTCAGTGAGAAAGTCTCTGTGCTGGCTGAAGATGTCTGATATTGAGGTGATACTGCTGAGGGACAAGATGGGGTAGGCCGTCTTCAACTGTCAAACAGCTTGGGGCCAAGTGGAAAATGGCGGTGGATGGAACCTTTTCTATTCCATCTGCCTTTCTATCTTTTGTGGTTTGTCTTTGAGGAAACACTTTCTTTTTTTTTTTCTCTTTTTCAATTTCACTTTTGAGATTTAAGTTATTCTGCAAAGAATTTTATACCTGATGTACTAAGCCCCAGGACCTCCGAGCTTTCTGCTGTCCCCAGGTCCTTAACTCTCACCTTTTGCATCCTTTGGGAGAAATAATCTTAGAGAAATTTTCATACAGTCTCAAATACTTTAAGTGTCTATGGAGTGTGCATAGCCAGGTCTGGAAAGCAAAGCAGGTAGATTATCTGGATTTCAAAGCAATGCTGCTTTTTTATCAATGTTCTTTCAAGAACAGACAGGGCAGTTCAACCTCCTTAATCCAGAAATAAACTTCCATCCTTCTCTGGCTGAAAAGGAAAGCTTGAAAACAGGATTTCTTAAGGCTCAAATCCTACAAGATGAGAGGACAGAATCCACAGGTTTGCCATGAAAAATAAACAAAAACACTCCCCCTTCCTGCCTCCCCTTCCTCCCCGCCAATTGGTTTTAAGCCAATTCTACAATCTGGGGATCTGATATATGACTTTGAAATGTATGGGAATATTTTAAGAGTTGTCTGTACCCATCACTATGCAGGATAATTTGGAGGTTATAGCCACGAAGGGAATGTTATGCCCAGCAGATCTCCCTGGTGCTGCAGAAGAATGAAAGGTCAGACTGAAACCCAGTACCGAGTGACCACATGGAGATGCAGTCCCAGACTGGAGTGCAGAAGGGGTCTTCTGATCAGTCCACATCCATGAGCAGTGGTTCACACAACTGTGTCTTCTCTGACAATCTATCAGGCAGAAGGAAACTTTGCTCAGCTTTGGTGGGATTCTCTCACCTGGAAATAAACAGTGATAAATGTGTACCTAAACCAAGGTGGAGAATGGGGTTTAGACCTTCTGGGACCTGTAACAGGCTTTAGGGCAGAGCTGGCATAGTGGTTCAAGAAGGAAAAGGCTGGAGATCAGAGCTTCTGGCACGCATTTTAAGATCTGCAATTATACCACAATTACTTAGAAGCCATTTGTTGTAGACAGAGAACCCTAACCCTGAGTGGTAGAAGAAGAAACCAGAAATTCTGACGATCAACAGGACAGGTCCTGTCCCCTCAGTCTGTAATTCTGAACTTCTCAAGAGGGATACTGTCAGGAAAGGAATCTGCCCAGGGTCTCATAAACAACCATAAACACACAGAATAATTCAGGTTAGAAGGGACCTCTGGAGGTCTCTAGCCCAGGTACAGCTCAAAGTAGGGCCAGTTTAGAGCAGGCTGTTCTGGGCCTTGTTTAGATGAGTTTTGAAGATGTACAAGGATGGCAATCCTACTCATCCCTTTCCTTCACTACCCTATTATTTGACCGCCATCATGGTGAAATTTTTCCCCCTCATATCTATCTAATAGGATTTTTCTGTGTTCCAGCTTGCATCTGTGCATCATCAAGAAAAGTCTGGATCCATCTTTTGCTACCTCCCATTTGACAGTGGCAGACAGCAACAAAGTGCCCCATTTGCCTCTTCTTCTGTAGGCTGAACAATCCCACCTCCCTCAGCCTCTGTGCTCGAGCCCCTAATCAGCCTGGCGCCTCTGCCCTACTTGCTCCAGGGTGTCCATGACTGTCTTGTATCGGGGTGCTCCAAACTAGACACAGCGTCCACATGTGGTCTCACCAGTGCCAAGCAGAAGGAAAGAATCCCTTCCCTCATCTACTGGCTGCACCCACACAATTACAGCCCAGAATGTTGCTGGTTTGCATGACTGCCAGGGTATACAGCTGTCACAGGTTTATTATGGTATCTACCAGGACCTCCAGAGGTTTTTCTGCAAAGCTGCTCCTGTCCAGCCAGTCCCAGCCTGCCCTGGGGCCTGAGGTTATTCCATCGTGAGTGTATTCACTGCTGCTGAACTTCATGAGGCTCCTGTCAAGCCACCTCTCCATCCTGTCGAGCTACCTGTAATACAGCATTTATGGCAGGTTTGGGCTGCAAGTCGCAGCTTCCTTTCCTCTGTGAAAAACAGAATAGCAGAAAGAGAGCGCTGAGGTTCTAACTCCTTGTCACCTCTTCTTAAACCACCATATCTCACACTCTGCTTCAAAAACAAAGAAAATAAGCCCTCCGGAATCTGTAGTCTTAGTGTTATTTCAGGAGAAAAAATTGGAATAGCAAATGCCTAATGTACAGAAGTACAGCCCTAAGTTCTCTTTTATGGACAAAGATGTGAAAAATCAGTAGCGCCTGTTCTGCTGAACACAGATAGGCAGTATCAAGAGTTGCAGACAGTCCAAAAAGTGAGGAGAGTTGTGAACTGCAGTGGGTATACTGACTTTTATGGAGAAGGGGTTATGCCTGGGGGGAGGGACAAAGATGAGGGATCATTGCTCAGCAGAGAAAGGTCAGTGATGTATGGGATAGAGAAAGAGAAGGAAGGTCAGACAAAATAGTAAATGTGATGGAAAGCTAGGGAACTGGCTTTCCTGAGCCAGTAGCTGCAACAGCAGAACAGGAGGACAGGGGGACAATGGGAGCAGTCTAGTCTGCAGGGATAAGTGACCTGAAATCTCAGAGGAGGTGACTGTAAGACACTGAAGTGGCTACCAGCCTGGACTGAAAAATACTTTTTGAGAAGCTTGGGATAGATCACCCAGCATCTCTGCATTAACACGCTGCAAAGCATCCCCTTCCCCATCTTGCTGCTTATGGGTCGTGGTCCTCTCATCTTCCTTAACTAATAGGCCCACACGTCCTACTGCTGCCTCTGAACAGGATAAGACAGTTCTTCTTTTATTCCCAAACCCTCCCTCTGTACTTTTTCCAGGATGAGAGAGTCTGCGTGCAGAGCCCTAGATTTAGTGCAGAGGAGTAAAACAGGCTTCCCTGGACACAGCACCCTGGTGAGCTCCTGGCTCCTCACACAGAGCTTACATTATGGAAATCCTGTGTAAGCCTCTGCAATTTCTCACTCTGCAAATGAAGATAAAACAATAGCCTTCCTTGCTGCCTGGATTCCCATAGCACATCTCCTTTATAGTGAACTGGCTTGTTCTTTCAGCCCTGATGTCCAGGAATGAGACAGAAGATTAAGGATTGTGTTGACATCCCAAAGCCTTTCCACCCTCTTCAAGAGGGATGCCCAAAACCTCATTTCTTCATATATGTGCTGGGGAGTTGCCTTATCTGGCAGCCTGACAGAAGTGAGGCTGCTGCAGCTCTGAACCCCTGGGTCTAGCTGTTGGTGAGGCCGAGCATCTTCTCCCAGCAGTCACACACATGTATACAGCACACATATATGTTCATATGTATATATGTAGCTGACTACACAGACAGATACTCAGCATCCATGCAAGCATGAACAGCACCAACAGCCTGTCCAGCTCATCAGGATGAATGTCCCTTAGTAGGAAATACATATATACAGAGAGAGACAGACTGATATGTACAACATGGAGCTCCTAGGAGCTGACATTAGGTATGAAGTCCATCAAATAACCAGTACTGGATCCTCACTCTGCCCTGTTGCCTCACACACATGCATACACTAGCCTGTCTCCTAATCAACCCTGAGCCCCACAGTCTCTCCTGCAGTTTGTCCAATACCCTCTGGTCCCCTTGAGGACAGCTCCTTCTGTGGTATCACCCCTGGGTGACAACATAGACCCACACGAGGCTCCCACGCCACCTCACCTACTCACTGGCTTGTCTGGTTTGAACATCAGTAGGGATCACTCATGCTCAGTCTGGTTGCTGGACCACAGACACACAGATCCTCCAACACATGGTCTGGCTGAAAGTAGCTATAAATGGAGTTTAATGTTCATGATGTGTCTCATAACACTGCTCTGCCCAAAGGATGCTCTGGAGAGCTGCTGCCATAGACTCTCCAGGGTGGGCATCGCCCCTGGACCACAGGCTTGAGGGTCTGCCAGGACAGCCCTGGGAGGACCTTTATCTGAGTCTGTAATTTGGATTTCCCCCTACCTTTGGGACTCTCTGTTCTACTGGACTTGTGCAGATGGGCTTTTGATAGGCTGATGGTCCCTGAGATGTTCCCATGAGGAGCCGGAACAGGTTATTACTTGAGCTCCCCCTTCTACCAATTGCTCCCCTGTGCTCCCTGTGTCTATGAAGATGCAAGGCTTTATATCACATAACATAACAATATCTACACTGGGACAAAACTTTAGCCAACTATTCCTGTTGGATAGAAGTATCTCTGGTTCCTAGGTCATAAATCCACAGGTGAATCAGGTCTACTGGGTTTATTTAGGGGGCCCATTTTGATTCAGGATAAACAATAGTACATGCAAAGGTGTCAGACTCAGTGGATGACTTTTCTGGGTTGTGTCTGAAGCTACCACCCAGCACTGTGCTCAGGACTGGAATGACTGTGCTGAAGTGCCTGCATGAATTTCACCAGCCTTGGGATGCTCTGAGGCCCTGACCTGCAATGAACAATAGGGAAAGGAATCATAAAAATTATTTGGTTGAAAGGGATCTTGTTCCTCACTCCTAGCATTTTGTCCTTCATCTATTTGGTCCACCTCTCTCCTACTTTCCCTCCTGTAGCTGAGTCTCTCTCATCAAAATGACTTGAACAAAAGGGAAAGAGATTGTTTACCTTGGACTGACCTCCGGCATGTGTGGCACTTCGTGGACTGCAGATGGACTAGTTTCCATTTTACCAGACACCTTCAAGTCATGACCTCCCAATTCTCAAAGCTATTAAGGATTTCTCTGTTGATCCCTTCAGGATGAATATAAGTACAGAGCTTTCCACTCCTCTGGGAAAAAATTATTAGATTTTTTTCCTCAGGAGAATTTGGCAGAGGGAGTACAACTATTTCAGTGCCCATCTGATCCCTCCTTAGAATTTTCCTTTAGAACTTCCCATTTCCCTGCCTCCTCACATCAGTAACACACAGATTCCATACTACCAGACAGGGTCTGATCCTGCTGAGTGCAGCAAAATCCTCAACCAAGGATGTGGCAATTTCCTGAGCTTTGTTAGAGGTGAAGGAGGCGAAGACATTCAGGTTGAGTACTCTCCAAGCTTAGTGGCTTGAAGTAATCCTTGAGAACATTTTTTTTTCCATGGGGAAGTTTCTCTGGCTCTTTGCAGATGTCCCATTTGGTTCCTGTGTCCATGGAAATGCAGCAGCTGGGAGGGCAACAGGCTAGCCAAGGACTTCTTCCCCAGGTAGAGCCTCCTGTTCCCAGCAGGTGGTTGCTACGGTAAAGCAAGGGTCTGCAACACTGTGCCAGGGAAATTGTGTTCGTGTAGTGCCTTCCCATCTTCCCTGGAGCCTCAGGGGAGTCAGTGGTGTGCAAGGAAGGATGGTGAGACTCTACAACATCATCAGATTACATTTGTTTACTGACACAGAACCAGAGTGATGGTATCGTTCACATTTATGGCATGTCTATTTCTCATTCTGGGAAGCACAGCAAACTAATTAATTGAATTTCACTGCATCACTGGCATGTAATAAACTCATCTGATTTTTAGGCTTTCTTATAAGGACTCAGTCCCTAAAGTGAAGATATGACAGAACTAATTCAACTTCTGTTAACTAAATAATGTTTCCAGCCTATGGCTAGTCAATCAGTCATGAAAAGGAGGTTCCTTGGATGCCACAAATCCAGAAGATACATAAAAGACCTCACCTTTTCAATATATTTATTTTGTAATTCATAACTGGTTAAGTTAGTCTCATTAGTTGGGAGGCCGATTTCTTAATTAGTGGGGTTATGAGAACTCAGGGAAGTTTAGGAGAGCTCTGTGCTTATTTGGAGGGACCCATAAATAAACTGAAGCCATAAACAGCATATGCTGACACCGAATCCTGTCCTATGCTCTGAAATAGCCTGAAGAGTATGGTCAAAACCAGAAGCTGTAACAGCTCTTGAATCCAAACCTTCTGAGTCAGGATCTCAAGAAATATCCCAGAAAGAACTGCATACTTCAGCTCTATGTTGATCATTATTTTCCTTCCCAAAGGAGCTGCTGTTATATGTGTGTAGATGTGTAATATAGCAGTGAATTCCCTAGGAGGAAAAAAGGAAAGGGCATTAGGCCAAATTGCAGTTTCTACCAGTCACAGTCCTAGGACAAAATAATCGGGATTTTTTTTTTCACCAAAAGTTTCTCATTACTTTTATTTTAAAAGGGAACAGATACTCTTTATGAAAACATAAAAGAGAAAAGAACGGGACAGGAGAAGCAAATCACAGCTCCTGGGAGGCATTGCATTTGTCAGTGGTCTTAGCCAAAAATGTCATGCAGATTTATCCCCTTAGAAAAGCAGTACATGTGCTGTCTCAATAACACATTTTAAACAGAATTGTACAACCAGCCCTAAGGAAATGGAAAAAACCCCAACTCTAGCCTTCTGAGATTTCTGTGTCTAACAGAAAGCAGTAGTGTTAAATCCCTCTTCCTCCATCCCTAAATCCACTCTTTACCACTCAACAGTTCTCCAGCTAAGCAGCAATCCAAATGTAAGAGAGCTCACCACGGGCAGGATGACCGGGAAGCCAGGATACATGTATTCACACCCTCTCTCATGAAAGAGCTGGCTTGTGAAGACTGTGAGACCTTGGTTCCCTGCACTGATGCATAACAGGGAAAGAGCAGAAGGACCAGGGGTCAGAATGCCTCGGTTCTCTGCCAGGACCTGGCAAGGAAGCAGTGTGAAATGGGCAGGAAATATGTCTATGCTTGCAAACCACTTGCAGCAGATGCTAAAATCGTTGTGAAAGAAATATGCCATGAGCACAGGAACCTGCTCCCCACTGTGCCAGCAGTCCAGGCTGAGGAGACAGAGGGGGCTGAGGGAGATGCTGATCATGTCAGATGACTGCAAGGCTCTAAGATGGCTGTGACTTTGAGTCATGGATCCTCAGCACAGGATGGCTGTTGTGGCACCCAAAAGCCACGAGTCTCCTGGGACTCATCAGTCCCAAACTGTAGCTGTACTGCTGTCCTGCAGGCTCTGCTCCAAACTGGAGTATCAAAGTTCCTGGAGAAACAGGGACACCACACACCCTTACCAGGAGTCCTGAGCCAAGCTCTGCGGGACAAAGAAGTAGATCCAGGTGAACTGGGACTGCAGAGACAGGCTTGGGGCAAAAGGCTGGGCCAGGGAGTCTCTCCAGAGGAGGGAAGCAGAGGGAGGGGCTGAGGAGAAGGATCTGCACACATCCAGGCCAACAATTAACCTTTTCTGGTCCTCATCACATATGCAGTACTGTCTTCAAACTTCCCCTGTGAAAGGATTGTTTCCAAGGATCTTTATCACTGTTATCCTGACCTCCATCATCTCCTACCTCTCTATCACCCCATTTTTTACTTTGGTGACAGCAACAAAGGACAAATACTACTGTCCCGGCAGCATTAGTATGGATGTGGCCTTCAGAACCATTGCAGGGTTGGTTGTAGTGAGCCGTGGGCCCATTCCCTCAACTGTCTAAAGTGTTCATTTATACACAGCCATTCCCTCCATCTGATCCTGTTGTGATTACCTCATGTATCTCCATGTCTGGATTGTCTGGAGGAAGTGGGGAGGAAGAGGGTCTAGTGGTGAGCTTTTTAGTGCCAATAAGAGATTCTCTTTTCCCACGGGCTGTTAGTAGCTAAATCCCCATAGTCCTTTTTGCTGGGATCCTTAACCACAAACCGCACCTTGGTTTCCTGCTGGAAGAGAGTCCAGGAATCCAGGATGACAGTGCTGCAAGAGATGCAGTGAACTACTGTGAGCCTATTGTTTTCTTGGCATCTCCTTGTGAGATAAGGATTTAAAGGTGCTCAGTGTCATGAAATGTCTTATTGACCAAGTACCTTACAATGGTAATTTGGCTGACAGGTGAAAAGGATGGATCAGAAGGATGTGTGAGTTGCTCACATGGGATGTGCCAGTGGCCACCTCTGTCATTTTGTTTCACTGCATTTCCAAAGTGACTGCACATCTCTCTTCTAGGAGAGCTAAGGCTTACTGTAGTCACACTCTATCGGTCATGTCCAGAAAATAAAGCTGTATTTTTCTTCCAAAGTACTTATCAACACCTATTTTCAACAATCTTAAGAAAAATTATGCATTCCTGCTTCTGTATGCTTTTAAGCAGCAAATTGCTTGACGGTAAGCAGGAAATTTACTCCAACAAGGTCCCGGAGGCACTGAAGTGTGTAAGGAGTTGGTGATGGTCTTTCATTCCAGCCAAAACCGCTGTACCTAGTCAGTGCCAAAAACAAAAGCTGTGATAACGTATTGCTCTCCATGACAACTCTGCTCTCTCTCTCAGCTCTCCATGACAATGGGCAGCTCTTCTGGAGCCAGTCCCTAAAAACATGGTATTATGCGCAGGCAGGGATGTTACTGAGATCAGGGCCAGAAAGGTGTGCAGGGCTTTAAGATATTTTTCTTTCTTATTGGAGAAAACTCTGTGAGAAATGGTCAAGCTCTGGGCAGCGTCGAGCAGCTGTTTCAAGGCAAATTCAGATGCAATTTAAGGAAAATAGGAATGTCTTCAGAGCGATTCAGCTTTTGTAAGATTCACAGTGAATCAAATCTTTGACAGCAGACAGCTGCAACATCTATTGATCAACGTTTTGAGCAAAAAAATAAGAAAGTCATGGCTGTATTGATTGGACATTTGTCATATGAAATGTGTTTTAAAGAAAGCAGAGGAGACAAGTGCAGCCTCAGTGCTCACGTGTGGGAAATGGACACATATTTCTGATGAACCCTGGTAGCTGCAGGTAGAATGACTGGCAGCATGGCCAGCTGTGCCAGCAGCTGGGCAGGGCCCTTCCGTCCACGTTTCTGGAATTCAACATTTTGATTCTTCTCCCCTCTTCCCTTACCCCCGATCACTTTCTGCAGCAGTGGATGTTTTTTGCCTTTATGGTTGCATCACACTAGCACCTACAAAGAGTTGCAATTTGGTTTCCTCACAGGCTCCCTCGGGTCCAGGCTCCCCAGCCCCCATGTGCTGTGTTTCTCCAAGAGATTCCCTGATGCTTCTTTTGCAGAGGGAGAAAGGAAGGTGCGGAGGAGGACCTGCAACCGTGGCAGAGAGAACAGAAACAGAGGGCATGTTTCCAAGTAGGAACACATCAGTTATCAACCAAAACATTGCCATTTTCAGTTGCAATTCAAATTTGTATTCAAATTTGCACCCTTCTTTTATTTCCCCCTCTCCCTTCTCTCAGATCCCCAGGTAGTACATCACCAATAAAACATTTAGGAATGAGAGTTAGAAGCATGGAAAATAACAGGGGTGAATATGTAAAAACCAACACTGTTATATTTGTTTAATATTAATATGCCACTGAGACCAGGAAACAAATTACTTTAGCCCCTGCCACAATAGGCGTGGTGCTCTTATGTCATGAAGTGGCTCCTAGCAGCATGCAGAAGCCCTCCCCTCGCAGAAGGGAATACATGCATATTCAAAGTCTTTTACCAAAGTAATGAAGAAAAGAGAAGCAATACTTTCCTTTGACTTGGAATTCCCACTTCTGCTCAGCTGGGAATAGAGGCATAATTAATCAAAGTCCTTAAATAAGTTTCTCTTTGCCTTAATCAGGGCTGTGCAAAAAAATCATTTCTCAGTTCAGTAGCTGAACCAAAATAATAATAATTGTAGAAATATTTTTAAGTTGTCTGAAATGAAACTTCAGGCTTCCTCAAATATTTTCATGAGCAGAAATATTTGATTTAACTGAAATGAGATGGTGACTCCTCATTTTAATTGCTCTTTATTTTAAACACACTGAGGCAAATTTGTCCTTAAAAGATTCTTTTGAAAGGAAAAAACAAAACAGATCTCTTAAAAGAAGCGTTCAAATTAACGGTCCCATCTGTCCTATTTCTTCCCCATTTTCTGTCTTAATCTTTTCACCAAATTCACCCTTAATATCGCCACCCTTGACCCCCTTAATATCGCCACCCCCTGGCAGTCAAATGAGCTTGTCCAAAACCACTGCCACCCGGCTGTGGCTGACATCTCCCTGAAAACACTTTTGCAAAGGTATTCCAGAGCTGGTCACAACCAGAAGCTGTGCAGAGCAAGGGTTAAGAGAGACGCAGCTTTGAGAGAAGACTTGGAGGGACTGCTTGTTATGGAACAATCACCTCTACTGCTTCAACATGATGCAGAAATAGTGTCACAAAAATGCTTTCTTAGACTTGCCGTTTGTCCTCAGCTTTCATTCACCTTGTTTGGCAAAACAGGTGTCACCAGGGCCAAGAAAAACTCAAAGGCATGCCCCTCTTTGGGCTGAAGCCAGCTCATGGTTATGGCCCTCATGGAAAGGACAGTTGTTGATGTACTGGGAGATGCTCTGTGTGCTGCTCATGGGCTCATATCACTATTGTGAGATGTAGTAACAGTTGTATGGGTCTCCAACCCTTTTTGGTCCCCAAAATATTAATTTTCATTGTTTAACATGATTCATTTCCGTCTACCCTTCTCATTCATCCTCTCTCCCCTCTGAGGGAGTCCATGGAGTCAATGGCTAAGGGTCTCAGAAGTCCAGCAGGGTCCTTACATCTTCCAGCCTCGGTCCTGAGATAACTACCTCTGACAGAGCCACCCAGGGAGCCAGGCACCCACCACAGCAGCTGATCAGACATTAGGCTTCTGCAAAAGCCGCAGACCTGTGTTTTATCTGAGGTATTTGATCACATTTGTGAATGCCAGATCGTGTTTTGCTGCTGTATCTTGTGGAAGCTGTATGCCGGCAAGGAGCAGGAGGCATCCTGGGATGCCCAGCTGGGTTGGGGGCTGGAGGCTGGGAAACATCACTGTTGCTGTTCCTTTGATAGAAAAGACTCCATCAGTCCTCCAGAATTCACTTGCCTGAGTAGCCATCCCTACTTTTAGTAATTGTGAGGCCCAGATTCACACTGTTTAAACTGTAGACGTCTAATGAAGAGGAGATCCTTCCAGAGAGGCTGGGGGCTGTCCCAGACCTGAGCATCCCTCTACCATTCCCAGGCTCATCAGTGAGAAGAACCAAGGGATGCTCTGCATGTCATTTGCCTGTGCCATGTGACTAAGTCTCTGAAGTGAAAATGGGATGGACCCAGCAGCAGGTGTTAAATTTTGCACTTGAAAGTGCCCAAGTTTGGAAACAAGCCCCTGTGTACATTCTGTCGGCAATGCAGGACTAACTCAGAGACACCTGGGGGTTGGAGAAATCACCCTTACCAAAACTCTACAGCCCAAACGCCATACATCAGCTCTGTATGCCAGAAAAAGCTCCCAATACGACAGTCAATTCACCAAACTTGCAGGAATCAACCTGCTTTATTTGGTGGCACCATGTCAATTTAAGTATAGTACCTTTTATTACAGCAATTGATGTATTCAGCATGAAGTGAGCTGCTCTTAGGATAGGTGTGCAAGCGGCAGTGCTAAATACAAACTGAGACTTAACTCAGTGACACTTTGGTTGAGTAAAGGTAGTTGGTACCCAGTAAACGGGGTAGAGATGTTTTTAGCGTGAGGAGAGGTAAAAAAGTCATTCCTTCTCTTGGGAAAGAGGGAGGGAGCGAGAAAACGAAAGCCACAGGTAATTTATTGCTGGTGGAACAAGAAGCTGTTAACTGAGAGGAGGGGATAAGAATTATAAAGTGTCGTAAACCAAATATCTCAATAGAGCCTGTGATGTTTAGTGTCCAGAGTTATGAATATCAGTTCCCCAGCTTGTCTCTTGCTGCTCCTATTTCAGGCACGAGGGAGGACCTGGGAGCTCTAAAGCTTGTCCCTTTTATACACCTCTGTGAATTGCTACCATAAAAAATACTACCTCTCCTGACAAATCCTGCCTCCAGCCCCTCCTCAGAGCCCAGCTACCCCCAGCACAGCAGCCCAGAGCTGGGGGTTCAATCCTGCCCTGACTCGTGCAGTGATCCAGTGCACCCGTAATATAAAATGCTGCTGGTGCAGAAGAAGATGGAGTGCCCTACCTCATCCCTCCCTGTGCCCTGCTGCAGATGGCTGGCCATAAAGCAGGGCTACGGACACACACAGCCTGCTGCCGTCTCCTTGTAAGACTAAACTCAGTCTCTCCAGCGAAATACAGCAGTTCTCTTTTTGCACCAGAGGTCAGGGAGTTTATATCTACTGGTCTACAAGACTGATGTGGTTAAACCTGCAGAAACTGGTGGCTGTACAAACCCAAGCCTCTGGCATCCACCTGCCCTTTTTGTCCCAGGGATTTTTCAAACCAAGCTTCTCATGGGAGAAATGTTTTCGTCCCACCTAAAGCATCACTGCAGCCAAACCCCAGCCCTCTGGCTTGCCTTGGAGGAGAGGAAAGCTGCAGCGCACGTGAACCATCCCCTGAGCACACACAACGCAAGAGGACTTCTCTTTGGATGGGGAAGGCTTTTCCCACCATATGGCCTCACACAAGAGCCAAGAGCAGCACTTACTTGCCGGCAGCACAGCCTAAGGGATATGTCACAGCAGGGAAAACAGCATCCACATCCCTTCCCTGGCTTGCCCTTGGCTTGTCTCCAGCTTGCTCAGAGTGATTCACTTTCTGCAAGTTACCGGCAAAAATGGTACAAAGTCAAAGCAGAAAATATCCTGTATGAAGTAATTATAACAGAGGGAGGGAAGTGTGGGTTGGTTGGGTTTGGGGTTTATTTTTTTTTTCCAGAGAGAATGAGAGAGAAAGTCTGCAAGGAAAATTGTCTGATGGCAGGTAAAACCATCAGCCCTTACTAAATGCTGACGAGTGCAGAGGTCTGCCTTCTTGTGCGGGTCTGCAACTTGGCACCAAGTCCGTGTTCACCTTGCAGTGCCTTATCAGGGTGTCTCTAGCTCACTGCATGAAATCTCTTTCTCCCAAGACTTTTCCTCAGTGAAAAAAGGTGGTTTCCAGGGCACTTTGGGGCTTGAAGTCAGGCTGTCCCATGGTGTTGCCTTTCATCACTCTACCTTGGAGGGACATCTACTGAAGGACATCATCTGACAAACAAGCCACAGAGACTTTCATGAAATTACTACCCTCAGGAACTGAAAACCCAGAAATCAGCTCTCCAAAATTCAATTAGCTGAAAAACAGGAGTTTGAAAGACAGAAAAATGTTGGTATCTCCTCATTTTCCTTAGGGCTTTTTTGTCAAACCATTGCCTGCAGCCAAACAAGCTAGAAATATAATGCCAGAAAAAAAGTAAAATTCATATCTTTCACTCAACTCCTTGAGCTCAGACTAACAGGTAGGGATATTGCTGCCATCACTGGAGCCTGCCACAACTGGGATCAAGAGAGGGGACAAAGAGCAAGGTGTTTTTTCACCAGTGGATCAGGGTGGTCCCCATGTCAGAGACAAGGACATAAAGACAGGAGAAGAATCTCTCCAACTCTTGGCCATGTATATGAGGGACTTGTTGCAAACAGCAATGGCAACCAGTTGCAAGCAAGTCTCAATTTCTGCATAAATGTAGACTGGAGGTCAACATGCATCGTATCTCTCCTACCTAGGAGGCAGTCAGTGTTTATGGTCACACTGACAGGCTGCAAAGTCTGATCTGCAAGTGATTCAAACCGGCAGCTCAGGTGGTGTCCTGATGCACACTGTTGTCAGCCCATAAATGTGGCCCCCTTTTTTTTATGCTGCTTTTGGTCACAATTGGGTTTTAAAACATGCTGGCTTGTTGGGTTTTCCACATATTTTGAAAGAAGCTGGCACATCACATGGATATGTCACTGTACATTTCAAAAAGAGTTGTTTTCTTCTGGAGGCTGCAATTTCTCCACAGACCTCGTCTCAGAGATCCACTAAAGGCAGCTGGGTGTGGGGCAGGGGTCCTGATTGAAGATAAGGTGTGTCCAATGTATTTGGAGCACCTCCAGTTTAGGTTTTCAGGACTGGGAAGAAAATTCTATATTCTTAAGATATTTGAGGTCTCATCATCAGACATCATCTCAGGATCCCACTCTTGCACAGCAGAACTATCACACTGAACATCTTTATGGGACTGGATGTTCTTGCCTGTTTGCTAAGCTGATATTCATGGAGTCTCCTAGCCTACAGCAAGACTGTTTCCAGTTCAGACATCTTCAAGCAGTCTTGGGCCTGGACCCTGAGTGATGGCCCCTGTTCTCTGGAGATGAGCAGCTTTCTTGTATGAAGGAGAAGAGAGTGGAGATCAGATACATGGCAACAGGAGTGGGGGTCCCAAAGCCCCTGTGAGATGGGTGGAGGGACAGAAGCCCAGCCTTGTGAAGCCCAGGTTGTGCCTGGAGACCACTGGGACTTGCAGAGGGTAAAGGACAGATCAGATTTCGGGAAAGGAAGGTTTGTTGAGGATAAGGAAGGATGCTACGGTGGTTAGCTAAGAAACAGAATATCAGAAAAATGTATATGTCAGGCTCCAGGAGACCGCAAGAGATGGTCTACTCCTTCCCTCTGCTCTGAGGAAAAATCCAATCTATCTGGACCATCCCATGAGAACCTTGTTCTGCCAGCTCCATTGAAGAGCCCTGGGATCTCCTCTTTCAATGAATTCTCATGCCCCCATATGTCTGGTTTAAATACCCCCTGATACAACAGGACTATTTTGTTCCCTCACTAGACATGGAGAAAAGTCACAGCCTCCTACATCCTAAAAGAACCTTAGGACTCTAGAAAACCTTAACTCACCATCCCAGTCACTGTTTTGGGGTCAAAGTGTTTTGGGGGTCTTCCTTCCAAGTTCGGTTGTGACAAGAACATCACACACCCTTAAGAAAATCAAGATGTAAGTGAAAGAAATTCACTGGTACTTACATCCTCTGGTACCTATGGGGACACACTGGGCCTGATTCTCATTCACATGAGGAGTTGTTTATGCTGCTGCAGTGAAATAATTGCTATCTAGGCTTTATTGTAAATCCAAATTAGGCTCCTAATGCTGCTGCTGGGGAGAGGATTAAATTTATCACAAGCAGTAGGTACATAACATTTTCTATTCCCCAAGCAAATCCTTCCACAGCAGATTGAAAGACGAGACGTTCTGTTCGTGATCCAAATGGAAGGACTTTTTTGCTTCATGTTAGGCAAACTAGCACAAAAAAAATTGGACCCTTTTCCAACTTTCCTGTATTGACAGACGATTTACAATTTCTTTTCCTGGGGAAAAGATGCTGAAACAAACCAAACAAAACCTAGTAAAAATAATTGCTAAGGCTTCCCATGGGTCCAGAGTCTTACTTACACATTACACTGACAAATAATGCTAGGGAAATCTACACAGAACATGAAGTCAGAAAAATGTTCAACAAATCTTGGTCTGGTGTTCAGGAAGGGAAGGGACATGCCAAAGGTGCCCACAGCAGAGGAATGGAAAGAGGTAAGGGCAAAGATTTCCAGCTATCTTCCTGAGGCCAAAGATCAGTGGAAAGTCATCACTGGTATGATGATGGACTCTCCAGGTGTTCACTCACGCAGGGCCAAGTGGCAGTGGCCAAGCTAACTGCACTTTTCTGCTTAGCAAGGTTGCTGACTGCCAAGAAGCCCTGGTGGAAAGAACACTGTGGACATTTGCCAGAGGAGTCCACCAGCAAGATGTGGCTGTACCATGTAGGATATCATCAGGTCTGAGGGGTCTTTTGGCATTGAACATCTATCTTAAAGCTCCATCCAAATCATGACTGCAGACTCATTGTCTACCAAGGAAGGTAAACACTGTCTTGAGGATTGCTCCAGAAGCACCCTCAGTAAGTGAACTCAGGAGAACTAAGCTGGTATGGCCTAGGTAATTTTTAAAAGTCAAGGGCCTCCCTTCTTCTTTCATGTCCTCTTACTTTAATACACAACTTGTAGTGAGCATGGTGTGAGACCACTGTGATTGGACATACTTGGGGGCCACCCAGCTCCACATCCCTGCAAGGCCAGCCCCCTGATTGTATCACTGCTCTCTGAAGGATTGAGACTGTATTCATGACATGAAAGGAGAAGAGAAGGCTCTGGGGAGACCTTATAGCAATCTTCCGATACCTAAAGGGAGCCTACAGGAGAGATGGGGAGGGACCCTTTACCAGGGAGTAGAGCCATAGGATGAAGGAAACAGTTTTAAATTGAAAGAGGGGAGATTTAGGTTAGATATCAGGAAGAAATTCTTTCCTGTGAGGGTAGTGAGGCACTGGAACAGGTTGCCCAGAGAAGCTGTGGATGCCCCATTCCTGGAAGTGTTCAAGACCAGGCTGGATGGGGCTCTGAGTGACCCAGTTTAGTGGGAGGTGTCCCTGCCCATGGCAGGGGGGTTGGAACTCAATGGTCTTTAAAGACCCTTCCAACTCTAACTGTTCTATGATTCTATGACATCTATTTGGCCAGCTGCTCGGTGACCTGCTAACAGGTCTGATGACAAGGTCCAGCATGCTCTTCACTGAGTTCTCAGGCTCTCTATACCCGTGCAGAGCTCACAGCCCAGCTTGGCTCCCTCCCTCTCTCCTTCTCTCGCCCCAGTGTGAGTCAAAATAACTTGTTAGCAGTCCAATTGCATTCTGCTGCTTATCATTTATTCATTTTGATTTCTGAACCAGACATAACAAATACACCCACCATTAGCTCTGAATACCCCCTCCCAGGATGTAGCACACACTGTAATCAATAATGTTTTTACTTCTGTTGCTTCTACTGCCAGAGGCTGGTAAAACCCACATTCACCTCCTTTCAACTGACTCAGTTCTACATTAGTTCATCCCTCTCCTAAAACACCCAGGCTATTGGGAGGGAGGTGTGCTGGAAGGCTCTACTCTTCAAAAGATGGGCTAGATAGTTTTGGGGTTTTTTTTGTTTGTTTTTACTTCTTTTTTTTCTTCATTTTGCTCCTGGGGTTGATCCTGCACATACCAAAGTCAAAGGAAAACTTGCCACAGGGATGACGACCAACTCTGAGGGCAAAAGGTGAAAACCAAACTCCAGAAACCAGTCTGTGCTCTGGTTTTGGGAAGCTGGGCTCTATTTTAAGGGCAGTAGCTCAAAGAGTATCTGTCACTCTGAGAAATCACCTGTGCTGCAACTAATGAGAGTGAAAGTAATAGGCTCTTCAGTACACAGAGCTATTGCTGTAACGCAAAGAGCCCGGCTCTTAATGCACCTATTTACCCATGAACTCAAACAGCTCACACACTTTGTAGTGGGACTGTCCCTACTATATCTCTGTCAAGCCTGGGAAACAGCAGTCATGAAATAACACAAACCAACAATCCCAGAAATCCAACTGTCAGCATTTACAACATACATAGTGATCATCAGCTGCAACATACTAGCCAATGGAATTCCCTAGCTATGCTAATGGAATGTAATTAGAAAACAAAGCAAACCCCAGATAAACAACAAATAAAACACACAAGCAGAAAAAGGAAGACCCACAAGAATAATTGGTTTTTCAAAATAGTGCAATTACAGAGGTGTTCTCTGATCTGTTACAAAATTTATGCTTCAGAAGAGCTGAGTGGTTTAGCTGGTTTCACCCCTGAGTTGAGGAAAAATCAAAATCAAGCCAAATTCTGAGAGCCTGGAGGACTGACCTGGCCTGGAACAACAGTCTTCTTGCTTGGTTCACCTAACTAGGTACTGGGTGGTACACAGCTGAAGGCATCCAGCAAAGCACTGTTTTTTGCATTTGCAGAGTTAGGATCTGAGAAATACACCTTCTGATTCATGTAGACTGGACCCAGCTTCAGCGGTTATTAGAGTGTCAGAAACCAATTTATATCATCACTATAAGATGCACCTGGGTTTGGACAACCACTTCATCTTCTGCTGTTCTTGCAGAATTCAATTTTGGGATAAGGCAAAAGCTGTTATATCCAATCCAAAGGGCTTTTTGGCTTAAAGCTCAGGTCACTGAAGACATCTATAGACCTCTGAGGTTTCGATCACTTTTACTATAGTAGTGGTTGCCTGTAACAGCCAAGAAACAGAACAAACTCTGAAAGAGGGAGCTTTCAGAAACCTCAAAGCAGGTTTCATTTTCAGAAAGAATCCAGTATCTTTAAAAATGTCTAGCAGAGAACAAAGTGAGAAAAATGAGAACCCTGCTTCAAATCATGAACAAACATGTGAATTACAGATTCCCTGATTGTTTCTATCTAGCTGTTCATCCACCCGCTCACCGAGGAGCTCTGTGCTGTGGTACAAGCCCTCAGATGTGTCAGGAATACCAGGTGACAGCTGAGCGCTGCATTAATATTCTCCCCTATCGCCAAGCAAGTTGCAGGAGTCTGAAGGGGGAGGGAGCCTTTTCAGCTGAAAGTTTTCAGCCTTTCAGTATGCAGCTGGTGTGCGCTACCGCGTGCAGAACAAAGCTCAGCCACGGAGATTCACACCGTGATTAATTTGTATGCAGATGATCCATCTTCACACAGCTCCTTCGGCAGAGAGCATGAGAGGTGGGAGGCTCCCATATAAGTCAGCCCACGTATAATTATTAATGGTATTGTTAAAACTTTTGTGTTGTTGTCTGTCTGATGAAGACAGCCAGGTCATTCATGCAAGTGCTAACAGCTTTCATTACCAACACTGTCACTTTGCAACGCTGAGAAGAAAATGAAGAGAAGGAACCTCATACCTCCCAGCCTCCTGTATCTCGGGTCTTGCCCAAAACTCTGTTTGGCACTTGGAAGCCAGGAAGCACTTATTGTAATAAATTTGGGAGAGGTTGTCTCAAATGCTGCAATGAAGACTGTCTTCTGAGTCTTTGTCCATTTTTATGCTCCTGGATACATCTTCACGGTCAATGAGCGTGGGCCATGCCTAAGGGTAAGTGGCACCACGCAGTCCCTGTCCGTACTGCTAAATTCTCTTTCCCTGCCTCGTGCTGCTGCTTGGGAACACATCAGAGCCACATCAGGAAAAGTCCTAATGCTGATGGCTACTGTACAGTGCTTCAGCCTCTGCTCTAGCCTTATTCATTTAGACTAAACTGGTATCTTTCCCCCTTCATACTGGACTTGCCTAGAGGAGGGGAACCAAGCCATGTGTTCAGTCTGTTTCCTTATTTTAATCCTGTTACTTTTAAGTTTGAGCCTGTTAGTGATACCGGCAGTGTAAGTAAGGTGCTAGGCGTGCCCCATACCTGCAGTCGGGGGAGAAGGGACATGAATATCAAGCTGGAAAAAGAGAGAGGTATTCCTCCTGCTCCTCCTGTTCCTGTCTCTTCTCTTCCTCGTGTTCCTTATTTTCCTGTTCCTGTTCCCCCTCCTTCTCCTCCTCCAGACCTGTTTTCCAAACACCTCCTCTCCCACTGCAGCCTTTTATACACGGACCTTTAGAAACGTTTTATATAAAATTAATGAATTGAGCAAGTATAGCTCTATATTTGCCTTTTCTATACCCTCTCATGAACACCAAAATTCAGCACTATTGGATGCAGGGGACAGAGCTTGATGTTTTGTGTTGGCCCCCTACAGCTGGTTGCTCTTGTGCTTCATGGAGGACCACCTGGAAGTTGAATTTTCTCAGTCTGCTCCTTCCCTACCTCCATAGATCCCCTCCATTAACCACACCAATACAGGAAGCTCTGGAGGTAGGCATCCAGAGATTTGGGGACACAGAGCTCAATGCACCTTTTCAACCTCAGGATTGCTTCAGTAGAAAACCAAAACAGTTTAAGAACTTTTGTCCAAATTGATAGTATTAAAAGATTGGGGAAACTGTCTCAGAAAGTCTGTGCCTTTTTTTTATGGTGGGGATCCTAGAGCTCTGCCTTGCCACAGTCCCAAAAAGTTTGTTTCCCAGACAGAGCTTGTTCTAATTATAGTGCAGGTAGCTTTCGGCTGGGAGCTTTTAGCTGTTTCCATGCCAAGTCCGGAGTGAGACTGTCTGCATCTACTTTGTGTCTTTTTCTCCAACAGACAGATGTCTGCATTGTGATAGGGGATAGGAAACTGGACTCCTGTCGACTTGCATTTGGTCTGACTATAGGTACATCAGATTCTTTCCACTGCCTCTATCCAGAGTGTGGAGGACAGGGTCTGTTCCCTCTATACCTGTAGTGTGCCTCACATCGGGAAGCCTCATTTGGGGACTGAATGGTTAGGGGCTGCCTACTGAGTACCAAAACCTGGACCCAGTAATAAAATGAAAATGTTAATTAGGATTTCCCAACAAGGAAAAAGACAGACTCAAAGGAACTGAACATAAAAAGAAAAAAACAAAAGCTCTGTCAAAATGTGCTTCACTATTTTTAGCCTTTCTTTATTTTCCAGAGATAATAGCATTGTATTAATATAGCACCTTCCACATATTAATCAATTAAAACTTCCACTACCAGCTGTGAGTATTATCGCCATTCTACAGATGTGAAAAGTGGCGTCTTGGGCAGAGAATATCTCCCCAACCAGGGACAGAGCTCAGGTTTTGGAAACTCCACAGCCTGTTTCCCCATCGTGGTGTTATTCTCTTTCTTCCACCTTCCACCAAAGAAATATTATAACATAACACAAGAAACCCAAACAGCATTACTGCAGTAACCAGTAAGAGTTACCAGTGAGCAGAACAGGCAGAGGACCTTCCTGAATGGCTTTTATCATAGAATCATAGAACTATTTAGGTTGGAAAAGGCCCTTAAGGTCATCAAGTCCACCACTAAGCCATGTCCCTAAGCACCATGTGTACACATCTTTTAAGTACCTACAAGGATGGTGACTCAGCCTCTCCCCTGGGCAACCTGTTCTAATGCTTGACAACCCTTTCAGTGAAGAAATTTTTCCTCATATCCAATCTAAACTCCCTGGTCTCACAAGCATGCCTTGTTTTGTGCTCTCCATACAGCTCTCCAGCCTGTTAGGACAGAACAATGTCCTGCCTCCCTTCTGTTGCTGTCTGTAGCTCAGTGCCTTTTCTTCTCCTGCTTTTACAATGGAGAGACTTCCTTGGCTTGTTCTGTAGGTGGAGGGAGGATGAGGCCAGGATGCTAGGAGACATGGTCCAGGAGATCCTGGTCCAGTGCCCATCTCGTTAAGAGCCGGAGACCTCTGTCCTGCTCTTCTGCCTTCTAATTCCAAACCTTAGAAATCACACTCTATGCATATTTCAAGTTTTATTACTTCACTATAGACCTGTTGATGCTGCTTTTACATCTGTCCTGGGTGCCTCAAAAGTATGCTCCTCTGTGTCACAGTGGCCCGCTGACACTTCCACAGGATAGTTCAATATAGACGATCTCCCAAATGAATTAAGCAGAAACAACGTAATCAATCAGTATTAATGAGCACAGCCTGATTGTTTACAAGCTGTTTCAATGTTTCAACCACTGCCTTTGATCTCCTATGCAGATGAGCCCTGGCACTAGGACAAAATGCAAACTATATCGTGCTCTCTGGGGTTCGGTGTCATGTCTCTGCTGACAGTGGATCTAGCAAAACGAGGGCATGACTTAAACTTGCTGATTTATTGCACAGCACTAGCCAGTAGTGACTGGCTGGGAGTAAACGCATTTCCAAGGTTCAAGACCAAAATGTGAATAAAAGAAAACCCAATCCAGCAGAGCTGGGCGCTTTTTTTGCACGGGGGATGGACAGGAGGGACAGATGACTGAACAACTATGAAACAAAGTTTTGGTTTCTCTGTTGTTACTGTGGTACGTAATATATGGCTGGATTCCCCAAAGCACATAGGAGGGGGAGGGACTCTTTATCAGGGAATGTAGCAATAGGATGAAGGGTGACAGTTTTAAACTGAAAGAAGGGAGATTTAAACTAGGTTTTGGGAAGAAATTCTTTCCGATGAGGTGGTGAAACACTAGAACAGCTTGGCCAGAGGAGCTGAGGATGCCCCATCCCTGGAAGTGTTCAAGGCCATGTTGGATGGGGCTTTGAGCAACCTGGTCTAGTGGGAGGTGTCCCTGCCCATGGCAGGAGGGTTGGAACTCAGTGATCTTCATGATCCCTTCCAACCCAAACTGCTCTACAATTCTATGAAACCTCTGGCAAGCAAAGTCTTGTGGGGTTTCAACTGCTGCAGCTGCAATTTGGTCGCTAAAACCAGCTGGAAGGTGAGGTGGTGAAGAAGAGGTAATGCACAATAGTCAAGACACAAAAATCTGGAGGGCTGAACACATCACATTTGGTGGTAGCTTTCCGATGGGCAAAAATGAATATTTCAAAAGGAGAGTAAGATACTCACAGGAATGATTTCAGAATTATTTTGAACAATACTAGAGGGTTTTTTTGTGTGTGTGTCTGTGTTTGTACAGAGCCTAAAGCTGCTTTTCTCTTCTGGACCCAGCCATTATGGTAATAATGAGAATAACAACAGCAGCAGCCGTGCTGTGTATGCTAATGACCACGTACTCAAGCAAAAGCAGGTTACATATTGCTGGGAAAGATGAAGATAAAAAAAAACAGGAAGGTTGAGATATGACAGGAATATTTAATGATAACTATATAAACAGCAGAGAACTGACAGGACAAAATTTTAGTGAAGCAGCATAATCCTGCTGGAGGGGTACATTAGAAAGGCAATAAATAAGGTACATAATGAAGAACTGTTAGAAAAAGAGAATGTCATAGAAGAAATTTGGGTTGTTTTCTTTTCCTTTTTTTTTCTTTAATTCTTAAGAAGAAGGTGGAAAACTACAAATAACTTCTTAAGGGAAGGATGGAGGGGTTTTTTTGATTAGTACTACAAGAAACAGGCTGTGAACATGAGATTCTTCAAGGCAAAGATGATCAGCAGAGTGTCAGCTAAATGAGCAGGCCAAACTGACAAAACTGATGCACTCAGTATGCTCAGCAAGAAGTAAGTACCAGAAATAAAAGAGAGTCTGTAGGATGACAAGTAAATTAAATGAAAATAAAAGCCAGATTATATGATGGGATGTTTCATTTGCCACTGTTCATGAGGTGTATATGAGGCCTCCACATAAAAGAAAGGCTTTGATAAAAGGCAGGATGCTACCTACCCTGAGCAAAGCAGAGGTGTGCAGTCTGATTTCCTGTTCTCAGTATCTTCTCCCACAATTGACTTAGTTCGTTCATCATCTTGAGTGGGGAAAAAAAAAAAAAAGCCAAACACCTGAACAATAACTTGTACACTTCTCTCCCCAGCTAGACCAGAATATGCAAGCTTGAGCTTACCACCATGCTCCCAGACCCTGGTACAGAGTACATAACCCACACTTGGGGATGAAGCAGAATGAAGTACATAATGGAGAGAGCAACGCAGACCTACCCAGGTACCCCTCCTGTATTTTCAGATAACTACACTATTCAGAGTAAATCCAAATCTGTGTTGTGAGTGTTAATAGCTAGTGCACCATCAGTGCCCATAAGCATACATTGTAAGAATTACTTTCTTATGTTATCATTTCTTGCCAGTTTATCTTGAATTTCCTTTGCCATTTTGCAAACCGCTTACTCAAGAAACCCTTCTGCCACTCTTCACTTAATCGCAATCACCATCGTAGGTAACTCTGTATCATCTGCAGTCTTGGCAATTCCCCTCCTCACGTTCTTCCTCATGTTCCATATGAATATGATGGATAGCACAGAGCAATGAGAAGAAGGGGAGACATTTTCAGTAATCCTTTGCACTGTGAGCACAGACCTTGAGCTGGTTGTGAATCTGTAGTATGTTTGACCCAGTTTTTCCTTGACAGGTTTTATGAGGGATCTTTGAAGAGGGACCTTTCCTAATACATTTTTAAAGAAACATAGACTGGGTAAGACTCCCTATTACCCAGAGTTCTCCCAAGAACATTAATAAATTTGACACTATGATGTTTCGTCAACTTCCCTATGACATATCCCACTTTTGTTTACTACTTCCACTCTGCACTATAGCAAATGTATTTTGACCCTTCCATTCCTCTGGGATGAGGCCGGTTCATGCAGTCAGAGCACACCAGAGTGTTTGGCTCTTTTGGTACTACTAGAACTTTTGGGTGGATTCCAGGTGGTTCTGGTGATATCATAAATAAGTAAAAAATTAGAGTAGAGTAATAAAACTATTTTCAGTGTATTCAGAAATATCCCATGCTGGCCATTGAATTTCCCATATGGGAAATATCCCATTCTGGCCTTGTTCTTCCTTTGGATATAAAAAATGGTTCTGGGTTTTCTTATCGTCTCTCAGACGATGTCAGCAGCACTGATAGGGTTGGTTTATTTGTGCAAGCAGACGCTCAGCCAGGTCACCCCAGTCGCATCCCTGCAGAGTGGGTCACGTCTCTGAGCCGAGACAACCCCTGGTTGACTCCTTGTGACTTGGGTCAGGCAGGGGAATTAATCAAATGATGCAGCCAGCTCATGAGCAGGTTGCTGTCAGGGACCTCAGGGTTTTGTTCCAGTTGGGCACATGTGTTTTCTCCTTCCATTAGTTATGCCGAGCACTTGTTCCAGTCACTCATGTGTGCTGGTGGCCTGCTGATGCACAGGGTGGACTAGGAGCATACCAGGAGTGATGTGGGGGAGGGGGTGTTGCCCTC
>VXBW01006571.1:0-55775 GCA_013400375.1 Thinocorus orbignyianus
GATTCCATGCTCACATGAAGCTACATGCAGCTTGCTTGCCAGCCCACAGCCAGCCTGCTGTAGCAATTTCAGATGTAGCTTGGTAAGATAGTAAATTGAGAGTAATTTTTAATCAGCTTGGGATAAGAACAGCCAAATTGGCTGTTTCTCTTGTTGGTTTCAGTGTTATTTTTGGCCGGGCAATCCTTAAAGGGTGTAAATGTGCCAGACATCGATCTCTCGGAAAGAGGGATTGGCTCTTCCTGGACAGCACTAGAAAACTGTGTCTATTTATTTATATTTTATTTTATTTTAGTGTATTGACTGAATAATATAGCCAGCATGGAGAGGGCTTGTAAAATGCTGAGTTCTGTGTTGGGCTTTTGTCCTGCCCAGGCAAATCTCTTGTGATGGAGAGACTCCAGGTAGGAGAAACCTCATGTGTTTGTTCGCTTGGAGCAAGGGAAGGTTTGGAGACCTCACTGGGACCCAGTTCCTCCTGGAAAGCAGCGTGCTGTAAAAGGGGAGCTCCAAAAAAGCCAACTAGCACCATCACCCAGGGGACTTTTTCATTTAATAGAGCCATTGAAATGGGGACCCGAGGCTGGGTGGGACAATGCTGTCATGGCAGAGCTGTAACAGGCTGCCTTTGTGGCAGGATTACAAAGCCAGCACTATGAGCTGCAGTGCTGCTGCTTGCTAAGCCTGTAATATCAGCTGGGGTTCTGTTCTCCTCCCTTCCCCTCCAGGAACTGGTTCGTATTTAGGTAGAATAAGTCCCTGTTTGGGTGTTTATTGCTTTTCTGCTTACAGTTCTTCTTGAATCCCATGGTGGGTTAGAGGAAGAGCGCTCAAGAGGGGCTAAAGCCATCAGGTTGCAGGCAGGATTCTCCATATATGCCCCATATATATATATGCTCTGTCCCTGGAAGTGTTTAAGGCCAGGCTGGATGGGGCTTGCAGCAACCTGCTCTAGGGAGAGGTGTCCCTGCCCATGGCAGGGAGGTTGGAACTTGATGATCTTGAAGGTCCCTTCCAACTCTAACCATTCTATGATAATATGTTGTTGCAGGTCTGCAGCTCTCCATCCCTCGTGTCCTAGTGGTGTTGCTATTTACTTTTTTCCCAGTATTAAATAACAAAGCTCAGTTGTCCCCTGTTGGGCTTTGGCTCCAGCTCCTCTGCTGCTCTTCTCCAGGCTGTTGCTTGGGTTCATTCCTGGACTGCTCCTGGGAGAATATCAGGGGTAATACAGAATGAGGGGTAATGGTTTTAAATTGGAAGAGGGGAGATTTAGATGAGATCTTAGGAAGAAGTTCTTTGGTGTGAGGGTGGTGAGGCACTGGAACAGGTTGCCCAGGGAAGTTGTGGATGCCCCATCCCTGGAAGTGTTTAAGGCCAGGCTCGATGGGGCTTGGAGCAACCTGCTCTAGGGAGAGGTGTCCCTGCCCAGGGCAGGGGGGTTGGAACTTGATGATCTTGAAGGTCCCTTCCAACTCTGACCATTCTGTGTTTCTATCTGGGCAGATTCCCTACCTATATTTCTCACACTCTGTCAGCTACAGGGATAAAGCTCTAGACCAATTGTTTTGGTTTTTTTTTTCCTCCTCTCTCTTGTGCCCCTATCCAGAAAGGAGAATCTGATCATTCCTGTTCAGAAACATCATGCAGGATTTCCTTTAGAAGCAGGGATAAACATTTACTGACACTTTTGAAGCAGCAGAGATAAATGGGCAGAGAGCTACTGAACCTGGAGCTGCAGCTTTTATGTTGAGGTAAAGGATCATTGGGTTTTTCCCATGTTCTCTGCAAGGGACTGTTTTCTGTCAGCTTTTTCTTAATACTTCCCTACAAGCATGATTTGAGTGGAACTCTCACAGAATGTGTGCTCTCCTCTCTGGAGATAACAGCGGCTGATCAGAAACCAGATCCTCTGGAGGCCAGGTATCCTGCTGGGCTGGTTTCCTAGAACTATTTCCAGCCTGAGTTGGAAGTAGAGCTGGATTTTTGCCAGCCTGGAGATCTGTGGGCTGACATAGGATCTTCTCTGCAAAATAAAGGATACCTTGGCTCTAACCTGTGTCCTGACCAGGCAAGTAATTCCAAATCCAAATTACATCCAGATTTGCCAAAAGGATGTTGCATGTGGTGGTGGATCGCCTTAGAAGCTGGATGGAGGCCAAGGAGTTGATCCTGCAGTAGATGCCTCCTTGTAGTCAGACAAACCCAAACCTCATTGCATCCAGCCTGATGAGTCCTTTGCTCTGTTTTCTGCCATCAAGCATCCCAGGAACTGCAGCAGTGACGTGTGGCAGTTCAGGAGGTGCTTCAGCTCCTGAGAAGCTCCTGGTGCCAGCCAGGGGTAAGAGTTCCTGGAGAGCATCAGCTTGTGGGTAGTTCTCCCTCAAAACAAAGACCTTGACCCTTTGTGCTCCATTGAAAGATTCTGTTGCAAGAATGGGATTAGTAACCCTGGGGGCTGGCCACATTGCAGTTTGAGCTCATGAGGAATTGAGGGAAGGCAGAAGTTCTTAAATCAATATCATTCATTTATCCAAAAGCAGGTACCAAGGGCCTGCTCTCTTGGAAGCGATTTCGGTATATCTGGAGTTTGTCACTGGGGGGGAGTGAATAGTGCTGGAGACAAGAATGCTCCAAGGTACAAAGCCTGAGAACAGATTGAAACTTGCTTGTGGTGCAGTAGTTATTTACTATAATAGAGCTATTTCAAAGTGGTTAAAGTATTAAAGGGATCCTCCAGGAGGTTTGCATTAGTGCAGGAAGGATTAGGAAGTAGGGAGTGTTTGCCAGGAGTATTAATTCACTTCAGTGACTCAAATTTGTAGACAGATGGCCCCAAACACTTTCTAGGTAGCCTCAGACTTGGGAAAAGATGGAAATTTCAGTTCTGATAGAAGTGCTTTGGCTCATGTTGTCAGATGAAGTTTTTTCCACACCAAATGTTCACATGGCAGTTTGGAGAGGGGCACCTGGGGACAATTTTGGGAAGCCCGCATGAAGCCCTCCTTGCTTTGGTGGAAGTTCCCCGTGCAACTCGATCACAGAAGGCCCTGATATGAAAAGGATTTACTTTATGGAATTGTTCTGTCATCACTCAGCGGGATAATTGCCTTCTGATTAGGAAGAAAATATAGCTGAACGTTGGTGTTTGAGGTTATAAAGGCCTCTTCAAAAGGCAGAGCTCTTAAAACAGAGCGGCTCTGACAAGAACAGGATGCTTGCGACTCCGTTATGCCGGTATTGATGTGGCAGCTGTTGTCATTTAAACAACTTGTTTCTCCCTCCTTCACCCTCCTTCCTCCTCCTGTTGCAAATCAAAGGAAGAGTGGGAATCGGCGTTGTTATTTTTCCAGAAATAATAATGAGGTTATTAAATTTTTCTCTTCTGGAGATGTTTCTTGTCACGTGTTTCCTGTAGTTGGTGGGTCCCAGACCTGCTGCCGTCTATTTCTTACAGCTCTTTCTTCTCTTACCTCCTCCAAAGTGACACAGGAGCTAAAAGCCAAGCTTTTTTTACCTCCTGCAGGCAGCAGAAAGGCTGATGTGGAAGTGGTGGGCATCTGGCTGTGAAGATGATGCTTAAAATTTCAGAAGAGGAAATCTTGGTGGTGAGCGAGGGGTGAGCAGCGTCGTTCCCCGCTGGGAGAACTCCTGGGCAGGATGGGTTTCACTTCTGCCTCTGTGAGCAGGTGTAGTCAGGACCTACACTGTGCTGCAGAAAAACTCACCCAAAATCTTGAATCTTTGATAGTAATCATATGAATACTCAGTTTATTGTTCTGTGTATTAATATTTATGCTGTCAAAAAGAGAGAGGGAAGTTTTTGCTGGTGCTGAGTTGGTCTGGATCCTGGAGTGAGTTCAGAAGCATTGCACAGTGCCTCAACCCCAGTGTCCAGTGGTGGCTGTGGCTCTGGAAAGCATAGATTTTCCAGGCTGTAGCTGAGGTCTCATAAAGCAGTTTCTTCTGAAAATGGTTTAATAGGGATTTAAGTTGGGAGGGGTGGAAGGTGAATGCATTGCTGCACCGAAACCGCCCCTGAGGAAAGGAGGATGCTCATCTTCCCTTTCCCCTCCTATGGAGCCGCCTGGATCCTCTGCTTCATCCTGCTGATCCAGCTACTGCCTTTCCCTGTGGACAGGTTTAGTGTGCTTTTAATTCTGTCTGGAGTGCTCACCACGAGGCATCACGGGGCTGATGCCTTTGAGGAAGAAAGGAAGCCTTCGTTAGGTCTCTGGGGAGCTAATTTATAGTGATACTCTCGGGTTTGCCAGTCAAGTGTGTCTTTGTTTCTATATGCTTCTGCCTCTGAGATCTTGCTGCAAGAGGGAGATGAAGTGTCAGCCTGCAGGACTGTAACCACACTGTTCGTGGTTTCACCTCTTTAGCAGGAAGGAGGAGGAGAACTGACAAAGTATTTGAGCTGAAATTGGATGTTTCAGCCTTTCTGGTTGAAGTTGGGGTTTGTTGTTCTCTCTCAACAAGCTGTAGAGTCTTTTGAACTCTGAACTTTTAGACTAAAGCAGTTTTAAATAACTACTATTAGTTTATTTTATCAGCTGTACTAGCAGAAGGTTTGAAAGCCTGTGGGAAAAGAGCCCTGGTAGAAGATATAACTGATATATTACTGTCTGATATTGGATTTTATTGAAATACAGTTAAAAAAATCTTAAATATTTAAAAAAGTGTGTGTTTTTAGCTGCATTTTTTTCAAGCTGTGATTAGAGGGGGGGAAAAAAAGGTGGTGGGGGACACAAATTGGCTACTTGCTGTTGAACACTGAGCTCTGTCTAATAGCCAAAACTAAAAGTTTTATGACTGCCTTGAACACAGTTCACTCTCTCTAAAAACTTCTTACAGGGGAGTGCAGCCTGAATGGGAAAGCTTTTAAACAGCCTGCTGGAAACCCCAAACCAGCAGGAGACAGAAAGAAATATCAACAGGAGAAAACAACCACGTCTTCTGCCTGCACAGCCTGGAGATTGTTTTCAGAGAGGTTTTCCTTTTTCTGGAGAAGGTGGATATGCAGAGATTGACTTAAAGAAGTGGGTGGTGAAGCCTGAGAAGGGTCTCTGGATGGAGGCCCCCAGTTTTCTTTCTCATGTCCATTTTATTCAGAGAAAGTGTTCCCATTAGAGTGTGTGTGTAAAAAGGTCGTGGATGCTGCCTTAGATGGATAATAAGGGAGTATGCCAAGAGCAGCATAATTTATAACATGTGAAATCATAGAATCATAGAATGGTCAGAGTTGGGAAGGGACCTTCAAGATCATCCAGTTCCAACCCCCCTGCCCTGGGCAGGGACACTTCTCCCTAGAGCAGGTTGCTCCAAGCCCCATCCAGCCTGGCCTTAAACACTTCCAGGGATGGGGCATCCACAACTTCCCTGGGCAACCTGTTCCAGTGCCTCACCACCCTCACACCAAAGAACTTCTTCCTAAGATCTCATCTCAATCTCCCCTCTTCCAATTTCAAACCATTCCCCCTCGTCCTGTCACTAGACTTCCTGACCAAGAGTCCCTCTCCCGCTCTCCTGTAGGCTCTCCCAGTATTTAAAAGGTACTTGCAGTTGTTTTCTCCCCTGGGATAAGTGATGTGTGGGGCAGCCAGTGCAAAAGCAATGCTTTCAGATCACTTTGTGATCCCGAATTAAGTTACTTCTCCTGGAAGTAGCTGCATTTTCTTATGGCAGAGAACCACAGGCAGATCATTTATACAGCATCTGCTCTGTCATGTTCTGTGTGCTACGGCCAACTTGAAAAAAATAATTAAAAATAAATAAATAATGTGCTGCTGTTTTCTTGCTGGATGTTGTCAGATACTTAATGGGGCTCGTTGGCAGTAAAGAGCTTCCCTCCCCAGGGATCTTTCCAGAGTCATTAGAGTCGGTGAGGGATGATCTGGAAGAGTCTTGCCACACAGCAGACGGCTGCTGCTCTGAAGTGTGGAAGGTTTTCTGGACACGAGAGCTGTGAAAGGGGCCCTGAGCCATCCCTGAGCAGCTGCAGGGAGTAACAGAGGTGTGCTTAAGATGTTGAGGGGTTGGCAGAAGGGATACTGCCTCTCTTTTTAAGTATATACATATAGATTAGATCATACAAGGCAGAAAAAATCCTTGGAAGTTAAAGAACAGCCATCTCCAAAAGGAAAATGATATGATGAAGCAGCTGAAAGTTACAGGGTGGCTCTTAGTGATGAGATGGGCAGCTTTACAGTAGCAGTTTGGATGGGAAACAAGCGTGAGTTAAACAGCAACTTGGGCTCTTCCTGAAACATTTTGATGCTTCAAGTTGGCGACTGTAGCAGGTTGTACTTGGTGTAGGAGGTCCCCAGCTGTCCCTTGCCTGTTTATACTCACTAACAAGATTCAAGGCCGCCTGAGAAATGCTTGCACTGTGTGACAGGTGTGTGTACGCCTGGAGTTTACCTCCTGTGAGGGGTGATTGATCTCTGGAAAGTCAGGAGTCCAGCCCAGGAGGTGCCCTCTGCAATGTGCTTCACCTGCAAAGGGACATGGGCCAAAAGTTTGTGGCTTTTCTGCTCAGCTGGGGCTTCCTTCTGGAGAGCATGTACTTTCAAGAAGGATTTTAATGTAATTTCCAATTGTTAGGGTGATAGTATTTTTAATGCTGTATTTTGAGAGAGAAACCTTTGCTGAATGTAACCTTGGGCAAAGTTTAAAATAAAGGGGGGGAAAAAAAACACAGTGAAATGAGGAGTGATAAAGTGTTGGCAGTCATACAACTATGGATTTGTGTGGGAAGGCCAAAAATGTGCTCTGCCTCTTATAAAGAGCAAAATAACAAGGCACAGGCAGAGGGATACCCTCCTGCTAGCTCTGATCCTTGGGTGCTGAGCCTCAAACCTCTCCTTGAGGTTCAGAAGAAGAGAGCTGCTCAGATGGCAAAGCTCCCTGCGCTTTGACAGGTTGGTGTGTGGCTGGGAATTCAGGAATCTCTCTGTTTCCCTGGAAGCTTTCATCCTCTGCCTTCCCTGTGAGCTGCCCCGAGCCTTGGTGGCCCTCCCTGTGCTCCGTATGGGAAGGACATGGAGCTGTTGGAGCGGGGCCAGAGGTGGCCACGGAGATGCTGGGAGGACAGGCTGGGATTGTTGGGGGGTTCAGCCTGGAGAAGGCTCCAGGGAGACCTTGGAGCTCCTTCCAGTCCCTCCAGGGGCTCTAGGTAAGCTGGGGAGGGACTCTTGATGAGGGAGGGGAGCCCTAGGATGAGAGGGATGGGCTTGGCCCTGAAAGAGGGGAGATGGAGCTGAGATGTGGGGAAGAACTTCTTTGGGGTGAGGGTGGTGAGAGCCTGGCCCAGGTTGCCCAGGGAAGTTGTTCTAACCATTCGATGATTCTATGAAGTATGTGAGAAGAAATTAGAATTGGAAACAAGGTCTTAAACTCCATATTTTACACTATTATGTTCCTATCCAGACTTCTCCTAGGCTGTGCATATGTTGGGATGAGATTTCTGAAAACGGGAAGATTTTATGCCTTTTAATGTCTTAAATCTGTGCATGTGCTCCACTTATTTGTAAGGTGTTTTTTTTCCAACTACATCATTAGATATATTTCCAACTGAGATACATAATCAGCTGCCTCACAGTTTGGTTTTTGTTTCTTTTTTCTTTTTTTAACGTGGAAGAACTCCACATGTGCTTATTCTCATGGTAGGATCACAAGCACTGGCCACTCTGTATTTTGCCTTCTTAGTTCCCACGTTTGCTTGTGCTCACTCTTCCTGTCTTTGCAGATGTTCTCAGCTACAATTTGGGAATCTAAGAAGCTGACCCATCTTTTCTTAAATACAATTTTTTCCATGTCTATTTAGCCAATTAATTGATTGGTTTTCTTTTTTTTTTTTTTTTTTTTTTTTTGAGGATAAGCTCTTTTCTAGAGAATCATAGAATCATAGAATGGTCAGAGTTGGAAGGGACCTTNCCAGGTGGGGTCTCAGGAGCGCAGAGTAGAGGGGGAGAATCCCCTCTGGATTAAATCTACCTGGATAGAATTTTATATTGCAGAGTGATGTCTGTATATCGATAAATAGACTAGGAAGCTTGTTTGGAACAGTAACTGTCGATGACCAGGCTTGAAACTACTTTGACATACTTCTGTGTACTGATAGAATGTCTAATTAGGGGGAAGATGGATGAAACCTGATTGTTTTTGGAGTCTTAGGCTCTTGCCTCAGGCTCAGCGAGAAGGAACTCAGCTCCAACTTAATTGGAGCATCGTGTCAGGGAGATGCTGGAGGTGTTTCTTTTCTTGGAGCAGGAGAGGTGGTGTTATGGGGGTAACAAGGACACGTTCTTCTTACCTTCAGTTGGAGCTCTTGGACTGGCAGCGTGTGGTCTGAACATGGCCCGAGGCTTCCTTGGGTAGTGGCTTGATGAAGGTTGATGTTGGGAAGCAGCAATCCTGCAGGGAACGGGCTCTCAAATCAAGGAGAGATTTCACAACAGGAAGCCCAGTCGGTCTGGAAGGGTTGAATCACCTTTCTTGAAGAGGAAAAGCACCAGAAGAGCAGTTGAATTGTTCTTTTAGGACTCCTAAAGTGATGGTGTTGCTTTCAAAGCTTGTTTGTAAGAGCTTATGTTCACCTCTGCTGACCTGTATGGCCAGAGCTGGCTGGATTTTTCTGCAGAGTCAAGATTTCTATGGAGACAGAGGGAAATAAGAGTTATCAGCTCCGTGCTGGGGAAGGCTGCTGGGCTGGAGGGGTTAATTTGGGGGTTTAATGGTATATATATATCTATGGGGCACTTCCAAAGTAGAAAGAGTAAATACCTTCTGTTCAAAGTGTCTGAGAGATTCGTTCCCCTCTCTGCGAAATAAGGCTTCCTGCTCTGCCAAAAAGGGGCTGTGTGGGTTTAATTAACATTTGCAAAGTGCTTGTGGATGGCATCTTTCATCTGAGCATCTAAAGGCAAAATATATTCTAGGCATTCTCGCTGGAGCTTTGCGATTATTCCTCCAGCTGTCGTGAGCGGTGCCAACAAAAACTACTCTTCTGTCATCAAGGGATTGTTGATGCCTTGTGACTTGTTTTGATTCTGATATTCCCTTTCCCCCTCTCCTTCTCCCCCCACACACTTGCTACATGAAATCTAGCCTGCTGTCCAAATCTGGGGGAGAGAATAAACCCCATTCTTCTCCATCACTGACTATTTCATAGAATCATAGAATGGTCAGAGTTGGAAGGGACCTTCAAGATCAGCAAGTTCCAACCCCCCTGCCATGGGCAGGGACACCTCTCCCTACAGCAGGTTGCTCCAAGCCCCATCCAGCCTGGCCTTAAACACTTCCAGGGATGGGGCATCAACAACTTCCCTGGGCAACCTGTTCCAGTGCCTCACTGTCTGACTTTATGCCCTTTGAGGGGTAGGTGGGTATCTTTTTTCTTCTTTTTTTTCTCCTTTCATCTTCTTTTCTTCTTATTATGATAATTTCTTGAACTCCAGTCTCTCCAGAGGCATGCTGGCCCATGCCCTGTCCCTTTTTATTTTAAGGTGCATGTGAAATACTAGATGAATTCCTCCGTTCCCTGGAGTCAGGTTCCCTTGAGTTCATACACTCAGCATTTGGGGGCTTAAGAGCTACAGCTTTGCTTTCCCAAGTGCTAATTTTATTGCTGACAGTACTTTGTGAAGGCTTCTTTGTAAAAATTGTTATTACTCAAATTTAATTTTAAGGCAAAGTTTCTTACGTATATTGTCTCCACGAGGATATTAAGCCGAAGGATCTTTAGCTTAGGTTAGGTTTTACCTGAAAGAAGGTTGTAGACAAGTAGGTGTTCACTCTTTTCCCAAGTGAATAATGACAGGAGCAGAGGAAATGGTCTGGTTGACACTCCAGAGGACTGTGCCACCAGCCAGTGCGACCTGGCCAGGCTGGAGGGTTGGGCAGAGAAGAACCTCATGAAGTTCAACAAGAGCAAGGGAAGGGTCCTGGACCAGAGGAGGAAGAATTCCAGGCACCGATATAAATTAGAGGTGGACCTGCTGGAAAGCACTTCTGAGGAGAAGGATGTGGGAGTCCTGGTAGATGATAAAGTCTCCATGAGCCAGCAATGTGCCCTGGTGGCCAAGAGGCCAATGGAATCCTGGCCAGGAGGTGGAAGGAGGTCACTCTCCCCCTCTGCTCTGCACTGGGGAGGCCACAACTGGAGCACTGGGACCAGTTCTGGGCTCCCCAGTTCAAGAGACACTGGGAACTGCTGGAGAGAGTCCAGCGTAGGGCAACCGAGATGCTGGAGGGGTTGGAGCATCTCCCTGAGGAGGAAAGGCTGAGAGAGCTGGGACTCTGGAGCCTGGAGAAGAGAAGGCTGAGGGGAGACCTTCTTCATGCTCCCAAGGATCTGAAGGGTGGGGTGAAGGAGGATGGAGCTGGACTCTTCTCAGTGGGTCCCAGGGACAGGACGAGGGGCAACAGGCACAAGCTGGGACACGGGAAATTCCATTCAAAGATGAGGAGAAACTTGTTTGGGGTGAGGGTGTCAGAGCCCTGGCAGAGGCCACCCAGGGAGGGTGTGGAGTCCCCTTCTCTGGAGACCTTCAAGCCCTGAATGGACGCAGCCCTGAGGGATGTGCTCTGGGCAACTCTGCTTTAGCAGAGGGGTTGGAAGGGATGATCTGGAGAGGTCCCTTCTGACTCTGATGATTCTGTGAAATGGTCAGAACTTGCACCAGGGGAGGTTCAGATTAGATATTAGGAAGAATGACTTTACTGAAGAGTGATCAGGCACTGGACCAGCCTGCCCAGGGAGGTGGTGGAGTCCCCATCCCTGGAGGTGTTTAAGAAACGTGTAGTTGTGGCACTTCAGGACATGCTCTGGTGGCTGAGATTGCAGGGGGTTTTTTGTGTGTCCACACAAAAGGTCCTTTCCAACCCTGATGATTCTGTAAGTGGAGTTTCAACCCAGGCTTTCTACAAGACAGCTGTGGAGTTGGGAGGACTGAGCATGGACAGCATGTGGGAGAAGAATAGATCTGGGAATCTGGGCTTTGGGGGAGCATTGGGTCCTCCAGAACACCCCCAAAAGTCTGTCGTTTCAGTACCTGTGGCTATTACTGTTATTCTTGTGAAGATTCCTTAATGATGACTTAAAAAGCATAAGATTTTTTATATATATATATATATATGTTATTACTTTTATCTCGAAGAAAGTGCGAAACCATTTGAAGTCTTGGAAGGTTTAAGCTCATAATGATGTGTGGGAGTGAAGGCTATGAAGGAATGACTTCAAGAGGAGCTCTGCACGGCCCCTTTCATCAACCTGTGTGCTGAAGCGACATCTGTTTGTTTTAGCTCTTAAACCCTGGCTCCTGTTTGCCCTTCAGATGAAGTGATGCTGTGGGAGAATGAGCTGGAGCCTGTCCCACCACACGCCTCTCCAGCGGGAAGCGAGCTGGTTCTTAGGGAGAGATTCTTTTATTATTGGCAAGGGTTTAAGAGCCAGAAAAAAATGAAATGTGGTGGGATAACTTGTTTTCCCCCCTCTTTAAATTCCAAATTGTCCATCGCTGAGTACACAGCAAGACGGGGTTATTCTCTGCTGGATGCTTCTGGCTTGAGGGATGTGCTGCTCCAAGTTGAAATGGATATCCCTGGTTCCCCCTTAGGGGTGTGTGTGTTGTGTGACTTCATGAAGTTTTGTGTCCCTGTTTGTTGGTGTGAGCTTCGTTCTGGGAGCAGAGATATCCGACTCCCACAGAAAATGTAGTGAGTCTCTTTTTCTCCCCAGAAGAGAATTCTGAATTCCACCAAGTGTGGTGTTGATGGCTTTGGAGATAATAGATCTGAGCACGGAGTGTGTGGTGTGTGTTGGGTGAGGGCAGCAGTAGCTGGGATGTGATCCACCACCACCTCCCTGGGCTTGGGTGCCTTAGGAGGCAATGGAAAAATCTTGGAGCGATGACTTAACCAACAAAGTTTGATTAAAACAAGGGATGAGCTCATCTGAACATCCTCATCATTTGCTCTTTTGTGCAGCTGCTGAGGTTGGAGCACATTTCCCCCTGTCCTTGTGCAAGTGGTCCATGGAGAGGGGTATTCCCAACACTGCTCCCAGTCAGGGGAACCTTCCTACTGCCCTTCGGGTTGTTTTTTCCTAGAGAGCTCTGATGGTTTTTTGAGAAATGTCAGGAAGTGTTGTCTGGGACGTGGAAACAGTTTTCCTTCGTTGTCTCTTTTGGAAGGGTTGGTTTTTTTTCCTCCTACTGACCCCCTACTGGCTGTGCCCAGTTTCTGGCAGCAACTTCTATGATACCTGGAGGTATCAGAGGTGTTTGAGAGTCATCTATCCGTTTTTCAGTGGTTTAGTGATGGTTTTGTCCATGTTAGGTTGATGGTTGGACTCAATCATCTCAAAGATCCCTTCCAAGTGAGGCAATTCTGTGATTGTACAAACTTGGTGATTCGTGGGGGAATAAAGGGTGAGTGGCTTCAAGGAGAGACTTGGAGGAGGAAATTAGGGAAAATACAAAAACTCCATGTGCAAAATTTGTTTCTGTGAACCTGAGATCTGATTATGTGCAGTTCTGCAGCGTAACTGTCTTCATAGCTATGGAGAAATTGAGATGAGCAACCAGGGAGCTGTGCAACCATAGTCCAAGACCAGGAACTAAGCTGCTCCTCCACCCTGCATCACAGAATCATAGGATCAGCGTGTCCAACCATCTACCCTGCTCTACAAAGTTCTCCCCTACACCATATCCCCCAACACCACATCTAAACAACTCTTAAACACCTCCAGGGATGGAGACTCAACCATCTCCCTGGGCAGCCTGTTCCAGTGTCTGACTCATCATCTCATGCTTTTATTGCTGAAAAATACTCCTGCTCTTAGAGGCCTTTTTGATCTTCCAGTAGAGCTTCTTTATCTGAAGAAAGCTCAAAATTGCATCTCTGAAATTGTTGTTCTGTCATTCCAAGCACAGCCTCGTGTGTCATTGTGAGATTATTCCTCTCTCTTCAGATTTGGGGAGCCGTGGATATGTGTTACTCTCTCAGCTCCTTTTTAGCTGCTCTTGGCTCTGGGGCTCTTCTGTTCCCAGAGCAGAAGAGATCAACAAACAAGTTGGTCATCGTTTTGTTTTCTTACGTATGCCTTAATGACAGCACTTGGGAGGGGTGATTTTTCCCATCTCTGTCTTGTTTAGTTTATCTCATTGCAGGCCTTTCCTGCATTTAATGGGCGAGTTGTGTCTCAGGAACTTCAGCTGGTATTTACAGAATCATAGAATCATAGAATGGTCAGAGCTGGAAGGGACCTTAGAGATCATCAAGTTCCAACCCCCCTGCCAGGGGAAGGGACACCNTCATCCTCCTCTTTCAAAGTTGGGCGGAAATCCATTCCTCCTGTTTGACCTCTGCGCTGTCTCCCTGCCCCAGTGGCCTTTTCCTTTTTCCTAGCAGGTTGGCGTTTCTGAAGCTGGGTGAATTTATCCATTCTTCCCTCCCCTCAATGCTGGGTCATGTTTTCCCTAAACTGCTGTGGTTGATTCAATTCCTACCCTCTGAGCAGGCTTTTTCACTTAACAGAGTAGACGTGGTAAAATGGACTTGGAAAACAAATTTGTTATTCCTTAATATTTTCAAACTCCCCAGTGGCCCGTATTTATGTTTATTTATCTATTTTTTAACAGAAATTTCCTATTGAACTCTTTTGTAAGAGCTTTGTATCTCGATTTTTCTCTTAATAGCTGGCTTCTGGGCTGCAGTGCCCAATGCCCAAATATAATGGCTTTAAGCATCGTATAATGCTTTCCATTCCCAGGATCTGGAAGCCCTGGAGAGCTTTACGTTGGCAGCTCTGTGGAAATGGAGCCATCTGGGAGGTGGAAAGATGGTTATCGGCTGGAAGACGGACATGGAACTGTTGGAATGTGTCCAGTGGAGGGACATGAAGATGCTCAGAGGGCTGGAGCAGCTCTACTGTGAGGACAGGCTGAGAGAGCCGGGATTGTTCAGCCTGGAGAAGAGAAGGCTCCGGGGAGACCTTGGAGCAGCCTTCCAGGATCTGAAGGGAGCTCCAGGAGAGCTGGGGAGGGACTCTTGGTCAGGGAGTGGAGTGATAGGATGGTTTTAAATTGGAAGAGGTGAGATTTAGATGAGATCTTAGGAAGAAATTCTCTGGTGTGAGGGTGGTGAGGCACTGGAACAGGTTGGCCAGAGAAGCTATTGATGCCCCATCCCTGGAAGTGTTTAAGGCCAGGCTGGATGGGGCTTGGAGCCACCTGGGGTGGTGGGAGGTGTCTCTGCCCATGGCAGGGGGGTTGGAACTAGATGATTTTGAAGGGCCCTTCCAACTCTGACCATTCTATGATTCTAAGAGTAGCCTCACACTTTGATCTGGGAGCAGGACGCTGAGCTGAGGGTGCTACAGGACCTTTGGAAGAATTGCTGAGAAGTTTGGGGCTCATCCTGCTGTGGATTTGCAAAGCCGTCGGAATTCAGCTTCTCAGGTTTTGTGATTGTTTGAAGTTGATGAAATTTAGTTCTTACTCAGAATGAAATTTAGTTCTTACTCAGAATGAAATTTAGTTCTTACTCAGAATGAAATTCGCCCGAAGGTTTGGCTTCATTTACTCAAATTGAGGTAATTTGAAAGAAGGTCACTTCTGCAAATAGAGGTTTGGTCTGGTTGAACTAATTGACTTGAATTAATACCTTTTTAGTTCAAATAGAGTCATTTTCACTGAGTAGCCCTGTGGTGGAGTCAGCCCTGGGTGAGGACCCAGGAATTCTCCCTGTTGTCAGAGGGATTTGATGTGCTTTTAGTCTTGTCTCTTTCTTTGCCTTTGATGTTTCGTGTCACTCGCCACGTGTTGGTGTGTGTTGAGTTTCCTCCGTGCTCAGCAAATCCACCCCATCACGAAGGGAAATCTTCTGTGCAGTTAGATGCCTTGAGTCTAGCAGAGCAGTGTTCCCTTTAAATTTCTTTTAAAGGTAATAATAATGTGAGGTTTTTTTCTTTTTTTCCAGGGCAGTAAAGCAATAAATTGGAAAAGCTTCCTCCATACTTTTAGGAAATAGCAAGTTTTGTTTATAATTTTTCTGAAATCCACAATGAAAATGTTAATGCTTCTGTGAAACGTGAAGGTTTTAAAGGTGCTCCAAAATGAAAACCGGTCTGAAATGGAAGCTTGGGCTTTGGATGGATCTGTTTTCCCATGGAAAACGCTTTTTCCTTGTGGATATAGTAAATGCTGAATAATCTTGCTTAGAGCTCCATTCTCGGGTTTCAGGGCAAGCCTGCTTTAAACCTCTTGAATCTACACGTGTAATTCCATCCTTCCCAGCAAATGTTCTGCTGGTTTTCCTTGTAAAATCAATAAATGGTGATAAAGAAGAAAAACAAGCGTGAGCTGAAGGGAGAGACGGTGCTTTTGTGGGTGCTTGGAAGAAACGAGAGGGGAGCAGTTCTCCTCAGCTCAAAATGATGTTCTTTTTTCCTACCTGTTGACTTTTAAAACCTTATTTGTTCTCCAGCTCCTGCTGGGAGGGGAACACGTGTCCTCCCCTCAACTCCAGCCGTGTGTGAGCAGGAGAAGAGGGATCTGGGGTTTCTCCTGAGCACCACAGATGAATTTCTCTCTATAAAAGCATCTGTACATGCTCTTAATATTAGATCTTGTATATTTTACTCCGTGTAGTCACCCTTTCCACCTGAACAGTTGTGTTACTGCTTTCTAATTGTAACAAATTACCTCCTTTGGTTGTGATGACTGTTTCCTAAGCCAGGCTCTGACGTGCCTGTAATTTCACAGAATCATAGAATGGTCAGACCCCACCTGGAGTCCTGTGTCCAGCTCTGGAGTCCTCAACACAGAAAGGACATGGAACTGTTGGAACAGGTCCAGCGCAGGGCCACCAAGATGCTCAGAGGGATGGAGCAGCTCTNTGGCCAAGGCTGGGTGTGCAGTTGAGGGTGGACAGAAGCCCATGGTCTGCACCATCCAAGGGGCTGGGCTCGCTCTGCACCATCACTGGGCAATGCTAAAATTGGCTTGAAAAGGGATGCAGGGGGCTGTATGTTTCTCAAATTATATATATATGGTTTTAATCCATTAAATAATTTAAAAAAAAATGGGATTCCACATGGTCTTAAGGCTTTGGAGGAGAGAATGAGGCTGCTTTCTTTCAGTGAGCAAGGAAGTTAGAAAGAAATAGGTGGCCTTAGGTGATACCTTACTCACTGTATTTCTTCAGACCACAGCTAGAACTGGAGACTTTACAAAAACTGTTTTGTTTGGTTTGGGTTTTTCTGAGGAGAAATCCAAGGCAAGAACCAAAACCTGTTTGATATTCATGTTTGAAGCACATCAAATGTCTGGTGTTTGCAGAACCAGACGCAGTGGAGGCTAATACATAAAAATGTAGTAAAAATGAATGTTTTACTCCTGTCTCCTGTTCCTCTGAAATTCCCATTTCAATCTGGATATTCAATTTCTTTTCCCAAACAAATTTTTTACCTCTGTGTGATTCCAGATTCGTGAGACGTGCTGTGATTTCAGCCTTCATCTGCACCTTGCTCAGGTGGGATTTCGGATGTAAAGGGCGTGGGGCTCTCTGGACTGATACAGTGAAAGCAAATCACTTCATTTTTATTCTCTTTAGTGCTTCCTCAGGGTTTCTGCAGTCTGGAAGCGCCTCCTTCTAGAAGCTAGAAGGAGATCTGAGGCTTTTCAGTCTTGTGGTTCTTCTTTGCAGCAGCTGGGTGCTTATCAGAGATGCACACGCTGGAAGGGATGTCTCAGATGGTGAAGTTAAAGCCACTGGCTTTTATCTGTGAGGCCAGTGTGTGCTGATGGCTTGAGGTCTTGCAAATTCCCAAGCTGTTAAGTGAGAATTAACCATTATTCAGGTCAAGCTTTCCTTTTCAGTTGATGCTGTCGATCCTCTGTGGAGAGGCTGAGATTTTAGGAGAAGAAACGGTCGTGTGGAGGACAAAGCACAAGGGTTAAATGTACTTATTGGGAATCGGGGTTTCTTTGTACAGCCGAAGTCTGGAGCCAGGCTTCTTGTCACAGAATCACAGAATGCTCTGGGGTTGGAGGGGACCTCTGGAGATCATCTTCTCCAACCCCCGCCCAGAGCAGGGCCCACAGGAACGTGTCCAGGTGGGGTTGGAATGTCTCCAGAGAAGGAGACTCCCCCACCTCTCTGGGCAGCCCCTGCCAGGGCTCTGCCACCCTCAAAGTGAAGAAGTTCCTCCTCATGTTTAGATGGAACTTCTCATGTTCCAGTTTGTGCCCGTTCCCTCTTGTCCTGTCCCTGGGCACCACTGAGAAAAGCCTGGCCCCATCCTCCTGACACCCACCCTTGAAGGATTTCTGGGTGTTGATTAGATCCCCCTCAGCCTTCTCTTCTCCAGACTAAGAAGCCCCAAGTCCCTCAGCCTTTCCTCACCAGAGAGATGTTCCAACCCCTCCTCACCTTTGTAGCCCTTTGTTGTCCCCTCTCCAGCAGTTCCCTGTCCTTCTGGAGCTGGTGAGCCCAGAACTGGTCCCGGTGCTCCAGATGGGGCCTCCCCAGGGCAGAGCAGAGCGGCAGGATGACCTCCCTCCACCTCCTGGCCATGCTGTTCCTCGTGCCCCCTAGGATGCCACTGACCTTCTTGGCCACCAGCACATTGCTGCCTGATGGTCAACCTGTCCTGGTGCAGGGGGTTGTTTCTCCCCAGTCTGAGCAAAAGTGAAGCCCATGTTTGAGCCTACACTGGTCCAGCTCCAGCCTTATTTTAACTCAAGTGACTCTGCCAAACTGTTTCCATCATGTGAAGTTCTCCTGATTGAGTTTTCCTTCAATGCAAGTGAAATTCTGTGAAGGCTTTGGAAAAGTCTGTGGGATGCTTCGTGTTAACGGCATGCAGCTGCTTGTCACTGCTCATCTTGGTGGCACGTGGAAGCAGTTAAGATGCCAAATGTCCTAAAAGTCTCAGAACTTCAGGAGGTTTGAGGGNAACTTCAAGAGGTTTGAGGGCAGCCGTTATGGAGGCTCTGTCAACTCTTAAACTCCTTTGTCTGTGGTGCTCTTGTTCCCCAATGGTGGCTCTGCCTTTGGTTCTGGGATGAATCACCGCAGCTCACTGGGGGATGGGATTTAGGAGAATCCAAGTCTGAATCATAGAATCATAGAATGGTCAGAGTTGGAAGGGACCTTAAAGATCATCAAGTTCCAACCCCCCTGCCCTGGGCAGGGACACCTCTCCCTAGAGCAGGTTGCTCCAAGCCCCATCCAGCCTGGCCTTAAACACTTCCAGGGATGGGGCAGCAACAACTTCCCTGGGCAACCTGTTCCAGTGCCTCACCACCCCCACAGCAAAGAACTTCTTCCTAAGATCTCATCTAAATCTCCCCTCTTCCAATTTAAAACCATTCCCCCTCGTCCTCTCACTAGACTCCCTGACCAAGAGTCCCTCCCCAGCTCTCCTGGAGCTCCCTTCAGATCCTGGAAGGCTGCTCTCAGGTCTCCCCGGAGCCTTCTCTTCTCCAGGCTGAACAGCCCCAGCTCTCTCAGCCTGTCCTCACAGCAGAGCTGCTCCAGCCCTCTGAGCATCTTGGTGGCCCTGCGCTGGACCTGTTCCAACAGTTCCATGTCCTTTCTGTGTTGAGGACTCCAGAGCTGGACACAGGACTCCAGGTGGGGTCTCACAAGCGCAGAGTAGAGGGGGAGAATCCCCTCCCGTGAAGCTCTCCAGGCTCTGGTTGTCCCTCTCCCACTCCAAGTTGTCCCCAGGAGCCACTCAGACTGGGTCTTGCTGCTGGTTTGAGTGGCAGACCTGCCAAGGAACTGGCTGCTGTGTGTGGAGCCTGAAGAAGAGCTTCATTTGCATGGTTAGTTCATATGTTTGCAGAGGCTGTTTCATGCTGTAAAGCGCGAAGAAGCTTCAGCGACGATGAGCAGGTGTTTGGCAAGTGAAGAGACATCACACCATCAGCTGGGAGAGAGGAGGAATCTGCTGCCGGAGCCTTGATTCAGAAGTCGTGGCTGGTGTTCAGGAAACTTTTCATTTGAAGAGTTCTCTGAAGTTCTTCGCTTGCAAATGAAACAAGAGAACCCTGCTGGGCTCCCGGTCTTGAGCTGAGAGATGATGCTGAGCAGCAGGATCTGTTTCTAGGAGTCCTGGGAAGAAGGGAAGAGGTGGGTGATGTGGTTTTCTCAGCAGGTCCCGGGAGGAGTCGAGTCCTGGGTGCTCTCAACTTTGTGTGTTACAGCTGCCCTGCAAATTCATCAGTATCTCCCTGGCTCTTCCTTATTATGGAGTTACAATTTAGCCTTTTGCTCTTTGCAGAGTCTAATTTAATACTGAACTTCCCAACATGACTTGAAATAAAACCACGAGTGAAAATTTCACTCCAAGTAAAGCCGTAACTTCAAACCTCAGAAGGGGCAATGAAGGAGGTATCAGGCTTTTTGATGGAATCACTGAATGGTTTGGGTGGNGATGTGGTTTTCTCAGCAGGTCCCAGGAGGAGTCGAGTCCTGGGTAATCTCAGGCCAACCCCATGCCATGAGTAGGGACGTCTTTAGAGTAGATGAGGTTGCTCAGAGCCCCATCTGACCTGACCTGGAATGTTTTCAGGGATGGGGCATCCACCACCTCTCTGGGAAACCTGAGCCAGGGTCTTGCCACCCTCAGTATAAAATATTTGTTCCTTCTATCAGTCCAGATCTCCCCTCTTTGTAGTTTAAAGGCATCACCTCATCCTGTGGCTATGGACCCTGTGAAAATGTCTGTCCCCAGCTTTCCTGTAGCCCCTGGAGGGAATGGAAGGAGCTCTGAGGTCTCCCTGGAACTTTCTCTTCTCCAGGCTGAACCCCCTCCAACTCAGCCTTTTCAGTGTTTTATGTTCATCCCAGTACCCTGCCTGTGTGCAGTGTGCTTCTGAGCTCTCGAGAGGGTGGGCTTAGGCTCTCAACCGTGTTGTTTTGCTGTTTTCCCTGACTTTTATCTTGCCTCCGTGTGTAGATGTGTCCCTCGAGTGATGCCCTGACTGGAGAAGCAGCAGCAGGTTGCCCATTCTGCTGCAGCTGGGGCTGTAGCTCAGAGTTGATCATAGAATCACAGAATGGTCAGAGTTGGAAGGGAACTTAAAGATCATCCAGTTCCAACCCCCCTGCCATGGGCAGGGACACCTCTCCCTAGAGCAGGTTGCTCCAAGCCCCATCCAGGCTGGCCTTAAACACTTCTAGGGATGGGGCATCAACAACTTCCCTGGGCAACCTGTTCCAGTGCCTCGCCATCCTCACACCAAAGAACTTCTTCCTAAGATCCCATCTAAATCTCCCCTCTTCCAATTTAAAACCATTTCCCTTGATGCCACTTGCTGTGCCGGCTGTTTCCCTTTAGCATTCCCGTGTCTTGCATGTGGTGTTGTTTTTTGTTTGGATTGGTGAGTGTGAATGATCACTTTTGAAACATTCCCACAGATTTGAAGCTTTCATCCTGAAAAAATAATAATAAAGAATTAAAGAAAAAAGAAGAAGAATAAAAAAAAAGAAGTCTGTCTGCCCCTTCATCCAGGAAGGATTGCAAGAGGGGCTGTAACATTTGGGANTGTGTACTTGTGTGGGGGACTTTTTTTATGGGATTGGTGAGCATGAATGATGACTTTTGAAACATTCCCACAGATTTGAAGCTTTCATCCTGAAAAAATAATAATAAAGAATTAAAGAAAAAAGAAGAAGAATAAAAAAAAAGAAGTCTGTCTGCCCCTTCATCCAGGAAGGATTGCAAGAGGGGCTGTAACATTTGGGATCTATCACCCAAAAGATGCTCTTGAAAGGAAAAGGTGGGATTTCCTAAACACAGCCTTGCTCTGCTTCTGCCCTCGCAGGACCCAGTGGCAAAAAATAACCATTATTTTTGTGAAAGCTGGAGAACTCTGGGAAAAGTCCCAGCCATGCCCTCTTCTTTATAACAGCCTATTTTTGGGAGATCTTTTGGAGCTGTAGGAGCTGGGTGGGAGCTCAGTGGGGTTGTTGGCTGCTTGTGTGGCCCTTTTTTGTGGGGAGAAGTAGGTCGGTGTTAGCAAGGGCTTCTCCTGCTGCCTGGGGGTCTGTTTTCTGGCCTCTGGCTTTGTTCAGTGCTACGTGTTTCGCCTTCAAACTGGCTTGGGATGGTTTCAATCCATACAGAACCTTGCTCTGACACCCCTTTTCTTCCAAGAGTCTGAGGCAGGAATCCTGCAACACGAAGTAATTAACTAATTGGATCTCTGCGCTGCAGGTAGGGCTGGATGTGGAAAGGGAGATGGGAGAAGATGCTGGTGAGGGGTTCCCATTTCTCATCCGTCTTTTTCCTTAGCAATGACCCCAGTTTATTTTTCTGGCTTTGGAGCTGCTCTGAGGAGTTAATGCAGTGTCTCAGCCACTCACAGTCGATGTGCTGCAGTAGTTTGGAATCAAAAGTTGTGCTACTAATTGGTTTTAACTCTCTTTTTGAGGACCTCAGAGTATTTTTTCCAAAGAACTAACTCTTGTCTGCAAAGGAAAACCAGCAAAAAGCTGAATACATTCAGTTCCAAACAAACCTCAAACTTCTGCTCTGTATGAGTGAAGTGTCAGACAGAAACACCCCTTTCCTCCTTCCTTTTATTCTATTATTGTGTGTAATTTTATAGGGTTTCCCCCCTGTTCTTTCAATTCCTTTTTCTTTAAGGTTGAAGTTTGGCTCTGATGGAATTTGAGGAGCCAGGAGGGCTCCACTGAGAGTTCTCCCGTGTTCCTTCTGTGCTCCCACACTCATGCTTTATTTCAAGGCAGAGCTATGAAATAGTTTAAGCCAGACCAACCAAAAGCTGCTTGGTTGTTCCCATCTCCCAGGGATGGTTCTTTTGAGACCATCAAGACCCGTGTCCTTCCATGAGGTCCCTGGCAGCGGGGGGCAGTGGCCATCCCCTTCCAGCCCTATGGAATTGGGGTGGTTGGGGGGTGCAGGGCTTGATCTATTTTGTGTGGTTCCATCTTTTCCCTCTCATTCCAAGCAAATTTGTCAGATGCTTCTCATCCCGCTGAACAGGAAATCTCTCCCCATTATATTTCTAGTCTCAGCTGCTATTTGTAACCCCTGGGATCCCTTGGGAATGCTGCGGGCGAGGGAAGCGGAGCGGATGAAGTGAATTCCCTGAGGTTGTGCGGATGGTCTGAGACGCAGCTGGGAATAAACTCCCAGTCACCCAACACCCCCATCCCTTGCTTTAACTTCTGTACAGGAATTTCCTCCTACTGTGTCTCTAATAGAAACTTGTGGAGCCAAATCAAGTGGGCAGATTGTAATCGCTGCTGCTGAGCTCTCCCAGCTGGAGAATCCCTGCCGCCCCTCTGCTCTTTGCTACTCATTTGGAAAGTTTTCCTGCCTCTTCCCCTCCAGTGCTCCACCTTGCCACATTCCGAGCGGTTCAATGTGGGAAAAGAGCTTAGAATGATCCCAAAGAGCCCCCAGATGTTGTGTCCGGGGGCAGGAAGCGGGGGTCGGCTACCCCTTGATTTGGGAAGCTAAAAATAATGAGGGCATTAATTGGGATCTCTCCCTGCAGCTCGCTGGGCAGACCGGCCTCTCCAGAAGCATCTTCGTTATGGGAAGCACACAGTGCAGGGTGCAGGCAGGCAGCTCGTTAGATTAATTACTCAGCAGCTTGATTTATTCTTTAATTTGTATCACAAGAGTGCCTGCAGGCCTGAGTAGGGCTTGGACCCCCCTGTTAGGACACCGTGGCACGACGTGGGTGCGTTGCCAGGTACTGACCCAGCCTAAAGATGTCTTAGATGAATTTAGGAGTAAGCCAGGGTGGCAGAGGAAACAGAAGGCACCAGTGAGAAACCTGGAGTGAGTTATTTATCATCTCTTACCAGCACAATTAGCATCCTCAGCTCATAGAATGGTTAGAGTTGGAAGGGACCTTAAAGATCATCAAGTTCCAACCCCCNCATCCTTGGCTCTCCTCGCTGGGAGCATCCTGGAAGGGTTGGTGGGCAGTGGGGAGAGCCAGGCATCGTCCCCTTACTACCCCAGCTCAGGTATTCCGTCTGTGGAGTGGCTGCTTGGGCAGAATCCAGTGGCAAATTCACTGGACAGTCTTTGAAAGGCCTTTTGGGTCCTTTTTCCAGTGATTTCCTATCAGGGCTAGTGCGTGGGAGAGCACACGTGGGCATTTGGGGGGCTGGAGAGCGTCTGGATGGAGCTAGTGTTAGGGCTGGGGAAGGAGATGATCAAAGTAGCTTTTGTTCCCTGCAGCATAGATTATAGTAATGTTGCTATGGCCACAAATCTCCCTCAAATTGCTGCAGCCAATTCATGAATTTCCTTTTTTTATTATTCCATCTTAACATTGAAAATCAGCGAGGCTGCCAGAAACCTCTCCCAAGGAAATCTCTACCGCTGGAGACATCGAGAGCTGCGGCAGAGGTTGGAGTGCAGGTAGTGAGTACTGCTGGAAAAAGGATCTCTTGTTGCTGTAATTTTGGGATGCTTTGGAGGCTGAAGTAATTAAATTAATCCTAAGTATCTAACTGCTCACTTACATCCCACGACTCCCTGTTAATTAGTTACTCCTGTCTCCAGGGTGATTGGAGTGTCAGGATACCTGAGTCGTAGGCAGTTCTAGTCCTGTAAGCTTTATCCCTCTCCCTGTGGTCCTTCCTCGAGGAAGCCATGGGGCCAGGGGGACCTTCACCATCCCCTTCTCAGCAGTGAGGTTCTGGAAACCGGGCTGTGAGATCCCTGGTGATGCCTTCTGCTGCTGCAGCATCCCAGAGGCTTTTATTTTTCCCTTCTATTTGCAGTTTTGCATAAAAATCCATGTACTGGATGGTGTGGCTTGGGCAGCTCAGCCAAGCAAATGTCCCTTCGGCATCCTCCAGCAATTCCAGCGCTGAGCAGCAGGCAGTGAGGGACTTCTGCTTGGTTTTCTTTCTGTTTTCAGTCAAGTTCTACATCTTGCCTCAAATCACTGGGCCAGAAAAGGTCTCCTCTCTGTGGGTGGAGAGGAAGGGAGCAGGAAGGAGGTGGGTTTTGGTTGCAGTGCAGCTGTTTTACTTCGTGGAAGGTTTGGAGATGCCAGCGATTTGTCCCAGCAGCTCCCAGGTGAATGGGTCTGGAGGTTCTGTCAGGACTGTAAGCAAGACTCCTGAACATAGAATCAAAGAATGATACGGGGTTGGAAGGGACCTCTGGAGATCATCTTCTCCAAGCCCCACCCAGAGCAGGTCCCACAGGAATGTGTCCAGGTGGGGTTGGAATGTCTCCAGAGAAGGAGACTCCCCCACCTCTCTGGGCAGCCTCTGCCAGGGCTCTGCCACCCTCACAGGGAAGAAAGTTCTTCCTCATGTTGAGATGGAACTTCTCATGTTCCAGTTTGTGCCTGTTCCCTCTTGTCCTGTCCCTGGGCACCACTGAGAAAAGCCTGGCCTCATCCTCCTGACACCCCCCCTTGAAGGATTTCTGGGTGTTGATCAGGTCCCCCTCAGCCTTCTCTTCTCCAGACTAAACAGCCCCAAATCCCTCAGCCTTTCCTTATCAGAGAGATGCTCCCTCATCATCTTTGTAGCCCTCTGCTGTCCCCTCTCCAGCAGTTCCCTGTCCTTCTGGAACCGGGGAGCCCAGAACTGGTCCCAGTGCTCCAGGTGTTCTCTGAAACTCAAACTCTACGTTGTTTTGATCAGTTTTGTTAATTTGGTGCTGATTGACGCACACCATCCATACTAGTCCTCTTCTGAATGTTGGGGTAGATTTTGCCAGGGTTTGGAGTGACAGAGCAAAACCTTTAGTGTGTAAAACAACCTTGTTCATTTAACGAGCTTAAACTGGAATTGTTTTGTGTGTCTACAGAGCACGTTATTTGAGGAACTATGAGATTTATGGCTGTTAAATGTGATCAAGCCTTTCTGCCTGGGAGGAGAAACAGTTGTGCCCTCCAAGTTAAGCACAGCTTAGCCATTTGGCATCTGTTCTGCCCCTTGGCTTGTTCTTCTTGGGCTGCTTCTTTTTGATGGGTATCATGGATCTCTTGGGGTTGGGTTTTTGTGCATCACTGTGGGTTTGCAGGCACCTCTCAAAGGCTCAGCATCAGGAAGAGCGAGCTTTCAGCACAGCAGTTGGGTTGGTGGTATCTGGGGCATCTGGGGTTGAGAGAAACCTCCCAGGCATCCAGTTTGGGGCTGGGAGCTCAAGGGATGTGGGTGGAGAGAGTTTGGGCAGCAAGAATGAGCATTTTGGGGTGACTCTAAGTTAAAGAAGTAGAGGAAGAAATCCTCGTGTAGCTACGGGAGCTTGCTGGAGAACTTCTCTGATGGGTGGGAGAGGACCTCATCTGGAGGAACTGGATGAGAAATGGGGTAAGGATTGTGGTGGAACTGGAAGCAGAGGAGGGAATTGTCCTGGATGAGGAATGGTGGAGAGGGAGACAGGTTCAGACTGTAGGCAGTTGTGCCCTGATTTCATTCTTTTCCCCCCCCTGTTTGTTCTTACTTCTTCCTCACGCCGTTTGCACTGACCCTGCTGAGACTTTCCGTTAATTTCTAAGAAAAGATTAAAACAAATAAATAAATATTAAACCCTTTCTGCAGCTTCAAAAGCAGGAAATCCTCGTTAGCTGTGGTGTAGCCTTATCAGCACGTTCTCACGCTGGTGCTCTGAGCTTCACCACCCTGAAGTCCTTTCCCTTGGCACAGCAGGCTCGGACAGGGCTGTTGTGACTCTGGCCAGCTACGTGTCTGGCTAGAAGAATCAAGACCATGGTGGACACAGAGACTCAGGCCACTCCAGCACCCACCAGCCCCACCAGCATGATGGTCTTTTGTCCCATATCCATGGTGGATCCTCGTGTTCATCCCATAAAGTTCTTGTAACTGGTTTGGCAGAGAAATTGATGTCCAGGGGAAGTCGTAAATAACCCCTTTCCCCACCACTTGGTGTCCTAAGTGGTAGTGTGGCTTTTTTTCCCTTTTTCTCCCCAGAATGTGTGTTTATTTTCCCTTTTTCTCCCCAGAATGTGTGTTTATTTTCCCTTTTTCTCCCCAGAATGTGTGGGTTTTTTTCTTTTTTCTCCCCAGAATGTGTGGGTTTTTTTCCTTTTTCTCCCCAGAATGTGTGGGTTTTTTTCCTTTTTCTCCCCAGAATGTGTGTTTTTTTTCCTTTTTCTCCCCAGAATGTGTGGGGTTTTTTCCCTTTTTCTCCCCAGAATGTGTGTTTATTTTCCCTTTTTCTCCCCAGAGTGTGTGGGTTTTTTTCCTTTTTCTCCCCAGAATGTGTGTGTTTTTTTTCCTTTTTCTCCCCAGAATGTGTGGGTTTTTTTCCCTTTTTCTCCCCAGAATGTGTGGTTTTTTTCCTTTTTCTCCCCAGAATGTGTGGGGTTTTTCCCTTTTTCTCCCCAGAATGTGTGGGGTTTTTTCCCTTTTCTCCCCAGAATGTGTGGGGTTTTTTCCTTTTTCTCCCCAGAATGTGTGTTTAGGGTGGATCCTTCAGAGCCTCTTTGGCTGCTTTTTGTAGAGGGCACATCATGGAGCGAACAGCACTGGTGGCTTCGGGTATTCCCAGTGAAAGAGAGTTCTGTTCCTCTGGTGCAGATGATTCTTTGTCTTACAGCTGAACACAGAAGGAATGTGTTGCTTTTTATCCAGGACTTGCTGCTTGTTCCTTTCCCCATTTTCTGTGAGACCACCTCCACGCCCTTCTGCCTCCAGATCATCTGCTGTGGGGCTCAGGATCTCCTCTGTAGAAAGCTTCCAGTGCTATTCCCTCTGCATATTATCCACATAGAAATCAAAAATATCACAGATCCTCCTTTTGGGCTTCTGTGGAGGTGACAGGGAGCTGGGGCATGGGTTTGTTTTTCCTTTGAGGAAGGGCTGTGTAGAATCATAGAATTATGGAATGGTCAGAGTTGGAAGGGACCTTAAAGATCATCCAGTTCCAACCCCCCTGCCATGGGCAGGGACACCTCTCCCTAGAGCAGGTTGCTCCAAGCCCCATCCAACCTGGCCTTAAACACTTCCAGGGATGGGGCATCAACAACTTCCCTGGGCAACCTGTTCCAGTGCCTCACCACCCTCACACCAAAGAACTTCTTCCTAAGATCTCATCTAAATCTCCCCTCTTCCAATTTCAAACCATTCCCCCTCGTCCTGTCACTAGACTTCCTGACCAAGAGTCCCTTCCCAGCTCTCCCGGAGCTCCCTTCAGATCCTGGAAGGCTGCTCCAAGGTCTCCCCGGAGCCTTCTCTTCTCCAGGCTGAACAGCCCCAGCTCTCTCAGCCTGTCCTCACAGCAGAGCTGCTCCATCCCTCTGATCATCTTGGTGGCCCTGCGCTGGACCTGTTCCAACAGTTCCATGTCCTTTCTCTGCTGAGGACTCCAGAACTGAACAAAGTACTCCAGGTGGGAAACCTTTCCCGGTTCCATGGAAGGGTTGTGTAGAAAGCTTTCCCAGTTCCGTTGATGTAATCAGTGTTTAGCATTCTCATTGTGTGCTTCAGCCCTATCACCTTTAACTTGATTGTTCTGAGATTCCTCCTCTGAAAGAGACGGAGGTTCATTATGTTAATTGGCTCTGAAATTACTGCATTAAATAGCTGTAATTGGTATTATTATGCTGGTCTTGCTGCTTCCTGGGGTTTTCAGGGAGCACAAACTAAGGTGGAAACCTGAGCTTTCTGTGAGGTGAGGTTGGTGTTTAAAGAACCCATTTGGTGCTTCTTTTAGCCAAGAATAGGTTTGGTGCCGTGGAATAAGGATGGACATCCCTGCCTGAAGGTGTCTGTGATCTCCAGGGAGAGCTCCCTGCTCCGACTGAGGTGGGACTTCCCCCACGGGACCTCTCCTAGTTGGATCCTGAGGTGATTTTGGAGGAAGGGAGGCACCGTGTACCCTCTGAAGGAGGAGCCTCAAGGCTGTGCAAGGGGGAAGCACCCGCAGGGGACTGCCCGTGGCCTCCTCTCCATTGAGGTGTTTCTGATTGCCCACTTAGGCTGATGGCCCTGGGATTAATATTGCAGATTTTCTCTGCTTGAGAGAAGCTTTTAAAATCATTTTAGAGTAAGAGCTGTGAGTACAGGGAAGGCAGTGCCTCTTGGGAGATGAACTGTGGATGTGTGGCTGGAAAATTCATTTTAGGAGGGAGCAAGTGTAGAATAAGCTGGTGTTTCCACTCCTGAGTGTGCTGCCTAAAATTGTTTGGAGAAGAGATAAGCTCTGCCAACGTGGTGTGTGGTGGTCCTGTCAGCAGCACAATTTCTTCTCAGCTATGAGATCTTCTTACTATTCTCTTCCCTCTCACCTCTCCAGTTTGACCAAAATTATCTTCTCCTTCATCAGGCAGAGTGAAAACTTTCTTACCAGTCACTGACAGCCTCGTGAACTTGGATGAGCTGGACCATAACTTGATCCTCTCTCGACTGCAAAGCCCAGGCTTCCTGTGAGCTGCTGTAACAGCATCTCTGTGTCCAGGGGTTGGAACTGGGTGTTGGTGGGAAGACATCAAAAATAAGGGAGAGGTACTGGAAATGGGTGAGAAAAGTAAGAGGGTTTGGGGTAGGAGCCAGAAATTGGAGTAAGGAGAGCATTAATAGGTAGAAGATGAGGTGCCTGGGGGAGAAATGAGGAGAGGTGTCTAAAGGGGAGGAAATGAGGGTCTGCTGTCAGTTCCTCCCAACTATTTCTTTCAAAGCACATGTATTTGTTTCTGCTCTGTTCCCTGGTGATCCCTAGGGAATTCCTGCAGGCAAAGGGCTGGAGGGTGACGTGCTGGGGAGGGATGGGCTGCTGTGGAGTTTGAGGGATGGGCACAGCTTCTTCGCTAGGAGTCGAGCAAGACACCCAGGAGGTGTTTGGGCTGGAGTCCTGCAGTTCTCCCAGCATCTCCGTGGCCTCCTCTGATCCCACTCCAACAGGTCCATGTCCTTCTGATGTTGGTGGCCCCAGAGCTGGAGGCAGCACTGATGGGGTCTCCCCAGAGCAGAGGGGTAGAATCCCCCCCTGGCCCTGCTGGCCATGCTGTTGGGGATGCAGCCCAGGTGGTGAGGGGCTTTCTGGGCTGCCAGCACATGTTGCCAGCTCCTGTTGAGCTTCTCACCCACCACCAACACCCCCAAGTCCTTCTCCAGAGGGCTGTTCTCCATCTGCTCTCCATCCATGCTCCACTCAGCCCAGATTTGTGCTTGGGATTGCCCTGATCCACCTGCAGGACTTTGCAGTTGGCAAGATTAAACTTCATGAGGATCACACAGGTCCACCTCTCAAGCTTGTCCAGGTCCTTTTGGATGGCATCATAGTTGGAAAGAGTGTTAGAGGCATGTTGTGGCTATATGGGGCACTTAAAAAAAAATAAGAAAAATAATCCATTTGCAGAAGGAAAACTACTTAAAGGCAGTGGATGAAACCCACTGTGGATAAGGGAATCCTTTTCCCACTCCAGCTACCTGTTGTGGATGCCTGGAGCTTTGTGAAGACATTTTCCACAGTCTGATGCACACATTGTAGAAGGAAGGACAAACTTTGCTGCCACCGTTCTGAAACTATTTCCTTCTTAGTTGAATCTTTGATCAACAAGATCTTGAGGCTTCTTTTTCTCACCGTGCCTCTGAGTCCTCTCTGAGCAGCACAGGACCCTCTCGAGCCTTTCTGCAGAGCCACCATGGCCTGAAGTTTGGCCTGATTTTGGTTTTTATTTAAAAAACAAACAAGCAAACAAACAAGAAGTATTCTTTAGGTTGGATTTGGAATGAGGCAGCTTCCATCTGGGAACTATTCTAGTTTTCATTTGAAAAAACAGACTATAAAACACAGGCTCATAAAAACAGTTTGTCCTTCCCAATGTACTAGAAAATGATTCTCCCAGCCTCTTAAGGCACTCTCCTTCCATGTATTTAAGCTCCCTGGCGTGTTCAGGGAGGTAGTTATTGGGGATTTTAATGCAGGGTCAGACATAAATTCCTGGTATGGATCATTTGGGGAAGATTAATACGGAGAATGTGTTAATATTAAAGAATTTGAAGCCATTGCAGGGTTTTGCAGTGCTTGCTCTGCACCAGTAGCTCGGTCACCGTGAAGTTGCCTCCCAGTTTTGCTGGAAAATAAGATGCTTTCGAAGGATGTGCTTATTGCTTTGAAAATTGCTGCTCCCTGCTCCTGCCTGGCTGTGGGAGGGTGGTTGACACCTCTGGGGTGTTGGTGGTGGGTTGACAGGGCTTCAACCTCCTCGTTTGTTTGCTCCTTCCTCTTTGTTGTCACCTCGTTGGGACCTGGAAGGTTTGGCAGCAGAGCACAGCAGGATTTTGCCCTCTCGGTGGTAACCTCACACTAATCACGTGTGCTGATTGGGTTTCTACCAATTTATGGGAATCAACTCTCCATTTTTTGACTTTTTAGTGTTTATTACACCTCCAGCTCTGCTCAGCACAACTGAGTTGGTGGTACAGGGGCAGGAGTTAAGGCATCACTTAACAGCCTAAGAATTTCATAGAATCATGGAATGGTTAGAGGTGGAAGGGACCTTAAAGATCATCAAGTTCCAACCCCCCTGCCATGGGCAGGGACACCTCTCCCTAGAGCAGGGTGCTCCAAGCCCCATCCAGCCTGGCCTTAAACACTTCCAGGGATGGGGCATCAACAACTTCCCTGGGCAACCTGTTCCAGTGCCTCACCACCCTCACACCAAAGAACTTCTTCCTAAGATCTCATCTAAGTCTCCCCTCTTCCAATTTAAATGTTAATCGTGTGTCACAACACACATTTATCTTGTGCCCACTCAGAATTCCTGCTGGTGGCCCATGCGTGGACAGGAGGACGTTTAAATAGAGAATTTTGCTTAAAACACACTTGTTAAGATGTAAAACTGGTGCCTTCACAGCTAAAACGGATGGTTTTCTTTGGGAAGCAGCACTGTTGTGCTGGGGAACTTTTATGGATTAATTGTTAAGTATTTTTCCAAAGGAACATGCAAACTATATCAGATAACGCAGCAAAACAAAACAACCAGGAAAAGTGGGTATGAAGAACCCTGTGAGGGGATTGAGGCAGGTTTTTGTCTGGGAAGGATGGATGGTGATGTACCTAAGCTTCTCCTTTCAAAACTACTTGTAACTTGAGCTGTGATTGTGTCCAGCTCTGGAGTCCTCAAATAGAAAGGACATGGAACTGTTGGAACAGGTCCAGCGCAGGGCCACCAAGATGCTCAGAGGGCTGGAGCAGCTCTGCTGTGAGGACAGGCTGAGAGAGCTGGGGCTGTTCAGCCTGGAGAAGAGAAGGCTCCGGGGAGACCTTGGAGCAGCCTTCCAGGATCTGAAGGGAGCTCCAGGAGAGCTGGGGAGGGACTCTTGGTCAGGAAGTCTAGTGACAGGACGAGGGGGGATGGTTTTAAATTGGAGGAGGGGAGGGACCCAGCAGACCAGGTTGCTCCAAGCCCCATCCAGCCTGGCCTTGAACCCCTCCAGGGATGGGGCAGCCACAGCTTCTTTGGGCAGAGGAAGAAAAGTGCAAAGAAAGTGAGTGAAGTATCTTGTGCTTACGGGTGAGAGGGAGTTCTCTTGGTGAAATGTTGCTCCGAGCACATTCAGTTTTGTGTGAGTAGGCAGTGTCAGAGCTGTCAGGGAGATAGTGTGAGCCCGTGTCTCTTCTCTTTCTTCGTTGGTGTAGGAAATCACAGAATCATAGAATGGTCAGAGTTGGAAGGGACCTTAAAGATCATCCAATTCCAACCCCCCTGCCATGGGCAGGGACACCTCTCCCTAGAGCAGGTTGCTCCAAGCCCCATCCAGCCTGGCCTTAAACACTTCCAGGGATGGGGCATCAACAACTTCCCTGGGCAACCTGTTCCAGTGCCTCACCACCCTCACACCAAAGAACTTCTTCCTAAGATCTCATCTAAATCTCCCCTCTCCCAATTTAAAACCATTCCCCCTCGTCCTGTCACTAGACTTCCTGACCAAGAGTCCCTCCCCAGCTCTCCTGTGGGCCAGGAGCCATTTAAAGGCTGTGCTAAAGCTGTAGCTCTGTAAACCTGATCATGGGAGTGCTTGGGAATAGCTGTATCCTCGCTTGTTCCTGTGATTTTCATCAACTCCAGAGCTGCAGTCTTCACAAAAACTGGTGGGAGTAATAAATCGTTATGAGAAGATGATAAATGACTTGGAGCAATCCGGTCAAACTGTAGTCCCACGGATCAGATGGGAAATGACCCGGGTCAAAAATTGCCTGTGGAGGAGTGAGCAGCGTGGGCTGTGCCTGGAGACCAGGGCTCTGCCCTGGAGAAACAAGGTCCCTGTGGTTGTCCTGAGCAGCCCAAATCTACTTTAATTCCCATTAAGAAGTGTTTAATGCCATCTATGGACACGTGAACTGGGAAATAGGAAGAAAGGATGTTTTTACTTCCAAAAACTGCCTTTATGAAAACACTGGTGGAATAGCTTGTTGAGCTGCGATATCCAGATTTTAAAAAAGACATGGGAAAAGTGAGGAAACATGCAGAAGGAGCAGCGGGGCAGGATTTGGAGCGGGGAGAAAAACATCTAGGCTTGGACTTCTTAAATCTCCCACTGTGTTTGTCAGCTCGAGAGAGACCAAAACACGGCTGCCTTCTGGAGAGAGGGAGCTGGATGCTGCCCATGGGGAGCCTGAGAAGTTCCAGCTGTCTGGAAGGTGATGTTGGAAGGTAGGCACAGCTGTGTTTAGTCACTGGAAGTGGTGAGATAAAGCAAGGGTGAGGCTTTTCTGCTCGTTCATGGTCACAAACTATTCTATGGAACGTATCTGTTGCAGAATTGAGACCATCTCAGGAGTTTCCATTCCCTTTCTTGAAGGCAACATCCCATAGCACCGTTTTTGCTGTGTTTTCCTGAAACAGGGTGGGTTTGCACAGGAAAACGCTGGAAGCTTTGGACAATTTTCTGGGAAGGGAGTTGTTGCTACTTCTGTGTGTTTTATCTGCCTGTGGAGGTGGGAAGGACTTCTGTGCTGAGACAGTCTCTTGAGGTAACTCTTGGTCCTCTTTGAAGCGGCCAATTTGCCCCTGCTGAGCTGCTGAGCATCCCTCAGCTTGATAATTCTTTGTCCCTCCCCAACTGGTTTAATGTGGAAATGGGGATTTGTAACATCCCCAACGGTGGGCTTGACTCCAGGTGGAGAGGGATAAACCAGCCACAGAGGACCTTCAGTTGAAGGTCCAGTTTTTATCCCTGAGAAACCCGTGCAAAGTGGCTTCTTTATGAAAGCTTTTAGCTAAGGAGAAAAACCCTGGTGGGCTAATGCAAATGGCATGAAGTTCAACCAAGCCAAGTGCAGAGTCCTACACCTGGGACGTGGCAATCCCAGGCACAAATACAGGTTGGGCAGAGAATGGCTGGAGAGCAGCCCTGAGGAGAAGGACTTGGGAGTGCTCCTGGATGAGAAGCTCCCCAGGAGCCGGCAGTGCGCGCTGGCAGCCCAGAAACCAACCCCAGCCTGGGCTGCAGCAAAAGGGTGAGCAGCAGGGCCAGGGAGGGGATTCTCCCCCTCTGCTCTGTGCTCCTGAGACCCCACCTGGAGTCCTGTGTCCAGCTCTGGAGTCCTCAACACAGAAAGGACATGGAACTGTTGGAACAGGTCCAGCGCAGGGCCACCAAGATGATCAGAGGGCTGGAGCAGCTCTGCTGTGAGGACAGGCTGAGAGAGCTGGGGCTGTTCAGCCTGGAGAAGAGAAGGCTCCGGGGAGACCTTGGAGCAGCCTTCCAGGATGTGAAGGGAGCTGCAGGAGAGCTGGGGAGGGACTCCTGGTCAGGAAGTCTAGTGACAGGACAAGGGGGAATGGTTTTAAATTGGAAGAGGGGAGATTTAGATGAGATCTTAGGAAGAAGTTCTTTGGTGTGAGGGTGGTGAGGCACTGGAACAGGTTGCCCAGGGAAGTTGTTGATGCCCCATCCCTGGAAGTGTTTAAGGCCAGGCTGGATGGGGCTTGGAGCAACCTGCTCTAGGGAGAGGTGTTCCTGCCCATGGCAGGGAGGTTGGAACTTGATGATTTTTAAGGTCCCTTCCAACTCTGACCATTCTGTGATTCTATGATTCTATTTCCCCCTCTTTATCCCCAAAAGTAAGTTCTAATGTGGTCTCTTGACTTGTTGCTCCTTGTTGGAGAATGGTAGGAGTAAGTGATCGAGTAGATGTCCTGTTTTCTTTATCCACTCTCATTTCTGCATTGAACATCCATGTACATTCCTCTTCATTCTTCTTCATTCCTCCCTCTCTCATCATGGAATCATCCTGACTGGCAGACTTGAGCTTGCTGAGGGAATTTTAGGGAGTTCAAAAGCAGATCTTTGCCTTTTGGGGATTTAGATGGTCACTTGGTCAGGTAAGGGCACACGGGCAAGACTTGCATCTCCTGCAAGAGGATAGGAAAGGGAAGATGTGGCTTCTGGAGCAGGTGGTTGAGGACATGCAGAGCTTTCAGTTGGGAATCTCCAGCATGAGCTGCACCCTGGCTGTGCCTGGTCAGCTGGAAAGTCAGTTATTAACGTCGATCCCTTTCCCTTCCAGTGGCTCAGCACCAGCTTCTGGGCATCTCTAACCTGTCTGGCTTTTGATTGTGAGTCTGAACCCAGACTGGCACAGGCTTGGAAGGTGAAGGGTAAGAAGAAGGTGGTAGAAACTAAATCCCTTTGCTGCCAGGGTGGAACTTGACTCTTATGGGGAGTGGGGAATAATTTCCCAGTTTGTTTTTTGGGAACTCAGTTGGGTTTGTTGACATTTGTGGAAGAAACCAAACGTTTACCCCTGTGTTTTTTTACAAGCCTTTTAAAATTCCTTTCTTGCAGTGGGATCATAAAATCTTGGACTTTCTCTCTGCTCCACAAAAACAAGTTTTCATTTCCCTGTTTGTGTGATTGTTTGCTAAAGAGGAAGCAAGATAAGAGCTCTCTGAGGTTTTCTTCTGGGCTTTTCTCTTTCTTCTGGGCTTTTCTCACCCCCCACAGACCCCTCCAGCCATATCCCAGTGCAGTTTCCATTCTGACTCCAGTATAACAACAGGAACCCCAACCAGTCCTTCATTTCTAGCTCTTTTTTCTACTTGTTCTTTTCCAGAGTATTAATATTCTGGGAAACCTCTGTGCTCAAACGAGGCATAAACAATTCCGTCAGCAAACGCTGTAGAGCAGGAGCAGTTAATGGACCCAGATGGTTCCGTTGCCAGTTTTATGTGACACTTTTTCCCTGGGAAACTTTTCTGCTCTGCAATATCAGAGCTCTTGTTTAATGTTTTGCGTTGTCCAAACGTCTGCTGGACTTTGGCATCTCCTAAATGGCAGCTGGTACTGATGACGGGGCCAAAAACGCTTTCTGCCCGACCTCCTGTGGTGTCTCCATCCCAGCCTTGCTGAGTTCAGCAGTTTTGGTGGAGAGAGACCCTGGGAGAGATGACATGTGCCCACAGCAGAGTGATTTCAGCCTCCCATGCCTTTTCTGGGGATGGGTGGCCCACCAGGGCTGCAGATCTGGGCTCACACTGTGCCACGTCTTCACAGAATCACAGAGTCATGGAATGGCAGGGATTGGAAGGGACTTCTGGAGATCATCTCCTCCAGTCCTCCTGCCAGAGCAGGGCCACCCACAGCAGGTCCTATAGGAATGTGTCCAGGTGGGATTTGAATGTCTCCAGAGAAGGAGACTCCCCCACCTCTCTGGGCAGCCTCTACCAGGGCTCTGCCACCCTCACAGCAAAGAAGTTCCTCCTCATGTTGAGATGGAACTTCTCATGTTCCAGTTTGTGCCTGTTCCCTCTTGTCCCGTCACTGGGCACCACTGAGAAGAGTCTGGCCCCATCCTCCTGACACCCACCCTTTAGCTCTTGCTCAGCATCGATGAGGTCCCTCCTCAAGTCAGCTCTTCTCCTGCTGAACAGCCCCAGGTCCCTCAGCCTTTCTTCAGCAGAGAGATGCTCCAGTCCCTTCATCATCTTCATCACCTCTGCTGTCCCCTCTCCAGCAGTTCCCTGTCCTTCTGGAACTGGGAAGCCCAGAACTGGTCCCAGTGCTCCAGATGTGGCCTCCCCAGGGCAGAGCAGAGTCTGGATGGCCTTGGCCTTCTGCTCAGGCTGGGTTAGAGCGTTGTGTGCCTGGAACCATTTCCACAGGTGGGTTTTTGTGTCAGGTGGTGGTATTTTCTACCTTTGTGCAGGAGAATGAGCTTCAGTAACCCTTCTGGAAATGAACTTTAGGCATCTGATGGTATGCCTGGTGATGTGAAAAATACTGATGGTACAGACAGATGAGAGAAATAACAAATGGGGTTGGATGAGGGCCCTGAAAAAAGAGAAAATAGGGAAGCAAGTGGGCATAATTGTCAGGAAAAAGTGAGATGAAAGCAGGTGGGGATGTTTTTGTGACCGAGGAGTGAAGGAAAGAGCTTTTCAGTGGACACTGAGAGGATGAGCAAAAGAAAATGGACAAGTTTATCTGGATAGTGGAGAGAGGAGTTCAGCAAAGGAAATGGAGACAGTTAAATATCCCAAGATGCTGTTTATTGCTCTGAATTTCACTTCTGGCCTCTCCCAGCCCCCATTACCATGGATTGCTCCGGGCCGCCTGGGGCTGCAAATTCTCCATCCCCGTTCCCTGCTGGGGAGAAGCAGAGCTCGTCCGTGTACGGATCCAAGATGCTGGTTTTAATTTCCAGGAGGATGTAGGTCTTACTTGTTGACATTGGAGCAGCAAGCTGGAGAGGCCGGGAGGAGGCCCGAGTGTTTACGAGCGGGGCTGGATTCCCCGGGAAGCAGAGGAATCCTCCTGGGCATCTCTCCATCGCTGCTCTCCTGCCCTCCTCTGCCTTCCTCCAGCCCTGCATCCCAAAGATGATGTACTCAGGACCCTGTTTTATCATTTCTCTTGTTGTCACGCAGGTCTTTCCAGCCCTTGGTGCTGAGCTTGGTGGTTTGCTGTGGTTGCTTGGGGTGAAGTTTCCTGTTTTTTCTTGTCTAAGTGACCTTATGCTGGTTTGGGCTCTTCTCTGCAGCAGACATCTATCATCTGCTCTTCTCCTGTGGATGGGGAGCAGTGAGGTTGACGATGGGGTTGAGCAGCAGATGTCTGTTAGCGTGGGCTCGGCAGTCCTGCTCCATCTGTGCCAAATGGCTGAGGATGAAAGATGAGAGCGACACGGAAAAACCATGATTGAGATGTTCTTTAGAAAAGTCAGCAGCAACAAACTTCTCTTTCAAAGGATGGAGGAAGGGGGGGGAATCTTCTCCGCTACCTACATCGTGCTCCGTAGATTCCTGTGATCTCCAGAGAGACCTTTGGGAGCTCCAGCTCACCAAAGGGTAACACATCAAAGAGGTGTCCGTGGGGCTTGGAGTACAAACACGGAATATGCAGATGGCACAGGGAGTTCACAAGGCTCTGAGTCCATGCCCGGGGAGCAGCTACTCCCTTGCTGAGAGACCATCTGACAGCCGCCTCCTTTGAGATGACTCTTTGCATCAAAGGTGACCTGAAAAACTTCTTTTTCAATACATTAAAAAAGAAGAAGAACTGAAAAAAAAAGCAAGCTCCCAAATCTTAAAAGTCCAGCTACAAGAGCCATCCCTCTGCTCAAAAGATCACACTTTGCAAAGTAAGTTTTGCTTCTCTTCACAGGCATTAAGGCCTGGTTGCTTGGCACAGGAGGGTCTTTAGATCTTGCTCTGGCAAACGTGGAGCTCTCCTAGCACTGTGTCCACCTAAGTTGGGAAACAGAGGGACCCCCAGCAGGTAGGCAGTTGAGGATGACCCATTCTCCAATTCTCCAATGTAGCATTGTCTTTCACAAGAAAAATGAGAAGGAGAGGATGCCATCCAGAGGGACCTGGACAGGCTGGAGTGGTGGGACCATGTGAACCTCAGGAAGCTCAACCAGGCCAAGTGCAAGGGCTTGCACATGGGTTGGGGCAGTTCCTAGGCACAAATCCAGACTGGGTAGAGAATGGATGGAGAGCAGCCCTGAAGAGAAGGACTTGGGTTGGTCCTTCTTGGACCTTCTTGGTGGGTGATGAGCTTAACACAAGCTTGCAATGTGCTCTGGCAGCTCAGCAAGCCCCCCACGCCCTGGGCTGCATCCCCAGCAGCGTGGCCAGCAGGGCCAGGGGGGGATTCTGCCCCTCTGCTCCCCTCTGGGGGGACCCATTCCCCCTAGTGCTGCCTCCAGCTCTGGGGCCACCAACATCAGAAGGACATGGAGCTGGTGGAGCAGGGCCAGAGGAGGCCACGGAGATGGTGGGAGGGCTGAAGCCCCTCTGCTGGGAGGACAGGCTGAGAGAGTTGGGAGGTTCAGCCTGGAGAAGAGACCTTTCTGTGAACTTTTGGTACTTAAAAAGGGGCTTGTAAGAAAGAGAAGAACTTTCTAACAAGGCCTGTAGTGACAGGACAAGGGGCAATGGCAGGTAGGTTCAGCTTGGACATTGGATATTTTTTATGCTGAGAGTGGTGAGACCCTGGCCCAGGTTGCCCAGAGGGGTGCTGGATGTCCTATCCCTGGAAACATTCCATGCCAGGTTGGACGGGGTTGTGAGCAACCTGATCTAGTTGAAGAAGTCCCTGCTCATGGCAGGGGGTTGGACTAGATGGACTTTGAAGGTCCCTTCCCACCCAAACCATTCTGTGATTCGGTTGTCTCAGCTCAGGATTGTGGTGTTAGATGGTTTCATTCGAGGAGTTGTTGAGGCTGTTGGTGCAGGAATGACTTGGGGCTGTTAATACTGCTGTAAGGCTTCTGTCTGCACAGGTCAAACAAATTATCTTGAAAGCTTTGGTTCCTGCAGAAACCTCACCTTTGTATAAGAGAAACACTTCTGAGGCACCAGGTAACGCTGACTTACACCTTGGGCAATGTTAGGTTGGGCTCTTGCCTCAACTTGGTGGTGTAACCGAGATGCCTCTGCCCCGAGCGTGAGGTGACCCGGGTTCAGCTGGGTTTTACCTTCTGCTGAATCAGGAACCGTGATGCAGCTGAGAACACAAACCCTTCTAGCAGAAGTTTGTCACCCTGGGAGCAGCCCCTCATGCCCAGGAGACAGGGTAAGGTGGTCCTCCTGCATTTTGTGGCTTGTTGGGGTGTGGGGACCACGTAGGGACTTCGGGAAAGGTCAGCATCCCACAGGGCAGCAGGGGAGGAGGACTTGAATTCAGTCACACGGTTTGTCTGGTGGCCAAAGTAATGCGCTGCTTTGGCCAAGAATGACCCTGTTCGTCCTGCCCTCCCCCAAAATGACATCCCCCTCCCATTTTCCATGTTATTTTTTATAATTGGATCTGGAAGCAAGTCCTCTGCTGGGAAAGCAGCCAGCGGATGTCTCAGCAGTGGGGTGTTCTCTGCCTTCCAGCCCCACCACGGTGCTCAGGGCAACTGGATGAGGATGAAGACCAGCATCTCCTGCCTTGGTCTGGTAGGGAGAAGTGGTTGGGTTGGTCCTCCAGCTGATGCCAATGAAATTGCTTTTGGATTGTCCATAGAAAAGAGTCCAGCAGAAGCCTGGGGTGGGCGGTGCTTGGACAGGGAGCAGATGCCTGCTGTCTTGGGGAATCTTCAAAACATTTCTCCTTCTGCCGGCGCTGTTTGAGGCTTTCCTGGGTTGGGTCTGTGCCAGCCACGTTGTTCTCCAGTCCTCTCCTTGTCCCCTTTAGGGGCTGATTCCACAGGGAAGTGGCAAAGCAAATACCCAGGGGATATCTGGTGTTTTGTCTCCATCTCCTAGGACCAGGTCTGAAGGAACCTTGCCAGGTCCTTCATGTGTACCAGCAACACCTTGGTGAGCCATGTGTCCATCACACGTTACCAGAGAGATGACTTTTGTTTGTAGGGATGATGGTAAAGGTGAGACTTGTTTAGGAGCAAATTAGTGCAAGATCTTCCGTCCCCACGAGGGGACAACTTGGTAACGATGACTCTTGAGCAGCTTCTTCTGGTCCAGACACTTCTTCTGAGGTTGTGGGGTTTGGTTTTGCTTTGGTTTTTTTTAAATCTTTTATTTTTTAAGGACCAGCTGCTGTTGTGAGGGAACCTCTAAAGTCCTTAAGCTGCTCGAATCACTCCAGAGGAGCCCAGCAGTAAAAGAGTTAGAATGAAATGTAGCCCCCAACGTCCTTCACTTCTGCTGAGAACTGCAGTTTCAGTTACTGGCGCAACCTTTTAGCATAGCCAGCTTGTAAAAACTAATAAAAAAGATATCAAATGAGGTCATAACTGCTCCTTGCCACTGCTGATGGGGGGCGGAGAGAAACTGTCTTTGCTTTTAGCCTGTGCTAGCGTGCTGTTACTGCTGCTGGTGTTATTTTCTGATCACTGCCATTAATATATGCTGTAATTTTAACATTCTGTAAGTTACAGAGTGTTTGTTAGAGAAGGGGCTTGGCTTTTCTCATAAAGTGATGTTTATCCCGTGAGCACCCTAAGGTTTTTCAGAGTTTGTATTAGAATTGCACTTTTAAAATGACCTAAGATCTCAGGAGAACTTTGAATGAATTTGGGCATCCCAGGCTGGACAGGGCTTGGAGCAACCTGCTCTAGGGAGAGGTGTCCCTGCCCAGGGCAGGGGGGTTGGAACTGGATGATCTTTAAGGTCCCTTCCAACCCAAACCATTCTGTGATTTACGGGTGCTCTTGATTCCTTGGATCCTTTTGCCTTGAGTATCCAGAGTTTGAGGGACCCGGAATAATTTGTGACTTTGGAAAAAGAAATAAGAATGGTAATTTAACCAGTGTGGATTTTTATTTTGTTCTGGAGTCCTCAACATAGAAAGGACATNAAACTATATGCATTCAAAGCTTGTGATAAAACATTTCCAGGTCTCAAAGATCCAGCGAGGGTCGTGCCCAGATGCTGGGTTCTCCCAGCGTGGGTGAGCGTGTGCTCTGCAGGGTGGGTTGAAATGAAATCCTCAGCTGCGGCTGTTGAGCAACACCTTCCCTCAGGATTTCTGGAGAAATCTGGAAAGAGTTTTACAATCTGGGGAGGAGCGAGGGATCGTGGCTGTGAATTCTGATCTCTGCAAACATCTCGTAGCCCTTGTGCAGATGGACACGTGCCACGTCCTGCAGTTTGCCAAGAGGGAGAGGAGCCACCGTCACGATACGGTTCGTTCTTCGTAGGATCTAAGCACTTGGGAAGCATTTTGCTACCCGAAATGAGGAGGATGGAGGCAGCCTTTATAAACAGCTGCCAGTCTCCCCACTGGAGCCCAGCATCAGCTCCCTACTGGGATTGATGGCAGAACTGGGACCGTTTGAGAGGCTGGGGGTGTGGAAAGAATTAGTAAGAGCAGGGGTGGGAGGAGGGAGGCTGGGGACACTCTGCTTGTGCCGTGGCTGTCCAAAAGGCTTGTGTAGGAGGGTGAAGGCATGTGGCTGGCCCTGATCTCCAGGGCTTTTTGTTGGGAAGCAAACAGAAATGCCACCTGCAGCAAAGGCATCGCCCTCCAAATAACGGCCCTGCAGCCTTTGGCTTTGGGTAGCAAAAGGTGTTTTATTTAGTTTGGGGTTTTTTTGCACGTTTAACTGCTGAGATCAGACAATTATTTGTGGCAGAAGCCTGTCTGAGAGAGGATCTGAGCTGGAGAAAAGGCTGGATGAAAAAAATCAGTGAGTCACTGGGCTTGAGGCTGGAAGAGGGGGAGTGAAGCTGGTGGTGTGTGTCATGCAGCGGGACAGACCCACTTGTGGTGGTCCCCTTTGACCTTGACACTTCTGGAACAAAGTAGTTGATTTTATATATATATATTGTATTTTATCTTTGTGGTCAAATGCCAGGTGTTGTAGTAGGAATGTTTTCTGTGAGGGGAGCCGAAGACAGCCACAAACTGGCTTTGAGCTGATGGAGCACGGAGCTGGTGACCCACATCTCATCCACTTCAGCTACAAAGGATTTGAAATAACCCACTTCCAGGTTCTCTCCTTCAAGAGAGGTTTTAGCAGCAGTGTTTGTAAAGAGTTCTGATCAATTACCCCTGGGCTTCTGCTGCTGGAGCTTGTACTGGCTCTTCTGAAGCCAAATTTCCTCATCCCCAGCTTCAGGTGATGGGCCAAGGTTTCGTGGAGTCAAGATAATTTGTCATGTCAGTGACAGGGACAACCAACATGTCTTTCATGTCCTTCTGGGCTGTTCCTGTGTGTGTCCATGCTGCCCTTGTAAGCCAAAGCATCAAATAAGGGTAGGGGAGGCTCAGAGTTAATTTTTCTGGTGTTCCCACAATTGGAAGTGGCTCAGGACCAGCTGTCCAGGTCCTCAAAACTTTGCCTGGGGAATTCTGGCTGATTTGCTTTTCATTCCAGATGCCCTGCACTCCCTTTGGAAATCTCTGCCGTGCTAAGGAACGTGCAGTCACTGAGGATGTGGCTGATTTGGAAAGGCATCATAGCCCCCCAAGGAGGTGTCCTTTGCCTTGGGCCAAATCCTGTGCCTCAGCTGGTGTTCTCCAGGCTCTGAGACCCCTCAGACTGTCAAACCCATGGGAGCTTTTATCCCTTAAACCCCACCACGTCATGAATCTCTCGATTCTTTGGAGACAGCCTGGAAAGAGTGTTTTTTAGGCAACTTTGGGCTCTCTCACATGCGATGGGTAACACGTTGCTTAAGTAGATGTGGTTTTGTTTGTGTTTCTCTATTAAACAGGAGAAAAGGACCCTTGAGATTGGTGCTGGGAGAAGAAGGAAAGGTGGTGAAGGGGTCGCTGTGTGATGCAGGACAGATCTGAGCCGAGGAGCAGGAGGTAAAGCTGTGTCAGTCTGCTCCGTGCCTGGTGCTAAATCCCTGCTTCCCTTGCTGTGTGTTAGCAGGGTCTCCCAAAACATCTCTGCACTCTTCTTCTCCCCATGGTCAAGTTAAAGTAACGGTGAGGTGGGGAAAGCTGGTAAAAGTTGGGCAGCCCCAATGCAATGTCACCCGTGGGGTCTTCATCGAGCCCCTTGCATATTTTTGGCCATTAACTCTGTTTTTTTAAACCATCTGTAGTTCGCTGAAAGTTTTATCCGAATTTGATTGGCAGAACTGCAGGCAAAGTGGTGGAATTTCACAATATTCTGATCTCAGAAGCGTCAATTCTGATGTTAAAAGCAGTTTTGGATGTCACGGGTGCTCTGAGCTCCTTGACTCAATGTCCAGCTGCCTCGGGATCCCAGTTCCCCCTCCTGGGACTTGGGCTCTGAAACTGATCCGAACATTTTTCTTCTATAACATCCTTCATGGGTCATATTCTGGTCCCAAACCACTTTGTAACCAGGATAGGTTCCCTGTGTAGGGATAAGTTGGTGCACAGCTCTTGCGGGGGTGTGTGTGGCCACCTTTCTCCTTCTCCAGTTCTCCTCTCCCTCCTGTAACGCAGCCAGAGGGTGGGATTTTGTGCCTTGCACTGAATTCCTTCAGGCAAACTCAAAACTGCCGATGAATTTGGGCTGGAGCAGAGGTGGCAAGTGTTGAAGCCAAGTGGCTGGAGCACCAGGGAGCGGCGAAGGGACACAAGGACACCGAGAAGTGGTTGCATCCTACACAAAACTGCTCTGGCAGCCTGAGTTTTTGAGTGGAAGCAGCACGTGGATTGCTCCTGGGAGCTGCCACAAGTTGTTCAAGTGGGGATTTGGCTGCTAGATCTAACTCCTGCTCTTTGGAATCCAAACTTGGATGAAGAGTGATGACCCGTGTCGCAGCAAGCAGCAGGCAAGGTGCTCTCCAGGTCCCTTTTGGCCTTGAACTCTACTGATCTGTGAGAAAATCACAGCTGTGTCTCTAATGACACATGACCAGTTCAAGCCCCTGTTTTGACTTGCTGTCAAAAGATTTCTCCAGGAGCCCCGTGTCCTTCTGTGTCACGTTTGGAGCATCTGCTCCTGATATTCTTGGGTTGAACCGCTTCCAGCAAACTTAGCAGCAGATCCTGGTGGTTTCCTCCAGGAAATCCAACCGTGCAGGATAGTGTTCAGCTTACAGGATCGTGGCAATCAAACCATGATCACAGAATGCTCTGGGGTTGGAAAAGACCTATGGAGATCATCTCCTCCAACCCTCCTGCCAAAGCAGGTTCACCCAGAGAAGGTCCCGCAGGAACGTGTCCAGGTGGGGTTTGGATGTCTCCAGAGATGTCTCCACCTCTCTGGGCAGCCTCTGCCAGGGTTCTGCCAGCCTCAAAGGAAATATGTTCCTCCTCATGTTGAGATGGAACTTCTTCTGTTCCAGTTTGTGCCCGTTCCGTCTTGTCCTGTCCCTGGGCACCACTGCCAAAAGATTGGTCCCAAATGTCACTCCTAAGTTGCTTTTTTATTTATTTATTTTGTTTTAACCTATCTCCCCACCCCCAGCCACATATCTCTACATCTAAGGGTGGCTTTTTTTCTGCCTTATTCAAGTGAAAGAGTAAATCCTTTTTGATTTATTCCAGAGCAGCCCTCGAGCTCAGCTCCTGTGAGAGCCTGCTGACTTGGAGTTCAAAAGATCTCACGTCTTTGAGGCCGGGCTGTGGTCTCTCCATCTTGCCTCAAAGTTAAACTGAAAGAGAAAAACTCTCCGTTTTATTTTTCTTGAAAAGAGAGAAAGGGAGAAAAATCAGCATGCTGTGGGAGGGAATCAGTCTTACCTGCAGCAGCAGAGAGTGCCAGCGTGCAGAATTTCAGGTTAAAATCTGTTTGTTTAGCCAAGGCTTTGTTTTCAGGCACCTATAGCATCTTAGAATCATAGAATGGTTAGAGTTGGAAGGGACCTTAAAGATCATCAACTTCCAACNAGTAAGTGTTTCCTAGAGATAAATACTGCCTTCTAAAGCAGAGCTGTTGGCTGGCTGGAATCCAACCTGTGATCCTACATTAAAGCATTTTTTGGGTGTTCAAACCGCTACGTTACCGGGGTGGCCAGAAACGCTTGTTCTGATCTCTAATTTCCTGCTGGTAACGAGGGCTGGCTCAGGCAGAGTTTTGCATCTCTAATTCCCGAGTTTGGGCTTTATGTCTGGGCTGAATTTCACCGCAGGTGGGAGTTTTGGTCACTGGCTTAATTACCTCGTTGCCTAGTTGATGTTTTCAGGAATAAATGCTGAAAGGTAGGCTGAGGACCTCTCAATTCAACAATTAAGCTCAATATCTGCCCCCATCTCTGCATTTTGGTTTCTTTGCTGCCTGACTTGAGGTGTTTGGAGGCAAAACCTGGGCTCTAGCACACACGCCGAGCAAGAGGCTTGCCCTTAAATGTGGATTTCTGATGCTTAACTTCTAAAATCATCCTGGGGAGAGATATTAGAGGTGTCCAAGAGTTGTTGTGAATCTTGAATTGAACGTCTTGATGCACCAGAGTGGTTGGGTGGGGTTGGTACCTTGAAATTCTGGACGCTGTGAGGATGAGTATGAAGTGTTAAGTCTCATGCAAAGATGACTCTGTGCCTTGAGAGAAGGTGCAGACAGTTACCTGGCATGTAGAGATGTATTTATATGCATGTATAGAGCAAAAGAAGAGTAAAATATGCAGCTTCTATATGCTAACTCTGTTCTGTAGGACCCTGCTTTAGTCCCAATGTATGCAGTTGTTGCTCAAGCTGTGTGTTTGGAAGGGCAGAGGTAATAGAAGATCTTTAATATATGAGGACCCACCTTTTTTAAGAAAACCCAGCTCTTCTGACCCGCCTTTTAAAAAACCAGCTCATCTGAGCAAGGTGACCTTGGCTCTGCTGCAAAGCTGGGAAACCAGCAGTGCGGTGGGAAGGAGATGCTGAGCAGGAGATGAAACGCAGCTTGGGGTAGGGGAGATTTGACTACAAGTGGGGTTCTCAGGGCTGCTGTGTCAATCTGGGGGTGCTCTCCTGAGCTTGTGTGTATTGAATTATACACCTGGCAGGTGTGTATCTATATTTCCCCTTAGTTTTTTTTTATAAAAAGCTCCAATCTTGGTCCAGCCCACTGGGGAGAAAAGTTAACCTTCTTACCTGCCTCCAAGGAATGCAGTGATTTGGTGGCAGGGTAACAGAATCAGAGAATCACAGAATTGTTTGGGGTGGACAGGACCTTAAAGATGATCCAGTTCCTCCACCCTGCCCTGGGCAGGGACACTTCCCACCACACCAAGTTGCTCCAAGACCCCTTCAGTCTGGCCTTGAACCCCTCCAGGGATGGGGCAGCCACAGCTTCTCTGGCCAGCCTGGGCCAGGCTCTCACTACCTTCACACCAAAGAAGTTCTTCCCCACATCTCAGCTCCGTCTCCCCTCTTGCAGTCTTGATCCCTTGGGCTCCCCTCCCTCATCCAGAGTCCATCCCCAGCTTTCCTGGACCACCCTGAGGCACTGGAAGGGGCTCTTAAGATCTCTGTGGAGTCTTCTCTTCTCCAGGCTGAACCCCCCAGCTCTCCCTGCTGTTGATCCCCCTCCTTTTGGAGAAAAAAAACACATGTAGAAAGCCAGCTGAAACTGTAGTTATTTTCTGGCCAGTGTCTGTACAGTAAATCCAGACAGCTCAGGTTATGAGAAGGTCAGGCAATGCACTGACTCTTCTTTTGCTCTGTCACCACTTCTTCTGCTCCTTCTTCAGCAGAGAAAAAAGCCACACATCGAGCTTCTCCCGCAAACCCCTCTTCTGAGCCAGCAGCAAAGTGGGAAAGTGTTTTTTCCCCAAATCTAATTTGAAACATGATGACTGGACCGTTCTTAAACAGCTTTCAACTCAACAATAAAGAAACTTCACAGAGTGCTTGGCAGGAGCCTCTGTACATAATTTAGATCATAATCAGATGCATTAACACATTTTATATGGATCTCAGGGGGGCCGGGAAGATGAGGTGTGCTGGGTAATTCCTTTCCAGATTTCTTTACCTGATTGTTTATTACTCTTGGGGACTTCATTTGTGGTCCAAATGTCACCGGTGGAATCCTGCTGCTTCATGCGCCTGCATTTAGAGTAGCTGGGAAGCAGGTAACCTAATTGGGGTGTTATCCTCTATCTTTCCATCTGTGTGTGTCGTGGGGAGGACATGGGGAGGGGGGAGAGGCAAGAGGAACAAAAGCAAGGACCCAATTCTGCAAATTGCCAAGCTGGGAGGGAGGGAAGGGGCTGAGGATGCTGGAGGAGCAGCGTGTTCCCGCTGAGCACAATCATCTCTGCTCCTGGAGAGCTGTATGGGGGAAGCTCTCCTTCCCCACCTTTTCATTTGAGCTGTTAAACATAATTTTTGGGGTTTTTTTGAAAGCTTCTGAAAGCTTTTCAGCCCTCTGTGTGAGGAGACGGTCGTACATCATCCACCTTGCTTCGTTGTTGTGCCACGAGTCTGCCCATGCCCAAAGCATCCGTGTTGTGAAACCGCTCCTTCAACGGAGGATTCTGTTGCTGCTTTGATAAATGATGTTTTGGATTTCTTTCTGCTCTGCTGGTTCATATTATCCCCTCAAAAGTGAAGTTCCCCGTCACTTCAGTGTCTCCTTTTGAAGTCAGAACCCTTCCCGTGTGTTTCATGGGTGTTTATTTGTTATTAAGTGCTGTGAAGTTGGATAACAGCAGCCTTCCCCATCCCTCCTCATCCCTCCCCATCCCTCCCCAGCTGCTGGTCCCAGGCTCTGCTCCAAGACATAGCTCAGAGCCGAGATCCTGGTCCCCAAGGAGCAAAGGGAGATGCTCCTGGACACTGGGACTTGCTTGCCCAAGGTGTAACCCATCAGAGGTGGCCTCAGCTGGTGAGCATTGACTTCCATGATCCCTGGCCATGGACCAGAAATTGGCACAACTTGAGAAGCTCAACATGAACCATCAACATGCGCTGGCAGCCCAGCAAGCCCCCTGCCCCTGGGCTGCATCCCCAGCAGCGTGGCCAGCAGGGCCGGGGGGGGGGTTCTGTCCCTCTGTTCCCCTCTGGGAAGACCCCTCCCCCCCAGTGCTGCCTCCAGCTCTGGGGCCACCAACATCAGAAGGACATGGAGCTGGTGGAGCGGGACCAGAGGAGGCCACGGAGATGGTGGGAGGGCTGGAGCCCCTCTGCTGGGAGGACAGGCTGGGAGAGTTGGGGTGTTCCGCTTGGAGAAGGCTCTGGGGTCCCTTCCAGTGACTCAAGGTGGTCCAGGAAAGCTGGGGAGGGACTCTGGATGAGGGAGGAGAGCCCTAGGATGAGGGGGAAGGGTTTGACCCTGAAAGAGGGGAGATGGAGCTGAGATGTGGGGAAGAACTTCTTTGGGGTGAGGGTGGTGAGAGCCTGGCCCAGGCTGACCAGAGAAGCTGTGGCTGCCCCATCCCTGGAGGGGTTCAAGGCCAGGCTGGATGGGGCTTGGAGCCACCTGGTGTGGTGGGAGGTGTCCCTGCCCAGGGCATGGGGGTATGAACTGGATGATCTTTAAGTTCCCTTCCAACTCTGCCCATTCTATGATTCTATGAAGACCTGCCACGTGCTGATCTGTTCCTCCTACTGCTCAGTTGAGCAACTCAGGTCTCACATCTGGTGCAAAAAAAAAACAACCCAAAAAAGATGGTGAAAGTCTTCCAGCCATCTTCTCCCTATGTTTATCTACTGAAATGCAACGGGGGAAGTGTTGGTTTTCTGCCACATGTGCTTTGCTTGTGTGGGCCTGGCTGGTCCTTCTCATGTTTGTGGAGAAGAGCAGAACTACTGCTAAGCAGGGAAACGGAGGAATTGAGGTTCTGCTTTGCCTGATTTCAGGTGAATGTAATCTTCTGTCTGGTGTTTTAAGTGTCACAAGGAGGGGCATAGACAGAAATAGGGCAGAATGGGAATGACAGGACACTTAAACTCTTCTGATGGTTGGAAATGGGAAGTGCTTTTGTTTTAATTTTCATCAGGCAGTAGGATGCTGGCTGTTGATCGTGGGTGTGGTTGCCCTCCACTGGTTGATATCAGAATGATCTCCCTGTATCAGAGACTTTTTTTTTGGCCAAAATCAGTGTTGACTTTGAAGAATCAGAAACACTTGAGATGGAGGGATGGGTTGTTGAGAAGTGGTCAGTGCCACTGCTCACTCTTCATCTTCAAAACCACCCTGGGTAAAGAGGCACCTTCTGAGCTGATGAAGAAGAAGTTGTCCAATGCAGAAGGACACACAGAAGCCAAGTCTAGCACTAAACATGGCCAGGGCTTGGAGGGGGTTGGCCAAGGCCTGGAGAGGGTTGGCCAGGGCTTGGAGAGGGGTGGCCAGGGCTTGGGGAGGGGTGGCCAGGGCTTGGAGAGGGGTGGCCAGGGCTTGGAGAGTGTTGGCCAGGGCTTGGAGAGGGGTGGCCAGGGCTTGGAGAGGAGTGACCAAGGCTTGAGCAGGGGTGTGCAGGGCTTGGAGGGGCTTCAGAACATGTTCTGCTGCAAGACATGGCTCTGAGCAATCTGTCCCCAAGGCCTGGTGACCCTACAGGGCACCTCACGCCTCAAAATAGGCAGCACATCCTTTGCCTCCTACTCCACCAAACAGAGCAGGCTTGAATTATGTATCAGGCTGAGAATTATGCGACAGTCTTAATTACAAAATCGTTTGCTGACCTTCAGTTTTATGAAAATAATCGAAAAGTGACTTTCTCAGCACTTAAACGGCTGCTCAGCAGAGAAGCTTAGAGGATTTAAGGGACCTTCATCCAGCACTTGTGATTTGCACTCCGGTGTCCTGGACCGTGTCCTTGAAGGTTGCTGATGCTCACTGTTCACTAAGTCGAGTGATCCTGGTCAGCAAAACCAGCCACTTGTGGGTTTGGTGGCTTTTTTTCAGAACCAGCAAAGTCAGGAAGGCAGCTGTGTGCCTTCCAAGACCTTCGTAGGGGGGGAGAACTTTACTCTGCACTTGAAACCCTTTCCAGATGTGTGTACTGGGAACCACAGAGTTCTGCCTGGTGTGGGTTTTGCTAAGAGAGCTGTTAGGGTGAGGTGAAAGGTGAACAAACCTGAGAGGAGCTTTGGATTTTGGTGAAACTCAACACTTATACTTTCTAGCAACTACAGAAAACATTTAAAAAAACCCCAAAAACAAACCACCAAAACCTGGTAACGTGGTTTTCAAAGGCAGCATCTGATCCGTTCTTCTTTCCTCCCACAAAAGCAACCAGGCAGGACCCAGTCTGGGACGTTCCCACCTTGTTTATCTCTGCGTGTTGGAAACATGAAAGGATCTGTAGAAACGATGATACAGTGGTTGAGCAGAGAGATGGGAGTGGAGGAATCCTTGAAAGAACATCTCCTGAAATGCTTTTTGACATCAGCCCAACCCATTTAATCTCACAGTGTTGCTCTCATGAATGTTTATCACCTCCTTCAGGTATTAAGTCATGAGATGCCACTAAAGCACCTTGAATTTTCATGTGAAAGTGGTAGATGTGGCTTAATTGCACAGATCTATTCCTCTGTCAAGATGTAAACATGAGAGCAATGAAAGCACAGTGTGCTGGGAGACTTCCCCCTCTCACCACGTCATCATTCAATGAAGAGCTTATGAAGAGTTATTTTTATTATACATCAGAGCTTTAGCTATTTCAAGTGTCTCCATAAAGACCTCCACCTTCTTTTTGGCATTTCTTTGACTCGTAGAACAAATCAGGTTGGAAGGAACCTCTGGAGAAGACTAATCCAACATCCTGCTTGGAGTAGAGCAGACCACGAAGGTTGTAGATGAGGTTGCTCAGGGCTTTGTCCTGTTGAGGTTTGGTCATCGATGGGGTGGAAGATCTACCACCTTTCTGGCCTTTCATTTGTTTGCCCCCTTGATATCCAGTCATAGGAGACTACATCAGAAAACCTTGCTGATGTGAAGGTAGTCAACATCAAGGGTTGTCTGCTGAGATACCAAGCCACTCACTTGGTTGTAGAAGACAATCAGATGGGTGAGGTGCAGCTTGCCCACAGTACATCTGTGCTGTCCCCAGATTTTACCCTTTGTGGCCGTGGGAATGGCTTCTAGGTGGAGGGTTTGCTTGGTCCATCCCTGCCTTTAGACTTCTGCCGGCAACGTCGTGCCGTGCAGGCATCTGGGCAGGGTAAGGGCTGCCTTTCGAGTTGGGTTAGTGTCCTCTTTATTCTTCCTTGCATCAAAAGAAGTGTGAGCAGCAGGGCCAGGGAGGGGATTCTCCCCCTCTGCTCTGTGCTCCTGAGACCCCACCTGGAGTCCTGTGTCCAGTTCTGGAGTCCTCAACACAGAAAGGACATGGAACTGTTGGAACAGGTCCAGCGCAGGGCCACCAAGATGCTCAGAGGGCTGGAGCAGCTCTGCTGTGAGGACANACAAACACTCCCAAGAGTGAGTTTGTGTTGTCAAAGTTAATGCCTGGAAGCTTACAGCAGATAACCTTGGCTTCCTCGTGGCTTGGCTGCCGGCGGGCTTTCCTTGCCTGAGCTAATAAAGCCTCTACAATTGCTTAGAGACACTTCAAGTTGTTAGCGTTTAAATCAAGGGATTAATTTCAGGCATCCTGCTGCTAAACTGGTGTGTTTGAATTTTGAAAAAAAAGTGCTTTTGTTTTTTGCCTTGGGAGGTGTGGACAGGCTCTGAGAAACCAGTTAACTTTTATCAGCTAAATGGGCTGTAACTCCTCCTGAGGAGCCCCTGAACTCTTCCGCATCGATTTACGCTTCCCGGGCGATGGAAACAATTACGAGGAATAAATAGAGAGGGGTCTCATGGTGTGAAGATGGGAAGGTGCATCAGGAATGCCTGCCCTTTAAACCTGCTCCTCCTGGCATTGAAGGTATTAGAACGTTTCCATGCCTCAGTTTCCCTGCCTCTAAGTTACTTGCATCTTCCTTTTGGGTTGGCGAGGGCTGCTTGGCCATCACGTATGAAACACTGTCAAGGTAGGGTGCCAAGTGAATGCAAACTGGTTTATTTTTAGCACCCTTTTGAAATCTTGGGCTTTTTGTTCTCCCTTTTATCTGCCTCTTCCTTTTTAATCACCCGAAATGGAAATAAACTCCATCACAGCTGTTGCTGGAGAAGAATCATTAGCCCCATCCAGCTGGCTCTCCGGGGGCCAGCGCGGGATTGTTCCCTGCGCTGCCTTTCAAAAGTGTTTCATCTCCTTTAGTCTCGGGTTGGGGAGCGGGGGAACCATGAGCTTCCTTCACTTCTCTCAGCTCTCTTCATCGATCCGAATGGGAAGGGCTATTTTTAGGTGGCTGTAAGTAAAACAGACCTTGGGCACCGCAGGAAGGGAGCCGAGTTAATTTTGGAAACCCATCAGATCCTGCTGCAAGTTCTCTCTTGGGTTGGGCTGTCTCAGGTTGTGGTATCAGTTCCCGAGGCTGTGAACCTGGTTTCTTGGGTGTGATTTACAGCCCCAGTCTGGAATTATCAGCTGCTGGAGAGTTGTCTTGATGATATCAGTTTCTGGGAGATGATTCCTCCTAAACCAGCCCGGCTTGGAGGGATGCAGGCTGATGATTGGAACCACTGGCCCAGGTTGCTCAGAGAAGCTGTGGTTGCCCCATCCCTGGAGGGGTTCAAGGCCAGGTTGGATGGGGTTTGGAGCAACCTGGTGTGGTGGGAGGTGTTGAAACTCAATGGCCTTTCAATGTCCCTTCCAACCCAAACCATTCTCTGATTGAGCTTGAGGTTTGGGGGCAACATGTGAAATACACCTCAAGTGAAGACAAACCCATGGAGACAACATCATGGTTGGACCCCTGGATGAATGTCCTGAAGACTCGGCAGCTGTTTGTGGCCGATGCAGCAGGTTTTGGTGTGCTTTTGGGCAATTCATTTGGGTTTATTCTGCTTCAGTGGGTTGCAGCAGGATGGAATTTTCCACGTTTCACTTCAGCTTTTTCATAAGTGTTTTGGGACAGCTTCTGCCTCTGGCTGAATTGGTGTTTGGAGCTCACCAAGGCTGTGTGGAACCATTAGAAACTCCAGTTACTCGGCTACGAATGGGCGAGTTGGAGTCCAGGGCGGGCAATGACTAAACCTCCACCATGGCTGGTTGGGAGAGCTTGAAAAACCCAAGCAGAAAACATTGTGTGTGTGTGATTTAGTTGCACGTTATCTTCTCTCTCGCAGCAAAGACCCAAGTCTAATTTCAAAGGTCAGAACATGCTCTCACCTGGGTCTTGCAGGCCTTCTGTAGAGTGGTTGAAGGCCATTACCTAAAATTAGCTTGTTGCTTGGGGAAAGCTCATATTAGCTCCATATTAGGGCTCTTTTCAAAGCTCTCCATGATCATTTACTTGATGGGCTCCTCTTGAAGCTCCTGGGTACGAGGTAGAAAATGGAAGACAAATAGCACCTGATGCTGCTTCCTGGCTGAGAAGAAAAATTGGGTGGCCTTTTTGGCTCAGTTCCTCTTCTTCTGTGGTGGTTTTTGGTGGTGGTTTGGGTTTTTGTAAGGATCCCTAGTGAAGCTTTCCCAGTGGACTGCCTTTAGAGCTGGGCTTATTTTTGTTTTCCTCCAATTTCCTGTTGATCCAGACTTGCTGGGGGAGCACTGGGAAGAGGAGCACGTGATTGTGAAGCAGGCTGAGATGGTAAAGCACGGTCAGATCTGCTAAGCAACAGCATTGACACGTTTAAATAAATCTGCTGTTGAGTAATATAGAGTGACATATTGAGAGCAATTAAAAGGGAAAAAAAAAAGAAAGAAGAAACTCGGCACAAATTTAGGAAATGACTGGAACGAAAACAGAACATGGATGTTAGAGAGGACGTTGGATAAAAGAGAGGGAGGGCTACTCCACAAAAGGAGTGAACTGGAGAAGCAGGATGTCCATCAGGAAGGAGGAGACAATAGCAGAAATGCAAATTTACGCTGAAATTATCCCTTGGCAGTAGGATCCTTGTATTTCTCTTTCTCTGCCAACCCTGAGGGTCTCAAGGATTGAAAGGATTAACACTGCCTGCATCGGAGAGGAGCGTGTGGTGGGATGTCAGGCAGCTTGGAGAAGGTAAGGTGGCAGCTCTTGTTCTGGTGGCTTTCCTACCCTTGTTCCTCTGGGTCCATAGTGAGCTGGGCAAGGGTCCTGTTGCACCCATGGCTAACACTATAGAACAGGGCACAGACCCAATTAGGAGGGTTTATAATCGAAGCTGATGAGAGAAAATCACCTGTGGAACTCATTGCTGCAGGAAACCATGAAAACAAGTGCTTGATGTGGTTCTCCTTTCCTTTCCCTTCTTTTAGGAGCTCAGACTGAGAATGTACATGATTGATTGCTTCAAAAGAAGTCTTTTGGTGGGCAGCTTCTGTTCTTCAAGGGCTCATGGAGCTCCTGTTTGCTAGTGGTTAAGGGAAAATTGTTCTGAATAAGCTGTCCTGTGACACTGATTTATGAGTATTTGGGACCAAAGCACTTGGGAGTAGAGGGGTGGAAGTGGATGGATCGTTGATTTGATCTAATACAGCCATCCTGGTGGGTTTTTTTTTATTATTTCTATTGGATTCTGTGCAGTGGTCAAATGGAGTTGTGAATTTTGTGGCTACTTTAATGACTTGGTTCCTAGCTGATGCCCTTGTGCCTGTCTGCAGGGCACGTTGGCCATGGAGGTGGTGGCTGTGTCACCAAGCCCTTCAAAGCCTGGCTTCAACAGCAGCTTTCCCATCCTCTGGGAACGTCTCCCCTTCCCTTGGCTGGACATCAGGTAGTTACTTTGGACACGAGCAGTTTTTGTCCAGGGCGTGGCAATAGTTAACTCACCCCCTTGCCAACCTCTTGTGCCATTAAGCCTAAAAGGGACAAGGCTCTGCTGTCCCTTGCAATATTTTTGTGCCATCTGAGCTGTTTATGTCTCAAGCCACTGAGATGGGGGGGGAGATGGCAGAGATGCTGGGCTGCAAATGGCCAGAAGAGACCTTTGTGGCTTCCTTGCCCATGAGGACCTCTCAGCATCTGTTCTGCAAACGGTTCCTGAAGCTGGCGTGGGTTGGAAGTGGTGTCATCTTTGGGATGATGGCTGGGAGACAGCAGCTTGTGTTGGAAGCAGTTGCTTCAGCTGTGTGAACATTGTGCTGGCAGAGCATCCCACTGCCCGTTCCTGAGCTGCTCCGAGGACATTTGGCCCCACTTACCCGGCAAAAATAGCTGTTGAGAGGTGGAGATTTCTGCCTGGAGTATTTTTAAGCCTGGCATGTCCTTACCAGAGAAGCTCTAGCCTTCCCAAATGTCTAACATTTGGATTCTCTTCACCTTCTGTTGTGACTGGGCAGGTGGGACTGCTCGTGGTGAGGATTACTTGGGCAACCCAGAGTGATCACAATATCCGTGGCACACGGTTTCTCTGCAAGTTTTTCCTGTGGGCCATGAAAGTGCATTGATGATGTTAACTGTTGGAAGCCCTGTCAGCTACTAATTAGATCTGTCCTGTACAGAGAATCATAAAATTTTGGAGGTTGGAAGGGACCTTTTGAATTGTTGAATCCAACCATCGACCCAACACTGATGGAAACCACCCGTGTTCCTCAGCACCACATCTAAATGAAATTTCAGTCCTTCCAGGGATGGTGACTCCACCACTGCCCTGGGCAGCCCGTTCCAAGGCTTGACAACCCTTTTGGTGTAAGAATTTTTCCTAATATCCATCCTAAACCTCCCCTGGTGCATCTTGAGGCCGTTTCTTCTTGTCCTGTCCTCCTGCCCATCCAGGGAAGCTGCTAAGCTATTAACTTTGCAGAAGCTTGGCTGGTTTACGTTGCTGGCACCACTCTCACCAGTCATTGTGGTGGTTGAAGAGCTAAAACATTTGGATGTTACATGATCACATCAGACAGATTGCCTCAAAGCCACGAGGTGTTTAGCTGGCCGGTGTGTTCGATACCAGTTAATAAGGATTTATTTAAAAAGGCACTATTGCTTAGTGTTACACAGTCTTTAATGTTGTTGGAGTGTTCTAATAAACTGAGACTTCAGCA
>VXBW01006572.1:552-12624 GCA_013400375.1 Thinocorus orbignyianus
ATGCCCCTGAGACTGCAGGGAGGTCAGACTAGAATATCTTTGGAGGTCCCTTCCAGCCTGCAGGATTCCATGATTCTATGATCTCTTCACCACCACCTTCATGTGTCTCCATAGCTTGACCAGGGCTCTTTTGCAGAAATCCCACCTTAGGGGCTGCTCCCAGGTGAAGACTGCCCACAACTGGAGCAGATACTGAGCAAAACCTCTCCAGCAATCCATTCAATTCACCTCTCATGAATGAGAAGTATCGCTTTTCTGTGACCAATGGAAAAATTTGTAAATTTGTAAATTTTTTGTAAATTTAGAAGCAGAATTTCAAAACATTTATGGTCAAATGTCTCCTTGACTCAGTCTGGGGTCATTTCTCCTTTCTTGTGAACAACTCCCCCTCTTAATATTCCCAAATAAACTGTGCAAGTGATGAGAGCACCAGCATTTGTCTGTAGCTGAATCCCCCTGAACTACATTAGGGAAAATACAAAATAGTGATGCGAAATGAATGTGCTTCAGAGCAGCTTTTAAGAAAATGACAATAAATGGGAAGGAGCAAGTTCCAAAAGCGGAGTTTTAGGACCAGAAATTCTAATGACAATGGTTTTGAGCATCTCAGTTTTGAGGAGTCACTTTCCATGTAAAGAGTTGAAGAAAATATTAAATTCTTTTTCATCTTTTTTACAAGGCTTCAAAATCCCTATTTTACCAAATTTGGGTGAAAACCCAAAATTTTTGTACCTTTTTTAAAATTAGATTTTGGGGTGAAGTCTGACAACTATATAATTATAATAAAATCCCCTACATTTAAATTCGGGTGGGTTTTTTTCCACTCAGAAGACATCATGAAATCAAGTATGTCTCAAGATGAAAAGAAAATATTTGGAGAATAATTGAAATGAGACACTTCAGTATTCCAAAAAGTTTTTCCATTTCTTTATTAAAAAAAAAAAAAAGAAATCTTGTGACAATCAGTATGGACACGAGAAACCCTTTGGCTTTGCAAGAGGTGCCTTGCTTCTGGGAAATTTCTTCTAATGATAAACGTAGAGGCCACTCTGCTTTTTTGGTAGGCACCATGGACCCTGCTGTCCCCCAATAAGTTATTTCCTCTGGCATGGGCTTCTCAGTGCTGTGTCCCAGGAAACCCCCCCATTTTGTCCCAGTCACCATGCTTGTGTGGGCAATGACTGGAGTTCAATTCAGGTGAAAACACGGGTGTTCACTCATATCTGAGATGTCTCAGTGCACACAATGTGATCACTGGCTGCTGTGCAAGATGTGTCTCCTGGAGGTTATGACTTCAATCTGTCATTCCTTTAGAGGTGTTTTGGACAGTTTTAAGGCATCTGGGTCTAGCTACCTGTGTCTGGGAATTTATTTCCCACTCTCTTAGTGGTCTGGCTCCATCATCTGGCTGGAGGATGCATTGAGACTCCATCCAGCTGACCTACACCACTGTGGGGTGGATGAGATGTTCGAGCATAGAGGCTACCTGAAGATCCTTCACCATGTTGTCTTTGCTACCATGCTACCAAACTTGAAGCTGAGTCTGAAATCATGCCACCATTTTGCTGCAAAGGAGATTAGTAGTGGAGGCTCTCCTGATGGCCTCTCAGCACACTGTCTCGCTCTGCCCATGGTTTGAGAAGCACCAAATGCCAGTTATGAAGCGTAATCTTCCAGTCCTTGAGGAAAATGTTGAGGGGATGGGGGTGAGCTATCTTTTCTTAAATAATTCTGAAACCACAGAGGCCTTCCTGTTTTTACTGATTCTCTTTCATCAATCTCACTGAAACTTCATTGGTCTCTCTGGGAATTCAGTAAGTAGATATCACAAAGGGTTTGCATGGCATGGTGATAGATCATCTACCCTGAAGTGTGCACACTGAGCATATCAGTAGTAAGATTTACTCCCAAGAGCAGCCCCCAGAGATAGATCTCAGGCCTTAGTTAAAGACCACTGTCTCTATTCATTACCTTGTCACTGGTTCCAGCATTGGTTTGATCTATAGATGGTTGTATAGGGAGCAGAGCTTAATAACCAGAGAAGGAGAGTGCTCTGAGGTTCTGTCCCTGACTACATGACACTGACTAGGTGCTCTTAGATGACCAAAAATATGTTAGTGCTTCAAACTTGTTGGAAGCAATGGAAATTGTGGTGGCTATTTGAAGATGTGGCAGTTAGGGTCATATTAGAGTCAGTGTGTACTCCCCTTTCAGCTCCTGAGGTTCAGTCTACTAGAGATACAGAAGTGGAAAGGATGCAGAAGTGATAAGAGAAGGTGACCCTTGGTGGTATCTAGAGCAACGTTGGAATTCAGTTGCCCATTGGAGCAATGTGCCTTGGGGCAGCTGTTGGGGAGGGATTTGTAGGGAAAGGGGTTAGCAAATGTGTGTTGGGGTCCCATTTCACTTGGACCTTTTTTGCAGGTGAAGAGCAGGGGAGGTGTTCTCTACTACTTCCATTTCTAATGAACGTTTTCTCAAAATCTTCTCTAATGCACAAGGCAGTCATCTTTGCTGTCCTCACTTTATTAGGTATGCACTTGGACCTAGTTGATTGCTGTAGGTCCCTTCCAACTGAAGTATTTTATTATTTTTAGACTTGACCATATCTGTTGTTTTCATATCTGTTAAATCCAGGTCAAACAACCAACCTAGCCAGCCAGCCCAATTTTTCCTACCCTGTAAGTCACCAACTCAAAAATACTCAGGTGAGTAAAGGGAAAACTGGATCAATGTCACTGATCCATTTCTAATTTTCTTACAGTAACACGTATTATTTTTCCACATGCACCAAAACCTGAAGCTTTCTTATCTTTTTCCATTTATTGCTGCTCCACCAAAAGTGGTATGGCCTTAGAAATTACTCACATCATTTTTCAGCTTGCTTTTGGATGTCAAACCAGACAAAAAGCTAGACTTCCGAGATAAATGTGTGTTTTTAAGCAATTACTTTTTTTTTTCAGTCTTTATAATTCAGCTTCACCCAAATGCTTCCTAAATCAGGACTCTGCTTTGGCTTTGACAATTCTTTGGTGATTCCTGAGACTTATAGAGAATAATGCAGCTGCCTGGTGGGGGGTCTGCTGTGGGTGTTAGTTTGTGGAAACAAATTCCTAACTATTCTGTTCTATAAATCCTGAGTCTAATGCCATGAGACTTGCATCAGTGAGTTCACTCCTAGCGTATTGGCATTTTAAATTTTGACAATCCCATTTAGCCATCTATATTGATTGCAGGTTTGGGTACGTACAAAGGAACCTTTTCAGGGGGAATTTGAATTACATTGGAGTAGAAGGAAAGCCCCAGATCACTTCAACGCACTTTGATATTTAATTGGCAATCCCGGAATAGTGTAACTTCAATTAAAGTGAAGTCATCCCACGTACCTGCCTCATGACCTGAGTTCCTGCATGAACATGACAGTGTCCGACAATGAGCACGGGGAGCACACAGTAAAACAAGCCCGAGGTATCAAGTCTCCTTAAGGCACCCTTTCCTTTTGTTTTGTTTTGTTCTTTTTAATTATTATTTTTTCCCCTGTAGTGGCTTTACCCACCTGTAATTGCAGTAGAAAGAAGGAGCCAGGAGATATTTCTTTGCAGGCGAGACAGTGGTTGTGTTATTATGGTGTATTATGTTACTTTCCATTAGACCAAAAACTTTTCATCTCTAACCCTAGGAGGTGACCTACAGTAAATACAGTGTCGTATTTGGCTTTTGTAAATAGCTTAGCTCTCATGAATGTTTTATAATGGGGTAAATATCACATTCTCTCCACTTATTTACATCCGCACAGCATCACAGAAGACTTGTTGGTATGAAATATTAATTGTAAGCTTCGGTGAATCTATGCTTTTGCCAAGAGTGCACCAGGCCACACATCTGTTTTGGCCTCACAGGTTAAGAAACCACGTGATCTTCCAAAGAAAGAACTGGAAGTGTATTGTCAGTGTTTTTAACCAAACTGCCCCTCAGCTTGATGGCTATAGCTTCCATTACTTTCGCTCAGCTGTGAGGAGGGAGAGAAGTTTTGGACAAAGATGTACATGCCTGACCCAATGGTTTGACCTTAGTCTATGTATCTTTTGCATCCCAGGACAAGTCTCTGTGGAAGGATTTCAGAGATTTATGAAGGCCGGGATAGATCAGTCAGTCTGGCGTGCTCTGTATCTCAGTCCAGTGACCCTCTTGATTGATCCAAAAACTTGTGTCTGCCTGAAGTACATCTTCCAGGGAAGCAACCATGCTTTTGGCTGGAAATATCAATCAATGGGGAATCCACCATATCCCCCTGCTATTACTTGATACATGGTTAATTAATTTTAGAATTACTAAGGATTTCTAATGCCATGCTATGAGTTTCCTGCCTTTTGTTTCCAGTTGTGGGGTTTTGTTGTATGTGTCCTCATAGATTTGCACATTTTGGCTAGTATCTCTTACTTTCTCTCTGGGAAAGGTAGGTTCTCGGCCTCGTGATGGAGCGTAATAATTAATCTCATTTGTTCTGACATGCTAAATGTATGGAAATCCTGCTCTCCCTCCAAAGTTTTCCCCAGTCTCAAATTGTCCACGGCATTTTCTTGTATCTCGTCTGTTTTAGAGCTGGGGATACACTCAGTACTCTAGCATCAGTCTCTCCTTGGTGCATGAAATTCACTCTTCTGAGGGGCCTGAGGCTGCTTTTTCAGTACTGAGTCTTTCTCCAGAGTGACTGTGACTCATTGCAAGTTTTGGTTGCCAAGGATCACATTTCTTTTATCAAATCCATAGTTTTACATAGGGAAATTCTTGAGAAACTTCTCTGAAGTGACTCGTGATTTTGGCCATGAATGGGACTCAGAGAGGTGCTATTATTATTGCCTATGAGCACAGCTTAGGTTTTCCCACAAATTTCAGAATAATTCTTCTTAGGCAAAGAGCATAGTTTATTGATGATGTGCATGCTCTATATACCCAAATAAATTTGCACCAGGGTGTCATTTCAGACACGTAAGTAGGGATGAAGGTGCACAGAGCTGTCAGCATCCATGGTGTTGATTGACTTTGGTGGCTTCCCACTGGCCCAACATTCAATGATTTTGCATTCATCTGTATTTGTGCATCTCTGTTGCCTTCCCTCAAGTCTCTGCTGAATTAGGCAGATTGGGCTGAAGATGTTAAAGAGCAGCTATCAGTGCAGGGGACAAAGACCTTATGTCTTTAAGGTTGTTGTGTTTTTTTTAAATAACCCTCCAAGAATGCTTGATCTGAAAGATGACTTCTTGTCCTGGCTGCTGGTGAAGCCCGTTGAGGTTACTGTTTGTGCTTTGGTGGGTATCAGAAAGGTGGTTACTTAGGCATGGAGGAAAGTTGGTGTAATGGAGTTTAACAGCATTGATTTTACACGGAAGGCTCATTCTGCACTTAAACCTCTCCTTTCCCCATGAATACCTCATTTAAATGGTTAGTATATAATTTTTTAATGAGACGTTCCCTAACCAGTGCATGCAAAGACCAGGAAGACTACGACTACACAAGAGCAACAAAAAGCTTCTGGTTTTGTTAACTGTCTGATTTTCTGATTCATTGACACTGGTGGCCTTTATTAGGCAAGAAATGCCTTTTCTGCCCCACCTGACCCCAACCCATTAAAATGATTGCAGAAACCAGAGCAGTTGCTGGTACACGCTGGAGTTTGTTGAGTGACTCTCAGCCCAGCGTAGCAGCCGCCTAGTTATTTTTAATCAATGCAAATCAAGTTTTGAAGCATCCATTATGTCCCGGTCCAGGGGCAAACTAAACTACATTACAAAACACTTAAGCCCTGTAAAATTTCCTGACCTCTGAAATCTCTTATGACCTAGTTGCAGCTTCACAATGTCTAGCGCTAATCTCTCCATTAAAGCCTTTTCACCTATTTCCTCAACTGCTGCGTGATGCCCATGTATTTAGACAAAAGCAGCAGCTTTCAGAACCATTAAAAGCTCAGGCCAAAAGTAAAGATGATTTCTTATGACTGAGGATGTCTGACAGCCATGGAGGGTTAGACAATACTATGTTCTTCAGCTGACCCTTATTTAAGATAACCTGAGAGTGTCAGGATTATGATGCTAAGATTACTGTGGTATTTAAATATTATGTTATTAGTCAAATACTGGCATGTATAAACCCAAGATAATTTGAAGGGGGATTGGGAAGGGGGGGAATTCACTGTCAAGGCTCAGATTTAAGCTCTTAGATTCAGCTCACAGCTGAGTCTTTAAAAATACAGTCTTTCCATCTTACAAACTGCTATTTATATTTATGGTATCAAATTAAATCTTTCCTTTCAAGTTTGGTGACCCTGACATGCTTTCTTTTAATTTACTAATCAGAAAATTAACTTTCTAATTAAATCAAGTGTGTTCCATTTGTCGGAGAGTGTGTTAAACCTGCCTCTTCACTTGGAGGGAATGAGAAGCTGAAATCTGTGCTTTTTTTCCCCAGGTTTTTGAATTCCTGAAAATCCCAGGACAAAGGAAAGTCAAGAAAACCCAATGACTTTTGCCTCCCAAGGAAGAGCATGGCTGCCAGCTGAACAGAGGGTTCACTTTGCTGAGGAAAGAAAGACAATGCAAATTAAGGGCCTCTTCCAAACTCACCCTGATCCTTCAGACTTCCCAAAGGAAGAGGGAGGACCAGTATGAGGTCAGAAGAATCCCCCCTATGAATCTGTTTTTCTCCACCAAATGGGCGGCATTATCAGTCCAGCTCTCGGTAGCACAATCATCTGTGTCTGAAGGTATATGGGATGATCCCCACCTTAGCCCACACTGATCAGCAGCTTTGGAAAACACCTTTACAAGAAAACACAAACTCATTTGTCTGACTGGTTCACGAGGTAATGAGTTCATGGGCATGTGGGGCCTGCTGCATTTTCACCGCCTTCCCCTGTGGAGATGTAGGACCTGCCCAATGCCTTGAGAATTTTGAAACCTCCAGGGCATCTCTTCTTTTGGCTTTGACACCATCCCTTGGGGTGACCCTAGTTTAGACGCCTTATCTGTAGGAGCGTTGTGTTCCTCCTCTGTAAAGTGGGGATGGATGCAAAGCCCCTCAGGACCTACTGGTGCAAAACACAAGGACCACAGCAAGTTATTTTGGAGCAGCAGACACAAGGAGACACTGTGGAGGGAAGTGGGTTTCCCACGGGAAGGCGCTGGCATTGCCTGCACAGCCTGGGGTCGTGTCATTCGCCTTCCCTTAATCTCCCGCTTTTTATTGGAGTTTTTTTAGCCGTCATTCTTCTCAGCACTGTGGTCTCAGGATCCAGTTAAGCAAACCTTGCGTTATCCACACTACCTAATAGTGTGACATCTGTGAATGGCTTTCTAATTAATCAAATAAATCAGCATGATTGGAAATTCTTGAGATTTTATTGGGAAGGAAATTTATAGTAATTAAACCCAATTAATTTTGGATTTCTGTTAATCCAAAGAAGGTTTCGGAAGCTTTGGGTTAGACCTGCATTGTTTCCAGGAAGTGATGTGGGTGAAAGAATGAGAAATTAATTGATTTTGGACAATATGATGATAATAGGAGAATTTTCCAAATGAGTTTGTCATGCATCTTGCATCAATTGCTGAGTCTCTTTTCTGGCATCTAAAAATATCATTCAGGGCTTTTCCTAAAGATTCAAATAGACTGAAAGGAATCTTTTTTAATCAAAATAAAGAACTCTTTTTAATTTCTCAGACCTCTTCACAGTTGGAGGTAATAATTGCCTTACGTTCTTAAGTAGTGCTGTTATTAGCCTGCCCTGGGGCTCTTCTATTTTCCAGAAGTTAGAGTCGCTCTCTGTTGAACGCCAGGATGGAGCGTGTGTCAGCTTAAATATTTCTGTATCTGCAATGCTGGGAATGATGCAGGTTGAACCTAGACTCTTCCTTTGGTGCTACCATTCCCAAAAAGTCCCTAGACACCAACAGGAGCCTGGCAGCAGCAGTACACACAAGGGGGAATAAGACCATGATTTGCGGGAATGCATGTTTTCCACTAGACCTGTGAGACCATTGCCTTATTGTTTCTCCTTAGGCATTTTTTTTCTTTTGATGTTGGATTAAGAGGGGTTTTTTGGTAAATAAGTGTGCCAGTCACATGAGGAAATACTTTCTCTCTGTGTTCTTTGCTATATGTTTGCATATTCCCTACCTGTGGCAGAGGGGTTGGAACTCTATGATCTTTAAGGTCCCTTCCAACTCTCATCATTCTATGATTCTATATGCTATATGCTCAGCGCAGGAAAGGCATGGACCTGTTGTAACGGGTCCAGCAGAGAGCCACAAAGATGATTAGTGGGCTGGAACACCTTTCCAACGGGGACAGGTTGAGAGAGCTGGGGTTGTTCAGCCTGGAGAAGGCTCCAGAGAGACCTTAGAGCAGCCTTCCTCTATCTGAAGAGAGCTCCAGGAGAGCTGGAGAGAGACTCTTGGTCAGGAAGTGCAGTGATAGGAGGAGGGGTGATGGTTTNAAACCTTACCTCCAACCCTGACAGAGAGTAAAGGAGACCATCCAGGCAGTGTTGTGAGCCTCCTCTGTAGCAGCACGAGTGGAAGTTTGCAGACTCTTCTGTAGGATTATCACAACAGGAGTCTCGATTTTATGGGGAAAAAGGGGAATTTATGGAACCGGGGATTGCTATTCTTCATGAAGACCTGCTCAATGCCTGCTAGAAATCTGACTGTTAATAACTCACATCAAATTAGCAGCTCCTGATGGAGGGTGAGTATTGCAGTGCCTGAGAAAGGCTTTTAAATATTTGTGCAGATGTTTGTCTCTTCTTCATCTTCTTGGCATTGGACATTGTTCCCACGTCCATCTATTTTTTGTCAAAACACTTATCAATTGATATTTTTGGTGCCTGTTGTTTTATGTGGCTTCTTCCAATGCTGAGCAGTATGGAGGTGCTCTTGATTGCAACTGAAGTCAGTGGGAGCAGAGCTAGCCAGCAAGTCTTTATACCTACTGAAACACATTAAATAGGTGTAATATAGGTAGATTTGGATTCTTTCACTTTAGCAGCTGTAATCTTTCTGTACGCCAGTACTCCTAGTCAAACACTCTTTGCCATTCTTCTGTAGGCGAAAAAATGAGGTGAAATAAAACAAGGCTCACTCCAAACTTCTCAGGGAAGAGGTTTGGGGAGAATCAAGACACCCTGACCCCCCCCTTACTGCTGTGAACCGATCAGCTGTCCAACTCGGTGACCCCTGGCTCATGCAGTCTGTCTCCTATAGACTGCCTTAAAATTACAGAATAATTTTGATTGGAAGGAACCAGATGTGTTTTACTGCTATGAGAAGGGATACACCCCATGCAGTCAAGGAAAACAAGCAAGCCCTTTACTTATTTAGAGCCAGACCCATAGAGTATGTAAAAGTCTACTGAGAGAGAGGAAAAAAAGAAGAAAAAAAATAAAAATGAGAAAAGAGTTTAGTGGAGGGACGATGTTTTTGAATTAACGTTTTCCAATCATCGTTGGTCTGGATTTAGTTGCACTGCCCAGCTGCAGTGGCAGGTTGAAATGGAGATGCTTCCCCTTTTCCCACCAAAAGCCAAGAAAAGCTTTGTGCCGTATTACTGGAAAGAAGAAACTGGCTTGGAAGACATCCCAAACTTTATGTGCAGCAGCAACTTGTGCAACCACTCCATTGCAAACCCTCAGCATAACCAAGCAAAGACCTATCCACTGAGACAAATTCATTGAACTTCAAATATCACATATCTGTGAAATCTCTGACTATAACCAAGGCAAGGTCTCGTTGAAGACCCATCAGGCAAAGAGTTAAGCTGCTTTCATATTCCAGGTACTTTCCACTAAAGAAGCCCCATATTGGAGGGCTGTGTCTTTCAGGATGTGAGTTTAGACTGCTTTTGTGCTAATACATTTATATTGTGATTGTGAAAAGCTTTTTTTAAAAGAGGAAGATAAATCTTACCCAAATCTGATAATCATTTTTAAAAATCTCTGCTCTGAGATTTATGTTGCTTTTTTCTTCCCCTATCCCCCAGAAAAAAAAAAAAAGAAAAAAAAAAAAAAGGCATTAAAAAAATAAAAATNAAGAAAAAAAAGGCAAAACAACTGCCCTACTGCATCAAAGACAGAAATAATGGCTTGTAAGTACTTAAAAGCTTATGGATAGGAAACTTAAAAAACTGGTCGGATTCAGCCCAAATCCTATCAGATTTTCTTCGTTCTCATAAACCTTTAATCAGCTCCCATGGGGCATTTTTGCTAACCATAAAACATGTGATTAGAAGACACATGAACTACTGGAATTATGACAGCGAGATGGGCTTTAACTTTAGTCCGACTTAAGAACGGGAATTTAAGGAGCCGTTGTGACAGTAGGCGGCGGCCCTGGGAGAGGCGCAGCGCATCCCTGCTTCTGTTGTGAGAAGCCAAACTGGTGGTGAGACCCTCACTCACTGTGTCTCAGCTCTACAAGGGCTTTTCAGAGTCAAAGCATCCTCCTCGGTGAAACCCTGGTGGGACGCACGTTGTGAGGCACTGGTCCCTGATAGCCAACAGCTGTTAATGGAGTACGGGAATGGCAGGACTCAGATGGGAAAACAGCACACTGTTTTCAGCAGAGGACCAGGATGATCCTAAGGTACTGTGTCCAGTTTTGGGCCCCTCATGACCAGAAAAACATTGAGGTGTTGGAGTGTGTCCAGAAAAGGGCAAGGAGCTGGTGAGGGGTCTGGAGCACAAGTCTTGTGAGGAGCGGTTGAAGGAGCTGGGGGTGTTCAGCCTGGAGAAGGCTGAGGGAAGACCTTCTCAGTCTCCGCAACTCCCTGAAAAGAGGGTGTAGCCGGGGGGGACTGGTCCCTTCTCCCAAAGAACAGGCAATGGGACAAGAGGAAACAGCCTCAAATTACACCAGGGGATGTTTAAGGTGAATATTAAGAAAAATTTCTTCACTGAAAGGGTTATCAGGCTTTGGAACATTCTGTCCAGGGCAGTGGTGGAGTCACCATCCCTGGAGGGATTTTAAAAGCCGGGCAGACTTGGTGCTGAGAGACATGAGTTAGTGGTGGTTTTTATCAGAGTTAGGTTGATGGTTGGACTTGATGATCTTAAAGGTCCCTTCCAGCCTAGATAATTCTGTGACTCTAATTGCAGAGGCAAAGTTGTACATTTCACTGACCCTTTCTGCAAGGCGATGTCCTGGCTGACAAGGGTAAGGCTCTGCTCAGAGTGTCCAGCAGCATCCTGCCCCATCCAGGTCCTAGTACTTGCTCCGATTCCAGCCTATGGGCTTGGCTCAGCTGCTTTCTATCTCAAGGCTTTGTCAGTTTAAAATACCATTTTTTTAAGGCATAAATTCCCTCTTATGAGTCAGGACTTCAGAGCTGAATGCAATTCAGTCAGGGTCTCGGGTGCTTTTGTCAAATAAATAATATCTGCTGGGGCAGTCACTGAGTCACAAGAGGAAATTCTGAATTAGGCTGGAAACAGTTCTTTGGTCCCTTTATAGGAGAAAATAAATATTTTATAATCTACATGTAAAGGTCCCCGACATCAGTAGGACAGAAATATGCTGAAAGTAGCATAGAAATTACCAGGATGGTAGACACAGGTTGGTGTTCCTCTGTGTTAGATATCACTGACAAACGTGTGATTGACATGAGAATTTGTATTTCTGTCATTCAACATGGGAAATTAACGGTAGCTGGATAGAGATGAACAGGTCTTTGTGGGAAACTGTAGCTTTGATGTGGGGGTCCATGAGACAGGTGACCATTTTGAGAGTCTGTTTAGCAACTAGTTATGTTCTGGTCTGCACCTGGGACATGGCAATCCCAGGCACAAATACAAGTTGGGCAGAGAACGGCTGGAGAGTAGCCCTGAGGAGACGGACTTGGGAGTGCTCCTGGATGAGAAGCTCAACATGAGCCAGCAGTGTGCGCTGGCAGCCCAGAAACCAACCCCATCCTGGGCTGCATCAAAAGCAGCATGACCAGCAGGTCATGGGAGGTGATTCTCTCCCTCTGCTCTGCGCTTTTGAGACCCCACCTGGAGTCCTGTGTCCAGCTCTGGAGTCCTCAACA